>JBBBDQ010001371.1:727500-985000 GCA_037127315.1 Ascarosepion bandense
TTGCGTGCTCAGTCCACGATATCCGCAGCATCCTTCTGTAGAACCACATTTCCACTGCTTCCAGTTTTGTCCTCATTTTCGATGATATTGTCCAGCATTTACTGCTGTATTGAAGAACTGACATCACGTAGCAGTCCAGCACTCTTCTTTGTTTCCAGTGAGATTTTCCTGTGTGTTAGTACTTTGCTCAGCTTCTGGAACGCGTCTTTTGCCATGCCAATTCGCCTTCAGATCTCCGTGTTGCATTGTCCATCTCCACTTAGGACACTTCCTAAGTATTTAAATTTTGTACTTGCTTGATTCTGGTATCTCTCACATTTATTTGGCATTTTGGGTTGTATCTTTTGCTGATGACTATGCACTCAGTTTTCGTAAAGTTTATTTGTAGTCCTTTTTTGTCACTCTCCACCGCTACCTTCTGTATGAGGTCTTGTAGTTTCCTTTCCATGTCCACAATCAGCACTGTATCATCTGCGTACCTTATGTTGTTCAAGTTGTGTCCACCAACAATAAATCCTGGCATGTCATCTAGGGTCCTCAAGATATTCTCGCTGTACAGGTTGAACAAATCTGGTGAAAAGACACATCCTTGTCTTGCGCCTCTTTCTATCTTTGTAAATCTACTGAGATCGTTACCTGTCTGTATACATGCCGTTTGCTGCCAATAGAGATTCTTGATCACTCTTATGTCTTTGCTGAAAATATCTAGGTTGCCGAGCATCTCTATCAATTCTTTGTGTCGTATCTTGTCAAATGCCTTCGTATAGTCAATAAAACATAGGTACAAATCTTTCTTCATTTGTATTGCCCTTTCAGAGAGCATCCTAATCATGAACATGGCGTTCCTTGTTCCAGTGTCATTGACAAACCCGCACTGTTCCTGCCCTATCTCTGGCCTGATTCTGCTTCTCGCTCTGTTCATCAGGATTCTGACCATCAGTTTGGTAATGTGGCTCATTAAGCTGATAGTTCTGTGTAGTTCACACTCGTTTGCACCTGGTTTCTTCAGTGCTATAAATATCAACTTGCACAGGTCATCTGGTATTATTCCGCTGCTATAAATCTAGTTTATTATGTTGGTAATTTTTTCTATACCATATTCTTCTAAAGCTGTCGGCAGCTCTATCACTATGCCGTCTGGACCAGCTGCTTTGTTTCTGTTCATTTTGGTCATTGCAGCTTCCACTTCAGATTTTAGTATTTCCGGTCCATCCATCTCCTTGTGTATTCTTGGTTGTTCTCTCTTGTCGCAAAAAAGATCCTTTATATATTCTTCCCATCACTGGAGTATTTCCTCTTTCTCTAATATGATTGTTCCATCCTTGGATTTTATGCATCCTGTTGAGGAGCAGGTTTTTTGTCCTGTCAGTTCTCTTATCTCTTTATGCTTCTCTGCTTTATTGGTCCTGCTCATTCTCTCTACTTCTGTGCATTTGTTGTTGGGCCATTACTCCTTAGCTTGTCTGCATTTGTTCCTTATCTCCCTGTGAAGTTTCTTGTACTCTGCTCTATGTCTTGGCGTTATTTTTTGTCTCCTTTGCATCATGTGGAGGATCTCTTCGGTCATCCACTCGTTAAAAAATAAAATTTACACATTTAAAATTGTATCGAATTACAGTCATAAAGTTTTATCTTTTTAACATCTATAATAAAGTTATTTCAATTTTAATACTTTCAACTGAAACAGTTACAAAATAAAACTACTTTTTATAAAAAAAACAATTACATGCTAAGTCATGTTTACAACAATGTCCGCATGATGCATGTTTGTACAAGATAGATGTCAGTGAAAAAGAGACTCATTTCCTGCCCTTCAAAAGTTCATTACTGTACAAAAATAAATAGATAAATAAAAGCAAAAACACATTTCATACCTATACAAATAAATTCATTGGGTAATTAGTATTTCACTACCAATTTTATTCTTTCCCTCTTCACAAAAAAAAAAACTAAACCAAATTAAACAAAAATATTTCAAGCAAATGTAAATAAAAATATAAGGCAATAATTTCACCGAGATGCAAGAGGTTGCAGAGAGTGAAATAAAAACCGTTAGTGAGAAGAAAGGACAATAAAAAAAATAGGATTCAAGAAGCCAGAAGATGGTGATGCTGCATTTAAACTTTGTAGGTGACAAAAAAGAAAGAAGCCAGAAGAGAGTTTCATAAGTGAGAAATGTGAGAAAAGAAACTATTAGAATAGAACTTGGAGATACATTTAGTTATTTCAACAGTAAAATGAGGAGACCTAGTAGTCAGTCTAGCACCACACGCACAATACCAGTCCTGCAGTAATTTTTAACTACCCAATGACACAAATAAAGATTGGAAAGGGAGTGAGGCGATGGGACATGATTTCATGTAAACTATTTAAATCAGACCAAAAAACGAAGTGAGAAGAAATGGAAATAAATATAAATGGAAAATATTTAACCAATTCATGAAATCCTGATGAAATTTTGCCGATATCAGAATCATCAAATGAATAACCAGCAAAACTAAATTATCTAAATAAGGCGAATTTCTATGTAGGTTTACAAATAAACAGAAATAAAACAAATGATTCAATTGCAAAGATCATGAAAATGGAAAATAAAAAAATGAAAAAAGTTCAAGAACACATATACTTAGACCAAAAGTGATAACAATAAAAAAAAAAAAAAAAAAAAAAAAAAAGAAAAGAGACCACAGAAATGAAATGAAAAAGTTTGGTCACTACATCCAATATAATGCAAATTCTTCTGTTATTATGGAACCAACATGATGTAAATGAAATATAATTGGCTATTCCAGTTATTGTATGTTTAAAATGTAAACTTTAGCTGGTAATCATGATTCTAGGTGTTACAGTTCGGTGAAGGATACATGAATTGAGTGAGGCTATACTTGCATTGTTCCTCTACCTCACCAGACCTTTTGTCTAGTAGAAATCTTCCTTTATGTTGTGTACATGTTGGAATGAATTTTGCAGCATGTCTTATTTCTTCCTACACTAATTTGACTCAGTCAGGGGCAACTGCCCTGTAACAATAGAGAGAGTGTGAAAAGCATTTAACCAAAAATAGAGATATAATAAATTGTCCTGCCAATATGCTTAAAATGTAAAGTATATAATGAATATATAACCCTAGCAAAGATCATTGCAACACCTCCTATACCCAGTCTTTTCTCTTACTGTAACACCTTGCACTTTAGTGGAGGTCCTGACTTGCTCAAAGTGAAAATAAAAAAAATAAATAAATAAATAAATAAATAAAAACCTAGAAAATTATAAAATTACTTGAGAAATACACAGAGAACAATGGAAAGTTCAGTGCTAGGGATAACTTTAAAATATAGAAATAAATCTAAACTTATTTATAAATGGAACTTTGTCTGTGTGTGTGTGTGTGTGTGTGTCCATTACCTATAGACTCTGAAACGGCTGAACCGATTTTCTTGAAAATTTACACAGTTGTACTATAAGCGTCTGCGAGTGTTCTTGGCTAGGTTTTGTGTTGAGGTAGCCCTGATAAATATCGAAAATCAAAAAAAGTCAGGTTATAGAAGGAGTGGTCCGATTTTAATCAAATTTGATACACTCATAGACAAAGATATAAGAAACGATATTCAGAAGTTTCAAGGTTGCAGTCCTTACAATAGTGCAGAAAAATCGATAATATATATATATATATATATATATATATAAGGCAAGATGTTTGTGTGTGTGTGTTTATCTGCCTGTATGTCTGTATTTTTTTTCAGCCCTTTTATTTAGTTTTTGCTTCGGGTTTGGCTCTAAGTAGGCATAATTGTAGTTCTTAGTCTCAGCCATGATACCATTTACTCAGAGGACTTATTTAGTCTTCAAAATTCAGTTTATGACAAAAAAAAAATTATTTGATATCATTACCAGGAAATCAAAATTTGACTTACATCCATTCATTTTTCTTTCAGTCTATGGTTTCACTTTAACTGGAAACAATTATTGCTTTTTAGTCATTCGTGCCAATGTCCAAAGAGTCTGAGCTCCAGGACCATGGATTAGTTTTAAAGCTGTCATTACACCTGAGCAATGCCGGGCTATACTGCTAGTCAGTATATATAGGAAAAGAAACCAAAATATAGAATGGATTAACCTATAAAAATAGAGCTGGGCAGGATAAATTGTAAGAAAAAAAAACATTAACAGTGAGAGTAAAAGGTTGCTTGACTGGTACTCAGTGTGTAATCAACTGGTAAGCAAACTTCATATAAAGATTAATTTATATGATGGTCACAATGCAGTGTTGATTCTTATATTTTTCATATTTAAGCAGTAAGTATTAATTCCAAAAATGTTTGACTAAATACAACAGACAATGTCTGTTTAACCCTTTTCTGTATTTTTCCAATAAGATGTTGTATATTGACTGGTCCAGGATACACTACCCCTCCTCCTATATGGGGATGGAGAAGGGAACAAGCCTGCTTAGTGGCCATTAGAAGAGTGAATTTCAGCAGTGCTTTATAGCCCTCTGCCATTTTATCAACATTTCATTTTTAAATATATATATATATATATATATATATATAGTCATCCTCAGACATATCTGTTTTGCTGTATCACAACTCATCAGTACGGTTAGACTCCGATTGCTACACAACCCAGACTTGAAACCCGACTGATATATATATATATATATATATATATATATCTCAGAGTGAATAAGGAACAAAGAAAAATTTACAACATCCAAAACATTAATTTAAAACAGTGCTCGATATATAATAATCCTCAAACAAGCAAGAACAGCTAAATCAATAAAGGAACCATGTTTCCTTTGTCTTCAAGAAAAAATTGAAATCATTAAATACATAAATAGTGACAAGCTTTTAAACCAGAGGCATGAAACCACAGTAAACTGCAAACACATTAAAGAACTAACCTTGCAATCATGCTGAAAAATACTGCACAAGCCAAAACTAGGACCTCCCCAGGGACGATAAACCTTTATAGTACTAACAACCCTCTTATATCAAATTTTACCTATTACACACCACGAACTATAATCAAATCTAATTTAAAGTTTTATAGAAAAAGTAATTTCCTAAATTCAAAATTAAGGTTAAATATACAAAATTAGATTAATTATAAAAATGCGCTTAAATACAAAAATATTCTATAGTTGTACAAATAAACATTAAAGATAGGTCCAATCCCATCCTTCCCCACCTTTTATACCTCCTTATTCTCCCCCTCTAATAAAACCAAAGAATAAAGACTAGCCAGGCACTCATAAAACACACTTTCATGAATAAACTATATCCCCTACCTACCCCACTTTCTTCAAAATTCTGACAATTTACAAGACTTATTCCCTTATCGCTACCCCCCCCCAGCCAACATCATACACACAACTCCCAAATATAAGAAAAGAGGTCTTCCATTCCTTTCCACACCACCTGATGAGACATCAGAAGTCCAATGTCGAAACAAAATGTACAATTTGTAGTGGATATATATAAAAAAATTTGTACATGTTCTAATATATATGGGCAGTTAATACATGTCAGATCAAGTGACAGTTTCCGCTAGGTCTAGGGGGTTGTAGGTTTGAATCCTGCTGAAGGGTGCATATTTTCCTCACAAGATTTCTTCTATATTCAGGCCAGTAGATATAAATAAATATACTGTTTAATTATAAAAAACCGTATCTACTCAAATACAAGTAACTCTTAAAAATAATGATATATTAAGTGTCCATAATGGTATTTGTGTCGCTGCAGGTGTTTCGAGTCTAAAGTTGACTCTTCAGGCAAATAAATTTGTGACTTCACATATCTAGATCCAATGTTTTTCTGATGGCAAAATTATCTTGTATAAGTAGATAAATAAGTGATGAGCAGGTCAGAAAGTTCATATGTATGGGTGTTTGTTGGTTTTTTTTTTTTGGTTTTTTTTTCCACACTCACATGTTAAATCTCTCCTGTCACTTTTCCTGGCTATAAAAATTTTTTTTATACTGACTTGCGAAATTTGATTTCCTCTTTATACTTTAAAATTGTTTTCAGAAATTTTGATTCAATTCTACTCTACAGGTCATCTAGTTCTTTTTATTGTTTTTAGAATACTATTTGAATTTAGTGTGTTTTTTTGGGGGGGGAGGATCACATTTGAAATTAGTGTGTGTTTGTGATGGTTTTTCATGTTTTGTTGAAGAAAGGCTTGTAATTTTTTATAAATATTTCTTCCTGCATAATGAGTGTGTCATAATCTGCATTATTGTAGATGGGCATTACTCTGAATTTAACTCCACTGCATTCTTGTAAATGACAGGAAACAAACAATTTCCTGTTATTGGCTAATTTTAAGCTATTCTTTTACTCAGGCCTTGTGTTGCCCCCCCCCCCCCACATATATTTTTGCGCATTCATCACATAAATCATAAATTACATTTTTAGAATTGCTGCTCAGATTTGTTTCCATTTCAAATGTAGAAATGTTTTCCTTTTATTATTATTATGTTGCATACCCAACATCTTTTTTTGTTGTATTTTGTATTGTGTGTTGCTTGAATTTTGATGAGGTTAGTATGTTTTTTTTAAATTTTGGGGTTGGTATTTGCTTTTAATTATTTAGGTTGTTTTTAAGATTTCCTTTATTTTATCATTTTTGTTGAGTAATTCTATGTCTTGATCTTTGTAAATAATTTTGGGTTGTTTTTGTTGTGTGTGGAAATGTATGCTCGAATTTTTTTGTTTTTTTTTTTCATTTTTAAAAAAACCTGTAAATGGTTTGTTAAATATTTGGGATTGTTAAAAAAAAAAAAAAAAAAAAAATTTTACAGTTTTAATTATTTTGGTTTTAGTCTTAAATATCGGCAACTGAAATTCATGCAGAAGACAAAAGGGCATTTCACCGGCCTAATGTTATTTAAGGTCAGTTAATAATAAATGTTTCTAAATAAATCTAGTTGTTTATTTCTGTTAACATAAAATTAGAAAAAAATGGAAAATATCCTTTATTCGTTATTGTAGTGTTAAAATAAAATGTAAAAAGCTATACTATTAATTTAAATGCATTTCAAACACAAAAAACAGATATTTTTTCATCAATGCTAAAAATAGATCAGAACTATAATGCCAAAAGAAGTATAACAACTCTTTAGATTGACACAATAATGTCAAACAACCACACTTCAAGATGCATAACTTCCTCACAAGAAGTTCTTGCAACTACTACTCATTCCAAATAGTCACACATTATAGAACAACTTGATTACAAATAAGAAATTTGTCATATAACAGGCAAAAAACTTAACATTTTTTTCTATCATAACATTTTACAAAATAATTTTTGGTACTTTTTCAGCCCAACACCCCTGTGCTCATGTTACTTGAATGGATGTAAAGTTGACTAACCTCATAATTATGTTCTTTCTATTTTAAAATGAAAATATTTTTCTTTAGAAATTAGTTAATTCTTAAATGAACCAATTCTCTTTAAAAAAAAATTATTATGCCAATTACTTTATTTTTTAAAGATTTAAAAAATAAGAAATTAATTTTTTCATCTATTTTTTGTAAGCCATCCATGATGAATCAAATCTTTTTTTTTTTGTGGGGGGGGGAACAAATCAGTACTTTCTTCAATCAATCTAAACCAAATAAATTTATCTTTATTTGCCATGTTTTACCATTTTAATGTTGACAAGGGAAAACTTATATATAAGCTCTACAAACATTTAAAAACTTCATAAAAATTCAAAGCATCTTCAACTCCTTGTAATTTTATTTCATAATCATAAAATATGTTTAAATGGCTAAACTTCAATTGTTTTCATTTTTCTTTTTACTCTTAACTTTAATTTCTACAGTAACACCCTTTGCTTGATTGACACATCCTTCCTTGTTCACATAGCAAACTATGATCATCCGTTTATCTTGACTTTCATCTTTAATAACATTTTGATGAAAGAAATCCAAGATAAAAAATAAATTTAAAATTAAATTTTAGAACTAATACAAATTACTACTAAATTATTGTTTACATGAAAAAAAAAATTAAATTTTCAATCACATCTTACAGGTATGAAATGATATAAAAGTGGATTATAGAAATAAAAAGAGAAAGAGAAAAGGACAGAATTAGCAGTTAAGTTTTCTCAAATTTCCTTAATATTTTCCCCAACCAACTGAATCATCTTCAAAATTGACTGAGTGTGAACAATCACACAAAGATGAGACAGTTTCTGTAGAAGAAACATTTAATGATAAAAGGTTTACTGAGAAGGAAATAACTTCAGAGTTACCAACAGTTTTCCCTAAACTTACCTCTTTATCTGATGACATTTCTGAGTGGCTTTTGGTAATTTCTGATAAAAAAAAAAAAAAAAAAAAAAATTTTGAACATGACCCAACTAAAGAGTTGGGTATCCTTACAGTGAATATAGAAGTCAGTTAAATGCCATACGTGATACACACTTTGGGTGGTCATGTCTTAAAAGAGACATGACTCACTGGGCAGAAGATTATCCCGCAGTAGGTTGCCACTGCTTTCTGCGGTAGACTGGCTGCCAGCCAAAGCTATAGAACCCAATCTGTCCTATTATTTGACCCATAACTGGAGGGAAGGGACGGATTAATACCTTTCCCAAGGGTATTTGTACGTAAGTGAATGCAAGGAATTCAAACTCAGCTCCCAGATTTGTCATTTCAAGCTGATATCCACTGCACCACAATGAATATAGAAGACATTTCTCAAAATGTCATTACTATCAAAAAATATCAAATAAGGAAAAAGGGAAACAGTCATTGTTGGTATATTCTCTCAAAAGTGATTGAATATTTTGCTTTTGTGGCAAACTTTAGTGATTTTGTGTCTTCAGTGCCTCTTGTAAAAAGGAACAAATCTAAAAATTTGGATGAACATGAACATAATAAAAGCTATCAATACTACTTGTCTCAGTGGATAGATCTGCATTTGGGTTTGACAAATATTTATGGATTTACTTTGAAAGCAGAAGCAATTCAGGAGAAAAGGGGTTGAAGCATTTAATCAACATGACAGTCTTTATCTGAAAGAGATTTAGCGTTTTGTGGAACAAATGAAAAATTTTAATTCTCAGTCCAATGGTAATTTTCTTGTATTGACTGAATTGACTGCAAAACATGATTTGGATCAAGACTGGTAAAACGAACAATCATTAACTGAATAAGATATTCAGAATGAGTTTACTAGTTTTATCTCTGTTGGAGAGCAGCTGACACCCCTCTAGCACTCTTAAATGTGGAATGGTCTGTGGACAGAAATAGCTATATAAATAAAGATTAATAGCAGCCAGAGGTTCGGAGTGTCACAGACGGTTATTATCGGACTGTGCTCTCTGCGACTAACAACTTAACCCCTCCCCTTTTCTAATTATTGTTGTTCTGTCTTATCTGTATTTGTCTTATCTGATATCATACTACCACCTTGGCGATATAACAAACTGACAATGAGGATATCAACAAACAAAATCTGTATACAACAGAATTGGTTCTGTAGATTTTAAACAATCAAATCTATGAGAGATTTGGTGTTGAAAATTTAAACAGCAGTTTTGCTCAAAAACATTCATACAGATTTTACTGATGAAAATTAACAGTTTGGTGACAATTTCAATATAACCAAGAACAACAGCAAATTTTAAAAAATGGAGGACTTCCAGAAACACTTCATTGAATTTTTAAACAACAAGAATTAGCACAAAAATGCCAAGAAAACAACTTGCTATACTGACAGAAATTTTCTCAAAGATAAAAAAAAAAAAAAAAAAAAAAAAAAAAATCAATCGGAAATTTTACATATAAACTTGAAGAGGAAGTTATATTTGATGCTTATTATCACAGGTTTGAGGTGATATTTGTTCAAGACTGCTCGAACTGAACAGATGATAAGAAAATATGCTTATTGCTCAGTTTGGTGATTCTGAACACAAAAAAATGCAGAAACTATATTCTACCAAAACAAACTGGAGAAATTAAGTTTGCAGAAACTATCCAGATATTCTCAAATTTTTGGAAAACAAAGTTCTTTATTCAACATGCAATGATATTGCTTAAATTTACCAAAAACAATGATATTTTCGATTGAATAAATTAAGCACGTATATGTTTAAACGTCTAATTTTTGTACAAGGATTAACCTTACCAAGCAAAACAGACGTATGAACGTGACTCTTAAAGTTGGAGCAAGACCAGAAAATAACTCTACAAAAACTGGCTGAGAAATGTCAGAATTATAAACTTAAAAAAGATACCGCAAATATTCAATAACAGAACATATCATATATCCGAAAAGTAAAACCAGAAAGTAGAAAAGTTAAAATAAATTGATGCTATGGTTGTGGTCAGTTACATCTATACAAGGATTGTCCATTCAAAAATAAAAATATCCTTCAATTGTGGTTATAAAAAGTTCTTTTTGTCAAAGAAAAGTCAAAAGAAAACTAAAAATATGGTTATACCATGAGTGAAAAAGTCACAAACGCCTGATTGAATGACACGAAAGTTAAAATGCGAATTGACACAGGGTCAGACCTGACAATTATTAATGCAGATGCATGGAATAAAATTGGTGGACTTGTATTATACAGATCTAAAAGAATTGCCAAAGGCATATCAGGCAAAAAATTTAAATTTCTTGGTGAAATTTATTTAAACGTTGGTTTTGCTGGAAAAGGGAGAAAATTAATAGCCTATGTCACGCAGTCACGCAACAAATGCAGAATCTCCTCGGTACTTATTGATGGAAGAGTCTGATTTATTCAATATTCCTATTAACACATTTTGCTGGATCATCTAATTAAACAGAAAATTTGAAACAGGATTTAAGAACAAGATGTCTAGATATTTTTTCTGAAGGCCTAGGATTCTGTTTTAAGGTTAAAGTAAAGCTTGAGTTAAAAGAAAAGGTAACTCCAGTGTTTCAACCTAAGTGACCAGTACCATCCACTGTACTAGAAGACACAGACAAAGCGTTGGAACATCTAGAAAAATTAGGGGTTATAAAAAAAAAAAAAAAAAAAAAAAATTACAGTCAATGAGCAAATCTAGCAGTATACGTAAGGAAAAAAAAAATCAGATTCTGACTACACAGGATTAAATGAATGCCTGAAACAGCTTGATTACCCTTTACCTTCAGCAAAAAGATATATTTGCAAAGCTGAATGGAGGAAAAATATTCTCTCAACTAGACTTATCAGAAGCATATTCACAAATACCTATAGATGAGGAGCGTGCAAAAATATTAACCATAAATAGGCACAAAAGTCTGTTTAAGTTTAACAGATTACCGTTCAGAGTAAAAGTAGCACCCACAATTTTTCAACAAGTCATGGACACAATGCCAAGTGGTTTGGCATATCTCGATGATGTGTTAATTAAAAGCATAAATCATAATGAACATGTAAAGGACATGATCAAAGGTGTTTAAAAGGATAAAGGATTAAGGTTTTAAGCTTAGACAAGTGTAAGTTCTTTCTGCCAAAAATTATGGAGTTAGGTCAAATCATTGATGACAAAGGTAAAAGGATGGATCCTCACAGAACAAGTGCTATAAAAAAACATGCCAGAACCTACAAATACTGCATTCTTACAAGCATTCTTAGGATTAGTAAACTACTATAGTAACTACATTCTTAACAGGGCTTATGACCTATCACATTGAATACACCAGTTCTCGCTCAATCACCGAAGTTAAGCAACGTTGAGCCTGGTCAGTACTTAGATGAGTGACCGCTTGGGAATACCAGGTGGTGAAAGTGTTTAGTGACGCATGTGCATTGTGGTGCAGTGGATATCGGCTCGGAAAGAGAAATCGGTGAGCCGAGTTCAAATTTCAGTTGAATACCCTGCATTCACTTAAGCACTGGTACCCTTGGGAAAGGTATTAATCTGTCCCTTCCCTCCAGTTATGGGTTAAATAACAAGGGTAGGATTGGAGACCCTGCCCTTAAAAACAAATCCCAATGAATCTTGATACTCGAAAAAGAGAAAGTATTACTAGACACAAAACTTATTTAAAACTTATTTAAAAGAAAAAAACATTAAATTGTTGAAAGGAAAAGGTATTACCAGCAATAAATAAATAAAGTTTAGTTGGCAATAAATGACCTGCTGAGGTTGATTTGCCATATAAACAAAACAACCAACCAACCAACATTCTTAACATGAATGAGCTTAGAGCAGCTTTGAAAAGAAAAAAAAAAAAGAGTATGGTCTGAAGAATGCAAGAATGCATTTCAGAAATTGAAAGTGGCTCTAATTTCTGACTTATCATTAACACATTAGGACTTGAGCAAGGAAAGATATGTAGCAAGTATGGGTTAAGGGCCATATTGCTTCATAAACAGAATGATGGAAAACTAAAACCTGTTTATCACATCTCAAAGACACTTCTGCCAGCAGAACAAAAATATTCCCAAATTGTTATGGTACCCTATCTACAGGGAATAGACTCTTCCTCCGTCAATATAATACTAACCTGCGTGACATCCAGGTTGCACCTGTAACACAGTCATAAGACAGTCAATACGCAGTTTACTATACCGTTCAGACTTACACTTCTATTTTGCTGATTACTAACACTAATTATTGTATATATGTTCTGTTATTCTAATACAATGTTTGAACCTACCTTCTTGTTTCCATGTCTTAAACAAGGCCACAACAACTTGGTAACAAAGATTTCGCCACATAACAAATAAAAAAGATGGTTTAGCAATGGTTTTTGCTGTAAAAAAGTTTCAAATGTATATTCAAGGTAGTTTATTTTTCAAATAGATCACCATCTGTTGGTGACAATTTTTGGCTCGAAGAAAGGTATTACAACACACACTGTAAACAGACTGCAACGACGGTTGACTATCTTACTCAACTATTCCTTTAAAATGGAGTATTTACCTTCAAAAAACATAGCACATGCAGACAGATTATCTAGATTAATTCTGAGATTAATTCTGAATGACTAAAAGAAGCGGTAATAGTTTCATTGGTTTGTGAGCCAGAAATAAAAAAAATTTCATGTACAATACTGTTAAGAAATTACCTATCATAATTGACAAGATTTGAACTAAAGTAAAGTTTGACAAGTTCATAACTCACAAAAAAAAAAATAAAAATAAAAAATAAGGAAAATATTTAATATTTTTCAATTTGTCAAGACATACTATTGTACAGGGAATTGGTAGTCATTCCGGCAGTATTAACAAAAAGAATATTACGAAATTTCTATATGAAGCACCCAGGCATTTCCTGTATGAAAGTGCTTACCCGAAATTTTGTGTATTGGAACAGAATAGATAAAGACGTTGAAAACTTGGTCAAAAATTGGCAAGAAATGCCAGTTAGCAGCAAAATCACCACCCACAAAGTTTAACCCATGGTCAAAAACTGACAAGGCTTGATTATGCAGGACCAATAAGGAGTCTATACTACTTTGTTGTGGTGGATAGCTTTTCAAAATGGCCAGAAGTATTCAGATGTAAATTGCTGACAACAAAAATCACAATAGAAGTTCTAAAATTGTTTGCAAAATATGATGTCCCAGATATGATCATATCAGACAACAGAATGCAATCTTTATCAAGGGATTTGACATCTGTGCACAAGATCCAACAGGTTGGTAGAACGAGTTGGGTTGGAGTTTTGCTTAACAGCATATCAACCTCTGTGGGTTATTTTATGCCAAAAAAGTTACAGTTTTAAGATATCTTTTTTTTAATATTTGGTTATAGTGAAAAGGCTGATTTAGTCAGATTTTGATGTATTTTTATTATTATTTTTATTTTAGAAAACTGAAGATGTCTTCCAGTTTTGTATTCAGAAATGCATTTCTGGTAATAATATTTTCCTTAAAAAATGTATTGTTGGTGATATTTTTCCTTTAAAAATGTATATTTTCCTATAAAATTATTTTTATGTATACATTTCTATACTTTCATAGTGATTTGACCCCAGTTTGGGGGATAAACTATTTGCCCATAGTTGGGACCCTAACAGGTGCTACCACTCCGGGTCAGGGTGGACCTGGGAACAACAGCAATTAAGAGTTGGTTCCATGCTCCTCACAACCTCCCAATCAGAGACCTTGCTGCCAGATGCAGTTTATTGTCATACCCAGAACCATGGTAGAATGATTTATAGAAATTTTTAAAAAGGCAATAAAAAAGGTAGAAGGACTAGAAACAAGAAATGAGGAGCTACAGAATTTCTTATCTGTTTACCATATCACACCAAACACAAACATTATTTCAGGAATGTCTCCTGCAGAGTTAATGTTTGCAAAGAAGATCAAATCAGTTCATGATAAACTGAAACCAAATAAAGAAAAAAAAAAAAAAAAAAAATTACAAGTGACAGAACTAAGCACAAGAGCAAATGATTCTACCCTGGTGACAGAGTTTATTTTAAAAATTACAAATTCGATAAAGAGTCATGGAAAGAAGGCATTATAGACAAGCGAATTGACCACTCGATGTACCTTATAAAACATCCAAGATGGATCATAAAGAGGCATATAAACCAGATAAAAAAGAAAGTACACAACTGAACAGTGTAGGAAGAAACCATCAAAGTAATATACGACATGTTTGATGTGCTGATGCCTCCAGAGGTACAACAAAAATGCTTAGGAAAGTGAAAAAGTATAGCTACAGGAACGAACAAGATTGATTCAAAAAGAAATAAATATCTTGTCCCGGGGACGAAACATTTTGGGGGGTGTTGTAGAGCAGCTGACACTCCTCTAGCACTCTCAATGATGGAATGAAATAGCTATGTAAATAAAGATTAATAGCAGTCAGAGTTTCGGAGTGACATTGACGATTACTATCAGACTGTACTCACTGTGACTCTAACAACTTAACCTCTCCTCTCTTCTAATTATTGTTGTTCTGTCTTATCTGTGTTTGCCTTATTAGTACTTAATATCTATTAGCATGAATATTGTGCTGTATATATTTCAGCACAATATTCATGCTAATATATATATATATATATATATATATTGGTACCTAGTTGCCACCTCAACGATACAACAATATCAAAATTGTCAAGCAATTTGTTTGATTTTAAATATGCAAAATAATATTCTATTATATTAGACTGCACTCTTAACATTTTCCATTTTGAAAAACAAGGTCTAATTTTCATAAAATGTTCATTGTAAGATTGGTGAAATCATAAATCTTTAGTTTTTTCAATGTAGATGATATTACTAAGAAAGGATTGTCTGAGAATTTTTTAAATAATTTTTTAAAAAGTTTGACATAGATTATTACACTGTTGTGGTCAAACTTCCGACAAGGACATCAATATGATAGGCAACTACAAAGGTCTCCAGCAAAGATTAATTGAGATGAATGAAAAGGCTTTATTTGTTTCACATAATGTGTATACATTTAATCGTCTTGTTGAATAATGCACTGTCATCGGTGACTTCCGTTACATTCTTTGGAGTAATAAATCATTCATATATAATTGTTTTCTGCCTTGACCTTTTGTTTGAAGATATTATTAGAGAATGTGCCTATTTATTTAAAAAAGTGCAATACAAAATGAGAATCAATCCTTTCTGAAGCATCATTATTATAGAGGATTTCTACTTGGAACTTAATGCTTAACATTCTTATTTGGTACAATGTTTTGTTTCAAGTTAATAAAGTGAATCAATTGTTGCAGTCTTTTGATGTGACAATCGACATGATTGCCGACATCAGTGTAACTTGCAGCTTTCTTCGAGACTATCATGAAAATGGCTACACTATATTGACAGAACATGAAATTGCTGAAGAAAATGACATTCATTAAAGGTTTAACCTGCAAGTGCACTGCAAAAAATGTTTATTTGAGTAGGAGGCCTGCAGTGAAGTTTAAAGATCTGAAGAATGTTTTCATCATGTTGTGGACTAAGATTTGTCTTCAATTAATAATCAGTTTTCTCAGGTATCCCAATTGAATGAAATTTATGGATTCATTCAAAATAATTTCAGCCCACTATTGAATGCAACGAGCAGTGGAAATTTGTACAAGTAGTAGCAAACAATTTCTCAAAAATGGTGACATTGAATTTTAAAAAATCTGAGTTTTGTTTAATGGCATATTAACATCTGTGTGTTATTTAATGCATTTTTTCAATGTTTGGTTATAGTGAGAAGGTTGATTTAGTTAGATTTTAATGAAATTTTTTGTTTTATTTTTTTTATTTGAGAAAACTGAAAATGTTTTCTAGTCTTGTATTCAAAAATGTGTTATGATAATATTTTTTTCCTCAAAAATGTATTGTAGGTAATATTTTTCCTTCAAAAATGTATATTTTTCTATAAAAGTCTATTTTTATGTATATATTTAAAAGTACTTTTATACTTTCATGGTGTTTTGACCCCATTTTGGGGTTAACTATTTGTCCATAGCTGGGACCCTAACAGGTGCTACCACTCTGGGTCAGAGTGGATCTGAGAACAGCAATTAAGAGGTGGTTACATGCTCCTCACAACCTCCCAATCAGAGGCCTTGCTGCCAGATGCAGTTTACTGTCATGACCAGGACCTGAATTAAAAGAATTGACCCTCGTGATCAAAAACTTTACCTCAATTCTGAAATAAGAATTGGAGATCAGGAATAGAAAAAAACTAAGTTAAAACTGCCCATGATTTTTTTTAGGTTACACTTTTTGGAATCACTCAGTTGACACTTTCCCAAATTTATGCATTGAATGGCAAAAGTTGCTTAGCTACACCAGTGACTGTTGTAAATGCCAGAAGTAGTTTCAATTTTTCAGCCATAATGTTGAATGTACAAGTAATCTGCAAATATAAAGATCTTGAGTTATACTTGATAGGTTCAGAACATATGGCACCTTCTGAACTTTTCCTGTTTTTTATGAAAGTTCTCAGTCCAACAACAACATTGAAGGTAGCCACAACAAGTTCAGTTATTTTGCTGGTCATCATATAAAGTTTTTGAATAAAAGTGAGTTTTGTGAACAAAGATGTTGGAGTGTTATGTACTGTCATTGAAGAAGCAGTCATCATGGATAATTTCTTAGGTACAATATGGAAGTTGGCCCATACCACTAAAACTATCAGGAATAGCAGATACTGGTCCAAGCACAGCAATGAAAAGTAGATTTGTCTTATGTGAACAAAAACTTGACTTTTTATAAAGAAATTGTAAAGGATGTATTTATTTTTAGACTGCTACATTATCATATATTCAGGAGCCAGCCCTTTATATTGGTATCAAAATTGTGGATAAACTGTTCAAAGTTCATGATTTTTTTGTTCTGTTATTTTGTTCACATACTTTCAACTGCCTCAGTCATTTTCAAGAACCATATGGTGTCTGTGTAGTAGGTAATATTATGTTGCCTATATCCTAGTATTCTTTAGAAAGCTGAAAGTTTAGAATAATCCACAGGGATGTTAAGGGAAGCAAGACCACACCAGAATACATTATTTTTCTTTTTTTATATATGCATATTAGATATTTCATACACACTTCTAGATATTGTCTCCTGTGGTGAAAGATATTTTATTTAAAGTGGGTTGTGCATTTTTTATGATAGCTTCTAGTTTTAACAAGTTACAAGTCAACCTACAAGAAAGGGTGGTGCATGTGGGCCTGATGTAAGAATTTAATTTTGTTTTTTTGATTGTTGATATTGGAGATGCATTCTCCTGGGGGCTATGAGAATTCATAAACATTATTTTTACTTGGGGATTAATTTTTGAGGTCCCATATAATTGGTAATAATTAGCTTTTAACTTTTTATAGTAAATCTAAAGGGTTTGTTAGGATTGTTAAGTGATATGTAGCAACAAATTAGTTACAATTTGAAAAATTTATTTATTTAAAAAAGTACACAGGTAAAAGAGGAAAATCTTGTCAAAATTTGCATATTCGATTATGGTAAGTAAAATAAAACTGAAAAGTGGAGACATAATTTTTCATTTATTTGATGCTTTTTCCTGAATAAAAGAAACCAACCAAACAAACAAATTCAAGACTAAGTATTTCTGATTCAGACAATAAATTACTTACATTTGGATAACCCATTGAAGGATTGGGTTGTTGTCCCATGTTGGGAGGATAGTTCTGAGGGGCATTCTGCCCTGCACCATAGTAAGGATAACTCATGTTGCTTTAAAAAAAAAAAAAAAAAAAAGAGAATTATTTAAAAGTAAAATCATTTAAATTTAACATCATTTTTAGTTTATTACACTTGTTTTATTGTACAATAGCATCTTATAAATTTTTAAGTAATTCTTAAGATGATAAATAAGGGCTAAAAATCAACTTAAATAAAAACTATTTTCCTGAAAAGAAATCAATAACATTGTAAATTTTGAATAAAAAAAGATGAAAAGAAAAATTTAAATTGCAAATAAAAAATCATTATATTTGATAAGTCTTTAAATTTTTTTTTCAAGTGCTTTCCTGTGAAATGTATTTTTTCTCCTGAAAATGAACAAAATGTTTTTGATTAGGTTATTATACTCAAAAACAGTTTCATTTAGAAATAAGTATTATAGTCAAATACTTAATTTAATTTTTTATAAAATATTTAGAAAGCACTAGAACAGAATTACTTTGTATAAAAGGTTTCTGTCTTAATTTCTGGGATGAGACGTTAATTCCTACAGGGAATTCTGAACAGAATCTTTTATTTAATGGGGGGGGGGGGTTAGACTGTTTTCATTCCATCGTATGTAGGGATATCTTGTCTAACTTATTTTTACTACTGCTCAGTTATTACTCACCCTGTTTCTACTGAGTCCAAGTACACACTACCTGGCCCAGGAAGTGAACTCACAATTATGAACCAACACTTTAATCCCCTAGTGAATTTAAGCATTGGATTGTGAATTTGGTGACAGTAATTGTTTATTCTATGTTAAATGGACATAAATCTGATGCTTCAAGATGTCTATAAAATTGTCTGGAATAAAATATTTTCATCGTTTCTTAAAGCAGCACATTAATAAATATCTTAAATTATATTATAGAATTCAAAAAACATAATTTACTACTTTTATAAGAAAAAGTAAGAAATTTTTAAAGTCATTTGCATCATTTTAATACCATATCTTTCAGTTTCTAGCAGTGATCGCACTAGGGTCACAGGCACCCCAAGGCAAGCTGAACTTTGGAGTCCTTACAAGTATAATTATTTTAAATTTTCACAAGATAAAAATTGAAACTGGAGAATAACAAGTTTATTAAAATATACAACTTAATAAAAGCTAAAGAAAACCTTCATTATCCTACCTAAAACATTTTTTTCTAGCCTTTAAATTTGCAAATCTTTTTATAACACTTTATACCTATCTTCTTTATAAGATCATTTTCTATTGACAAATTAGCCAAAGAATTTAATCTGTCATGGACAACTGCAAGTATGTTTTTATAAGTTTTACTTTTAGAAGATCTCAAAAGAATGATGGTGCCCTTGGCTTTTATGGCACCTGGAAAACTGCTAGAGTTGCCAGTATCTTGGACTGGCCCTGGTTTATAGCGAAAATTGAAAAAAATAATAGAAAGCTAAATTTTTAAAATTGTATTGCCGAAAAAAAATAAATAAATTAAAAATAAATAAATTTTTAAAAAATGGAATTTGTTTTGATTAACAATAAATTTATTGCATTGTTATGATGTAGAAAACTATAGAATAATTTTTTGCATACATTTTAGATTATTGATTTTTCTTTTGGATTTTCAAATTTAAAATTTATACAGTTGCTATTATTGAAGACAAACTATGAGTGATAAGAAAACCATTTTACAGGTTTTTTTTCATTTAAACATATTCAAAAGCTTTCAATATATACCAAATACAAAACTTTTCATTACATATTATTTTTAAAGTTAATCATATTTATGATAAAGATAATACTTTATAATATGCTGCTCATTTTGAACACAATACAGTTTTTCCTCAATATCTATTGGTTTAAAAGTTTTGATTTCAATATTAGACTTGCAATTAAAAGGTTACAATTACACATGATACACAAGCATGTATCACATATGGCACTTACTGACCGATTTATAGAATAATATACTGATAAATGCAATAGAGGGATAATTAAGAACATAAGTAATGAATAAATTTCATTTATTTCAGACACAAAATGCCTTGTATAACTTAAAAATGAACAGCATCAGACAAACTAAAAATATACATAATGCTCTTGTGTCTTTCACTAGAATACATGTACTGTGCCTTCCTCTCTGTTGCTCAATATAGTCACTTACTTGACAGATATCTGATAAGATATTTCCAAAAAGTGAAAGAAAGAAAAACTACAGACAGTAGATATTGTAGTCTATGTTCATCACTTTCACTATAAAATTTAAGTAGCTTGTCTTTTTGTTTCTTCAAATTATACAGTGGTTTTTGCAAAACCATATTCTTCAGTCAGATGCCCCACTGGAACACTAAGTTTCTGCAAAAACTCTACATTTTATATTATTAATAACAGAAGCTGCTGCTTCTTTTTCTCACTGTTACTCGGGGGGGGGGGGGGGGTCCCACAGTTTTTTTTTTTACATTTTCACTGTATAAAGCTACAAATTACGGAAAGAAAAATCACACTCTTGTCTACCTAATACAAGCGCTTGACAACCGACATTTGGCAAGCTTAGGTCACTCAGCCAGAACCTAAGAATGGTGGGTGAAGTAGGGCCGACCATGACACCTGTTGCCATGTTATACCTAAGTGGTATGGATCAAGTAGGTAAGCTTTTTGCTTACAAACTCCACACTAAAAATATTTAGTTTTCTGTTTTCAAATGTTTGGATATGGTATTGTCAACCTGTATAGATAACCCTAGACAAGTACCAGATGTGAGAAAATGAAATCAGTCAATAAAATAAAGAAAAACAGATAATAAATATATTTTCTCATGATGCTTGTTATAAAGAAACTAGAACAGCTGTATGATGATCTGTGGAATTTTATGACCCCATTTCCAGAAAGAACAGAATACCTCATTTTCAACTTTCCAACAAATAGCATTCAAATGTAGTTTTGCAGCCATGAAGTACAGCATTTATTTTGGTTGCTCCAACTCAGTGCAAAACTGACTTGAGCTCAACCATAATAACCACTCTTATTACTTATGCTAACTTACTTCTGGACCAGACAAAAATAGACATACCCAAGAGACATTGTGAACTTTGTTTCCCTATAGTTTGTATAAAAAAAAAAAATTATAGTAGAAATTCATGCACCACAATAAACCTACACACAATCTAAGCTCCACAAGATTGACCTAATACAAAAATTAATCCGGAGAATGAACATTTTTTTAAAACAATCTTTTTATAGCATGGTATGCAAATGAGATACATGTAGAAATAGAGCAAGCCTTAGGCACTAAGGGTAGGAGAAATCACATGGCTTCCTACGAGATTTACACCACAACAATGGTGTCACCAATAGGATGTCTGACCATACTCGATGATCTGGAGCACGTGGAGACATGGATTAGATGCTTTTGCAGCTCTGGCTGGAGTAAAGAAACTGAAAGACAAAATGAAGGCGAGCAAAATGAGATTATGGATATGTTCCTCACAACAGCAGGATGTGAAGCAGTAAAGAAAGTTTTGATGATGATATACCTGAAAAACTTAAAAGATCTAGCTTTCAAAGAAATTATTGAAATAACAAAAAAGAATATTAGAACATTAGTCATCACTGAAAGAACAAAGTTTCTTGAGATGAGACAAGTTTATCATACAATTTTTACACTGATTAAAAAACAAAAAACAAACACTGCAAATTTGAAAAACTTGGCCAGAGTGAAATGTCACAGAAGATAAGCTAATCCAGTTACACATTATAGAAAGCATGCATGACTTCTCATTTAAACATAAAATGTTGGAAAAGCTGACTGCAAGGTGTTAATTTGAACTTAAAAACCAGTATGGAAGTTGTGCAGTAACTAGAATTGATAAGAAAAGTTCAACCAACAGCAAGACAAGAGAGAGAGAGAGAGAGATAGCACAAAGAAATACAAAGTTCAATGCTAATACTGCAGCAAACAACATGTAAGAACAAAAAGAATAAATGACCAGCTTTTGGTAAAACATGCCTAATTTGAAAAAAAAAAAAGACACTTTCAGAAGGGATGTAAATATAAACGAAACGGTTTAAAAAATTGAAGACATGTGAATTGCTACAGAAAAGGCAGAAATATTCACAGTATATACACTGATGAAAACCAGGTTAAGAGTAAAAATAAATGGGAAACATTTTCAAATGCCAATAGATACTGGCAGTGACGTTACACTAATTCCACTGAATTTTTGGCAGGACATGGGGAAAGCCTAGGCTAAAAAAGTCTAGCTTACAATTAAAACAATTCAATGGAACCGCTATTAAAGCACTGATGAGTGTCAGAAGGAACATTCGAAACAAAGAATCATTTTGAAATCATACCCATAGCAGTAGTAGCATGTACGAAAGACCACAGATTGATAGGAATAGACGTTTTAAGAGTCAATACATCAAAATTGATTAATTCAATGGAATCTGATGAACAAAAATACGATGGCTAAAGGATTATAAAGCAAGTTTGAAAAAGGATTATTATCCAAGATATACCAAAGCAAGGAAACTGCCAATATATATTTTACCTGTAGTAGTAACAAAGTTAAGGGCATTTTGGGAAAGGACACTCATTGGGAGTGGAAGCCATTGGGCTTCACCAATAGTAGACATTAAAAAGGAGACAGAGTATGCGGCAATTACAAAATTAGGGTTAACCATCAGATATGTTTGGGTCCATTTCTTCTACCAAGTATCGAAACCGCAAATCATGAATTATCAAATATGAAGCATTTTGCAAAGATTAACCTAAAATCAGCATATAACCAAATTGAATTGGATGACAAATTTAAGGAGGTTACTACAATAAATACACCACTGGTATTATTAAGATGGACTCGCCTGCTATTTGGAATTAAAACGGCAAGTCATACTTTTCAGAGAGCTATCAAGAACATTTTGTTAGGAACAGTGGAGAATATATCAAGATGATATACGCATGGGAGCTCACACCAAGGATGAATTAAAGTGTTAAGTACAAAAAGTCCTACAGAGATTAAATCAGACAGGCATAACAATAGAGACAAATGAAAAATATCCTATCTAGGATATCAAATATCTAGAGAAGAAATATCCCCTGTGGAGAGGTTAACAAATAAAATTGTGAAAATAGTGAAGCCCATGAACAAGACAGAATTGGAATCTTTCTTAGGATTAATTTCTACAGCAGATATCTTCTTATATATAGATAACTCATTGACCCATTTGCAGAAATGCACAAAAAAATAAAAAAACATAGAATTCATATGGATGCAGAAGCAAAAAGCTTTCAGAGCATTAAAAGAAGGCCTTAACAAGTAAGCCAGTAATAAAAATCTTTGACTCGAGAAAAGTTACTTTAATGACTGACGCAAGGGAACATGCTATAGTGGTTACTGTATCACAAGAGGGTCACCCAATCATGGATTTGGCAGAATGTAATTATTCTAATATAGAAAAGAAAGCATTGGCTATTGTCCGGATTATCAAGAGAACACAGAATTTTTTGTTGGATAAAAAATTCCTGTTAAAATCAGATCACAAACCCTTGAAATTCTTATTCATGAAAGGAGTTACCAAGAGTAATGTCATCAA
The DNA here is from genome assembly GCA_037127315.1 of Ascarosepion bandense. Lineage (NCBI taxonomy): Eukaryota > Metazoa > Mollusca > Cephalopoda > Sepiida > Sepiidae > Ascarosepion > Ascarosepion bandense. The sequence goes on from JBBBDQ010001371.1 coordinate 751,190, forward strand.
GTATTTTAAGATGGGCCATTAAAATCATGGCACTTAATTTTGACATTATGTATGTTAAAGGAAGCACCATTCCATATGCAGATGCATTATCAAGAATAAGATTTCAGAATGAAGATGGGGAGAAACATAAAAATTTGGATGATAGTTATATAATGTGTAGAAATAAATGTAGTATCCTGCAAAACACTCAGCATAGAAACCTAACAAGACTCGATACTAAGCAAAATACTAGAGCGCATAGGAAAAAATGTGTGGAGCAACTGCACTAAAGCAGAAAGACCTTTCAAGGAAGCAAGACATAGGTTAACAGTAGAGAAAAGCATATATAATGCAGATATAATAGTGCTTCCCCAAATTTTAAGGAAGGAAATAATTAAAAGTGTGTGCAATGATATACATTGCAGCATCACAGTGACGCAAACAAGGTTGAGTACCCAGGGTGTTCTAAAGATATTGAAAAACACACAAGATGCCTCAAATTAACAGAAATTAAAACATTTAAACAAACCAAACTACACACATGGCCTAAAGAGAGAGAGCCACAGACAAGGGTCCACATGGACCATGCCCACATTAGAGATATTGGTTTATTCTTAATCTTAATAAACTTATTCTCAGGCTGGCTAGAGGTAATAAAAAGGTGAGAGATAGGAAAGCTGCCACTGTGAAACAAATACTTAGAACAATATTTGCAAGAAACAATGTACCTAAGGCCCTTGTCACTGGAATTCTGAACACGGCTGTAATAAAAGAAAGTGGGGGAGCAACCAATATTAGCTCATGCCGATCAATTGAGAACCAGGTTCAAGCCTGAAGATGTAGAAATGCGAAACAAGAAACAAGAGGAAATGTTATATACCGCTCTCTTGGGCATATACTTCTTGAAGATACCTCTGTTTGGGCCCGACATTGCCTAGACAAACAATGCTGATAAAATGATGAATGTTGCAATCACAATGTCATGTCAGACTGCTACCGACGAGCACAACAGACAAAATTAAAACTGGAACAAAACTCACTGCTGCTGGAAATTTGGCTTTCTCTCTATGTCTGGGACGACAATAATATTCAAATTTCTAGGGTGATTAAAACTTTGCAACTGAAATAATATTTCATAAATCATTTTCACATAAACACTTCAAATAATTTCTGTCAAAGGTACCACTCAATCCAACTCTCACTGTTTTCACTTTTTTTTTTTTTTTTTTGGGGGGGGGGGATACTCAACCCAATCTTCACATAAATCAATTTCACAATCTTTTTTGTCCTTTCATCATTACTGTCAGCAACAACAAATACAATCTGTAATAAATGCCTCTGTTCAAAACAATAGGACCAGACCCAAATATAAACAAAATATTTTTCTTTTCCATACAAAGACATCTTCTCAAACAAAGTAGTAACATTGTCATGGAGCAAAGAGGTTCTTTGGTCAGAGTTGTCAACACCACCACCTCCATCAGGGAGACCTGATTTTACTCAACCGCACCCTTCAATGGTTGTGATCAGACTCTTAAAATCAAAAATAAATTTTACTTCACAACTGTCAGTTAGATGTCACTTCTGTGCCATTGATAACTGTCTTCCAGTACAAACTTATCTAGGGCACAAGTTAACATTTGTGACCCCTGGCTAGACAAAACAAAAATTATTAAATCAAACATATTGCACCATTTGACATTTTTCAACAAAAACACATTTTGTTGAAAATTTAAAATATCTGTGTCACTAAGCGTAAATACACTTCACGTCAAAAAATTCATGCAGCCCAAAAATATCATATCAGCAAATATTTAACAGAAACAGAAGATAAGGAAACTGAAACAGAACAGAAATTGGAAGAAATTGAAAATGACTTAACAGACCTAAAAGAGGAAAATGAATTTAGACAAGGCTCTCTATTAAAGAGGATACAGGAAAAACAAACAGAAGAGTGATGCAGACCATCCAGAATATTCAGAAGTGATAGAGTAACTAAGGGCATCAAACCTCTCAGATTCAGGGAGACGTAGTGTAGTGTGCAAATGAGATACATGTATAAGTAGAGCAAGCCTCAGGCACCAAGAGTAGAAGAAATCACTTAGCTTCCTATGAAATTTACACACTGTAGTTGAGTAATCTTGAACTCAAGAACGCAAAATAGTTTTCATAAAAAGAGTGTTGATTAGTTAACTCAAACTTGAAAAAAAAAAAATGCAGCAAGAGTTCTTTCCAAACAAAGTGTAGATTAGTACTCTCAAACTCGAAAACGCAGCAAGAGTTCCTCCCAAAGAGTGTGGGTAAGTAGTCTAACACATGAGAAACACCCTACCGAGTTCTACTTAGCAGCCATATTTATACCTCCTCAAATCTTGTGGTAGCCGTGAATTTGCAGCACCTTTTCTACATAAAACAATATGGCTTCTGAATGAGATTCTTTTACGCACAGACGTCCATGAGGTAAGTTTTTTTCACACGACCACACCACAAATGTGTGTGGGTGGTGCAGTGGATATCGGCTTGGAATGATAAATCGGGGAGCCAAGTTTGAATTCCAGTTGAATTCATTGCATTCACTTATGCACAAATACCCTTGGGAAAGGTATTAATCCGTTTCTTCCCTCCAGTTATGGGTTAAATAACAGAACAGATTGGGTTCTATAGCCTTGGCTGGCAACCAATCTACCACAGAAAGCAATGGCAACCTACTGCAGGATAATTATATGCCCAGTCAGTCATGTCTCGAAAGAGATGGCACTTAACTGAACACCACAACACTTTTATTGTTATTGCCTTTTTTGTATTACATTTGCAAGAAACTGTGACAATATACAAAGCCAGTTGAGATGGCAAGATGTAGCCATAAATTCTATGCAACAGTTTCTTTTCTTGCACTTCTCGCTCATGGAACTCATGCTTTTCAGCCAACTTTAATCTACAAAAATTTAAATACAACGTCAATCACTGACGTCCTAATTATTCTCTTCCCGTTCATTATTAATGTTTCTGTTCCTAATTCTTCCAGACCCAGTAACCCTTTGGTTTTTCTGCCTTGTGTGAAGTGAAACTGATTTTTAAAAATTAGTAAACTTTCTTAATCAGGATTATGTAAGAAAATGACAGGATTATTTAACAAAATAATACCAAATTTTCATCTGTTAAAATAATTATTTTTCAAAATTAACAGACCGGAGAGAAAATCAAATGGAAGAGATGCTTTGAGAAATATATTGGCAATTGAACCACATCTCATACAGCGCATACATTTATTAGACATATTCAGAAAACCTTATCTTCAAAAGAACATTTTACTCAGGATCAGAATGTGGACACTATAGAAACTTAAATAGCTGCAAAATCTATGGTCAAGCCTTAAATACTCATCTTTCTGCTCAAAATACTTGTTAAATAAAAATTTTTAACTATAATTCTGGATGAACGATTTCATTTAGATGAATATGTAACACAAGCAATACACTTAAAAATGCTGTGGCTTTCTTATTTGAATGTTTGATAAAACCTAATTACATTAATGATTAATTAAGGTCCTTTCAAACTCCACATCTATAAAATACCATAGAAATTCTCTCGTATCATTAAATATTTGAGCTTAACAAGTTTAATAAATTATCAGTGTAATAATCATGAATATGAATTTAAGAGGGTACAAATAAAAAGATTCGATATTGATAAGTTTTTTTCAATAAGCTGAAACAGATATTAAACATATGAGAGCATTATTACCTGCTCTATCTTCTTTTTTTCAAGCCAATAGAACAATGGTCTAGTGGAGTAAAGCACTGGTTTGTGAACTTGCTGACATAGTAATTGCGAGTTCAATCCCAAGGCCAGCAGTGTGTACTTGAACTTGTACAATGGAAACATGGCGAGCAATGACTGATCAGTTAAAAAAGTAAGAACTAGACATGGGCAGTGAAACAAGAACTACCTCTATAAATTAAATAAAGGGTTCAGTTGGATTTCCCCTAGGTTACCTGGATTGACATACTTGATAAAGGCTGGAAGGCACGATAGTCAAAACTATGATAACAACAAATTTCTGTCTGAATTTCTGAGATGGGGAGTTATTATTTACATTGAAACTATTATCCTCATCTTTATTGTAATTATTATCACACTATTTTAGTCATTGAGCCATTCAGATTTCCACAGGTGTATATCCATCTGCGTAACCTACAGTGAATTCTGAACTGAATTTTTTCCTAGACATGGGTAGTGGAATAATAACAGTCTACCTGTGCAGGTTAAATAAAGGGTGCAGTTCAGAATTCCCTGTAGGTACGCAAGAGGAAGGCTTAAGAGCACAACATATGAAATGTTGTGATAACAACACGAGTATGAGAGTCCAAATATAAATAGTGTAAATAACAACAAATATAAGTACAATAGTCCACATGTAAATATTGATAACTCTTCATTTCAGAAATTCAAGCAGAAAATATCCCTTCTAATATGAAATTAATATTTAGGCCCTAAGATTGCCTGCAGAAACAAAACATCAACAATTAACTTTACATGTGCGAAGCAGACTCTACTCAGTTTTTCAATGTTTTATATATTTAAAGTTGTTTACACACTTTGATATTTGCTATCAAATTACTGTTAGTAAGACTGTTTAATAATTTAACTCTTGTATAACTTTTTTTAATAAAATTGTTTTTAAAAAATATTTCTCCAAAGGTATTTTGCTTGTTCATTTATGTGTATTTTATAAGTAAATTCTTTCAGGTATTTTTAATAATTATTGTTCTATTTTATTTTAATAACATCCTGTAAAATTTTTTTGTTTTTTATTGATTTATTTTCTATGGCTTATCAACACTCCTGTAAGAAAGGAATAATGTAAAAAAAATGTGTATGTATCACAAAAAGATTTTTGTGATATATATGAGAGAGAGAGAAAAAAAATACTAATTTTTTTTTTAAGAATGAACTACAAGATATAGATACTGTTTACAAAATTATCAACATTTTTTATTCTATATATTTTTAAGTTTTCTGTTTTTAACACATTTCACTTGACATAATTTTAACTTTCGAAAGAATTGTATATGCACACAAAGTATCTGGGATAAAAGTTAACTCACAAAATACGAATTCTAGATTGGTAAAAAATCAGATGTTCCTATCCTACACAAATTAGGTCACTAAAAAAGATTTATCAGTGTAGCCTTTCCTAAAAAAAATAATCCTATACAAAAATTGCCTTACAAAAATTGGTCCAGACACGAGTAAAAGCTGCAGATACAACATTGCATGCAATTGTGAGATAGAAAAAAAAAAAAAACTAGCTACTGTTTAGAAATCTAATTTAAGAAATTTAAAGAACTATTACACTGATTGATTTTTTTATTAAGTATTTTTGGCTAAGCTTGGACATGCTAAGCAAATTCTCAAGTTTATTTCATGCTTAAAATTTTGAGACCAAACTTGACCCTTATCATACTTATAAACTTCATGTTAAAAAATGTCAAAAATGAAACAACAAAATCAAAGCATAAAGAAAAAAAAGGGCGTGATGATTGGAATTTACTTCATACAGCAGGTCAAATAGAGAAAAATTTCCAGCTTCAGTCATCTTGCTACTAGACTTTAACAGTTATGTGATTCTGTTAAATTGATATACACTGAAAATATGACTCAGAGGAAGAAAAGAAAATTATTAAATGAATTTTAAAGACCAGATACAATATATATGTGAGAAAAACTAAAGAATGCTTCAGTGAAACATTACATTAAAATAAAAACAACATAGAATAATGAAAAAAACCTATCTGAGAACTTCAGAAAATATACTTTGTCAATTGCTGGCATTTATTTCCAGAATTTAATAAGTAAATTTAGATAAAAGGACATGTAATCTAATATCTTTTTCAGTAAACTGGTAATCACAGCAACCACTATGTCAGTGAGAGTAAACAAGAAACAGAAAATTTTTTATGTTTGGTGCCAATATGACATTTATAAAGCTCTCCAGTTACATGATGGCTGTTAAAAATAGAAATCAACAGAATATTTATTCAAAAGCTGACTGCAAGAATATTTTGATAAGTCTTCATCATTAAAAACCATTTACTGAATAGACATTAGAAACATTGCAGAAAATTTGATTTCCAAGATTTTTTTTTAAATATTTAATAATTTTTCTATGATTATAAAAATGAGTAAATATATTTAAAAAAAATTATATATATCATTGATGTCAATCAGAAACCGTATAGAACCTAGGATAGAGCCATGAGGGAGACCCACATTTGTGTAAAAGAATCTGGAAGCTTGCCCATTCTAAATGACCTTCATGTCACAATTTGATAGCAACAACTGAATTAAATCAAACAATTGTCCAGAAATACCATAGCCCTGGACCTCAACAGCTTGAGCTTCACCATTGTTAACAAGAGCCTGGTATACATATTTAATGATGGCCGTGAGCATATCAGCAGTAGACCTTGTGAAATAGAAGTCATATCGTTTGTCAGAGAGTAGGTCATGAGAGGTGAGATTCTTAACTACTTCAACATTGATGAGACCCTAAAATACAAATACTTTGCAAAAAAGAGGAAGATAAGAAGTTACAGTGCAATAGTTATAGGGGTCAGAAAGTTCAGAGTTCTTAACAGGAAATATTGATATTAATGCTGAGATATAGGACTGAGCTATAATTGCTGTTTTAATTGTTCTGTGTTCTCTTCCTATTAAATCATCATACTGTGGGTGGTTCTCAATCTATAAAAACAAACTTTTTGATTGCTTAAAAACAACTCATTTTCAAATTGACCTCTTCTGTCACAACAGACTGCAATTCCAAATCATATAATCTGTATATTTACAAAAGCTATTTATTGCATGGTACTTTCAGTTAATGGCTGAATCTCAATGTAATTAATTGAATATGCATGTTAAATGAGGGCTAAAATATTATATCCATGATAGACTGAAGGAAGTGGTTCAACAAAATCTTATATGTACAGTTTGAAACCATGGTAAAGATTCAAAGTTTTGAATAGGAGATCTTGCATGTCTTATTTTTTTATCATTAGTAAGATACACACTTTATAAAAAAAAACATTCATAAATTTATCCAAACTTAACAAATGGTATCTGGATTTAACTAATTTTGTAGGTAATCCAATACTAAAATGTGACAGTAAATGAAGGGTATGAAAAATATTCCAGTATAAAAAGTCCCAGATAAGTGGATACATCACATATCTTAGAATGATTATCTGACACTGATAATTCAAGGTTAATAAAAAATGATTTCTTGATTCAATAAATCTTTTGATATCTTTGTATAGATGAGCTTGTATTTTTGACTTGACTAACTATGGTCTCATATTTATCTATTTTTAAGAGATACAAATTCAAAACAGCAATTGGATAAAAATTATTTTTATAGATATGAATCTGTTTTCTATTAGCCAAGATGTCATTGTTGGAGATCTGATTTTGCTGATAAAACTTTATGTTTGGGCAGTAAAATCACATGATTACTTTTGCCATCTCATTGAAAGTTAAGTGAAATACTGTTAAGTAGGCTACTGGCAACTATATTTAAACATAATATTGCGTCTGAATTTGTCTCAATTTTAAGAAAAGAATAGAAATATGTATTCAATTTAAGTACTGCTTAATATAGCATGAAGTAGGGAGCTCAATTATGCTTGTTAAATTGGCCTTGTGCCAAACATAACTGGACTCCCCCACAACTTAAGATTATCATCATCAGAAGGTTGAAAGAAGATATAAGTGTTCTGTTTGTAAAAATAAGTGGAATTTTATTAACAGAACAGCATAACATCAATTTGTAGGAAGTGTTAACTGTGTAATAGAAAATGTAGTATGGAGTTAAGTGAATCCAGAGTTGGTAGTTGTAGCAAAATAGGTGCACGCAGAAGATTAACAGGGTAGTAATAAAGTCTTTGTTTCTTTCTTTCTTTTAGCGAATGACAAGAAAATGAAAAAGAAGGAAAGGTAAAAAAGGAAAATTGTACTTATGGATGTTAATTTTTAGAAGTCAGTTGAAATGCCTTGTTGTTGTTATTGTTGTCTTCTTTGTTGACGAGGAGAATAGTGAAGACAAAGAAAAGATAAAGGAAAATAGCACGCAAGAAAGAAAAGGAGAGGGAATGTATGTCGTTGAGGCATGTCTGGTTTAGTGGATTGAAATTTCTTTTGTCACATTTTGGCAGATCTGATCTTGGCTCCAATCTGACTGATTCAACTTTCTTTATTTTTATAGCAAAGACTTTCTCACTGGCTCATGAATTTCTCAGTTTAGTAAATCGTTTTGTCTTTCTTCTTTCAGGGGTCATTCCTTTTACTTATTGGTCAAAATTAGATTTCACACAGGATTGTGATATTTGTAAAAAGAGAATAACTTAATTCCATATTCACCACAGCATACTGTTAACAGGGTCGCTAGATTGTCTTTTTTATGCCAAATTACTGAAATCTAGGATTTTTCATGTTGGTTTGGTACATTTGACTTTTTGTTGGATTTTTTTACATACTGAAAAGAAAATATATAATAAACAATATACAGCCTCTATGCTACAATCTTTTATTTTATTCTCAGTGATGCACCTAAATAGGAGATTTTTTTCATCATATTCTTAATCCAAAAGAGAAAGGGCGAATATTTAAAAATTTATACTAGTCATTTAAAAAGAAAAGGAGAAATAATGATTCTTTTGCAAACCTATGCCAATTTCAGCAGCTAATGAAAAGGAAGAAATTTCTTTTTTTTTTATAATCGTTTCACCCCGAGCAAGGCATTTCACTGCCACTATTGTGCAGGGGGTTACATAAAGGGGAAAGTGGTGAGAAAGAATGGTTAGACATAGGAAATGTCAGAAGGAGGGTGATAGATGGGTAAGGATACCGAGAATGATGGTTTGGGAGATGGTGAGAGTGTTGGGAGAATAGATGCAAGTTAGTGTGATAGGAGGTGTCTATTCACCTTACATTTAAACTCCTGGAGATTGTAGCTGTCGGGAAAGCAGACATGTGGAAGGGAATTCCACAGGCGGGAAGCGCGAGAAAAGAAGCTGTTGGAGTAGAAATTACAGATACATCTTATCATTTTTACTGTAAAAGGGTGGGACCTAGTTGCTAATCTAGTATCTCATGTAAATTCATACCTAGGCGGCACCAATGATCTAAGTTCATCGGAGCAGAAACCATGAAAGTATTTATAGAAGAGGCACAGGGAAGCCACGTCACGCCGGTGGGAGAGTGGTTGCAGCCGGTCTGCCAAGTCAGTATCGATCACATTACAGATTCTCCACTGTATTTTGTCAAGAAGCCTAAGGAGAGTAGCAGGGGCACCCGACCAGATGTGGCAGCAGTATTTAATACACGGGCGGATGGTAGATTTATATATGTGCAGGATAGATTCAGACGGGAAAAACTTCCAGGCCCTGCACAGAGAACCGACTTTCATAGCAGTGGATTTGGCAATGGATTCGATATAGTCATTCCATTTGAGGTCCACCAAGAGCGTAAGGCCAAGGAGGTGTAGTGCTTTACTCTCTGGGAGGCAAACCTGTTCCATGCTAATGGGAGGTAGATGCGGTTGTCAATGGTGGTTAGTCAATAGCAGCTTCGTTTTAAAAGCATCAAAATTTACGAGCCATTTCCTACCCCAGTCCACTATGGATTGGAGGTCCTTTTCAAGCTCGGCAGTGAGGTTCGATTTGTCGCCCACACCGGGTTTTTGATTGAGGCGAGAGTAAATTGTGGTGTCATCGGCGTACATGCCTACTTGGGATCTAATGGTATCAGGGAGATCATTAATGTAGATCAGAAAGAGCGTGGGACCTAGGATAGAGCCTTGAGGGACACGTTCATATGGTAGTTTTGGAAGGCATGTCCATTTAATACTACCTTCAATGTGCGGTTAGAGACAAATGACTGGATGAGGTCAAACAAATGTCCAGTTATACTGTAGCTTCGCAGTTTGCATAAAAGGCCAGCATGCCAGACACTGTCAAACACTTTGGAGATATCCAAGGCAACGGTTCGGGCGTTGCCATTCTTGTCAAGAGCCTGGTATATGTACTTGGTAATGGTCATTAGCATATCAGCAGTAGACCTGGTGAAGCGAAAGCCGTACTGTTTGTCCGAGAGAAGCCTGTGGGCCGTGAGATGCTGAATCACCTCGGCGTTGATAATGGCTTTGAAAACTTTGCCAAAGATCAGGAGACTGATAGGGCGGTAATTTGCGGGGACAGAGGGTTCGCCAGTATTCTTAAATATAGGAACTACAGAGGAGGACTTCCAACAGGCAAGAAAGCAGGAAGCAGATAGGCAGAAGTTATAGAGTAGAGAGGATAGAGGAGAGTTCTGGGGCACATTTCTTCAGAACAATGATTGGGATTCCGTCCCTGCTGCTCACTTTGTGAGGGTCAAGTTTTGAGATTATCTTAGAGACCAGCGAGGGTGTAATGTGGACGTTATTCAGTTGAGCCTTAGTTCTAGGTGGGAAGTCGGGTGTAGGTACTCCTGATGAGTCCAGTGTCGAATTGGTGGAGAATCTACGAGCAAAGCATTCAGCCTTGTCCGCTGGGGATATGAGAACCTCAAATTCATTGATTAGTGGGGGTATTGAAGTCTTACTCTTTCATAATTATAAATAAATAAACTTATGACCGTTTTTTTTTCTTGATCTTTTATAATATATGCTTGACCATCTTTTCCGATGTTTCTTTCATAAGTTAATAATAATACTTAAGTTTGTTGTGGAGGCTGAGTAATAGGAATGGGTCTTGACCTCGCAAAATTTTGTATGTGTGAAAACAGCAAATAGAATGAGGAGACAGAGACAAAGATTGAATTTCAATATCAATTTTATTGTGAGAAAATCGACGAGCAAACAGTAGGAAAAAAAATCGGAAAAAGGCTGGTCTCATTTGGTTGAGTTTTATGGCACATCAATCTCGGAAGGTTATCTAAACACTAACAACACTTTACTGTTAGAATTCAAGTCCAATGAACATCTTTGTTATCAGAGACGTCTCTGCAAAGACGCTCTTACACCACTTTGCAAAGAAACTTTGTTGAAGTAAAAAAAAAACTGGAGAAAATTTTTTTTTTTGGGAAAATGGTTTTAAGTGAGCTGCTACTGCAAGAAAAGTTTTTTTTTTTAATTTTTTATAAAGGCCAGTTTCTTTGATGAAATTTATTATATAATTTGGATCGATATTCTCAAAAAAACTTATCAATTTATCCAACTTAAGTATTTGTTTCTTCAAAAATGTATTGCTGGTAATAATTTTTTTCCTTCAAAAATGTATATTTTTCTATAAAAGTCTATTTCTGTACTTTCATAGGGTTTTGACCCAAGTTTAGGGGTTAACTATTTGTCCATAGCTGGGGCCCTAACAGGTGTTACCACTCTGTGTGGACCTGGAAACAACAGCAATTAAGAGGTGGTTCCATGCTCCTCTCAACCTCCCAATCAGAGGCCTTACTGCTGGATGCAGTTTACCGTCATACCCATAAAAAAAACTGGAACATTGGAAGCAGTTGGCAGGATTAGCTCAGGCTAAAATGTTGCGGTTGAGTTGATAGGAATGTCATCAGCATCTGGTATAAAAAGCACAGACTGAAAAGTTGTCAGAATCTGGGAGAATCAACACAAGCTGGAACATTGTCATCAATCGACAGGAACGTTGTCAGTGTCTGGCATGAATGGCTAAGGTTGGAATGTCGTCAGGGATGTTGTTGGTGTGTGGCATGAACAGCATAGGCTGGAACATTGTCTCTTATCAGCAGGAACGTTGCAAGCGGGAAGTCGCCTTCGGAGGAAGTTCCCCCCAGTCGGCATCTGGTATGAAAGGCTAGAAAGTTGTCTGTCTGGCAGGATCAATACAGGCAGGATCGTTGTCTGTGTCTGGCATGAACAGTTTAGGCTGGAATGCCGTCAGGGATGTCATTGGTGTGTGGCATGAACGCCACAGGCTGAAACATTATTGTTGGTCGGCAGAAATGTTGCATGTACGGCTCAGGTGGAAAAGTCGCCGTTGGTCAGCAGGAACTGCAAAGGTTGGAACATTGAGATTGGGTCTCAGCTACAATTGAACATAACCCAAGGAAGACAGGTTCACTTGCAGCCTAGCAAGTGTATATACCCAAGCAGGTGGGCAAGCTAGCACATGTGTGCAGTCGCTGTAGGCTATTTCATTTTTTGGTTCTTTTGCAGGATTTGACTGCAGTTAAACAGATTTGCTGCAAGATAGCAAGTGCGAAAGCCACGGCAATTGAACTTGAACAGTCATTGTCTCCTTTGTCAACCATGGGTAAAGGAACTCGAATAGACTAGATCATTCCAACTCTGATGCAGAGTCTAAAGCGGGATCAACTGCTAACTAAGATGTAATGCACTCCAGGAAACAACCATGGTTAGAGGTGCCTGAAGAGTGGAAAGGGAGCATCTGAGGACAGGACAAATACTACACTTTGTTCCTACTCCCCGGGCCAAGGAGGTCAATTTTGGCAAAAGTGATGCTGGTAATAAGGTTTCAATAGTTAGCAACATTTCCTAGCTGCTGATTGTTGCATGTGAGGTCAAAGTCGCTTCTTTGTCGAAAATTATAACAAGTAGCAGCAGTATCAACTAGAAATAATAATCTTTTCATAAATTACTAGGGAAGGTAACTCTCCTACCTGATCTGGTTATTTGGACAAGAAGCGCTAAAGTGTCATCGAGTGTCTGCAGTGTCGGGTTTGCATCGAGTTGTCGTATTTCCAGTAAAGCAGGTTTAGTCCGATCAAGTGTGATGGTATTGGTGGCGTTAACACTCCTGATTTGAGGTGCTTGCTAGAGTTGCAAATAACTTTGTAGGAGCCTTGGTAAGCTGATGTGGGTGTTCATTTTACTGTCGATTGGTGTTTACAGGAGGACCTGCAATTTCTGGCTTCGTTGCTGAACATATAATGAAACAAGCCTACGTCCATATCACTCAGACTATCCCAATTCAGAGTTTGTCTCCACTGTCGGAAGGACATTGGACTTTTCGGCTGTTGGTACAGAGAGGTTTGGAGTTCTCGTATCTGCTTCTGCATGTCGGCTCGCACCTTTTCTGTGTGGTTCTGCTCATGCCTTAAATTGTTAGGCATGTGCATGCTTTGGTTGATTTGGGCATAAACCAAGTTGGCAGATTCTGCCAAATCATTTAGGGCTGTGGATCAGTTCAGTGGGATGATGATTTGTGTGATAGATCTTGGTAATTGGTTCATCCATAAACCTCGGAGGATGTCGCCCGAAACGGAGTTTTTGTCCAGACGACTCCGAATATAACAGAGTAGCTGGGAAGGCACTGTCACCTCTGGTGGCATTCTCTAAAATCTCCATGATGATATCCTCATCTGAACTGCTAGTATACTTAAGGATAGCACTCTTAAGGTAATTGTATGGCTCAAACTCAGGTAGCTCCACAATTACATCTGATATCTGTTCTATGATGTTAGAGGGGAGCTTCTGTATCTCATTTGTAGCCCTGGTTCTTTGCAAATTGATCCTCAGCATCGAGAAGATGGATTCTATTTGCAAAAACCAGTTTTTAGTGTTGTGACGATAGGCTGGCAGTGCTATTAAAGGGAGCATCATGTCCATAGTTTTGCTTTCGCCAGAGTGGATCATTGTTCTGCTGTGATCATGTATACAAAAGTTTGCATTCAAGGTCAAGACCCATTCCTATACTCAGTCCCCACAATAAGTGGTGACCCTGACAAGTTCTTTTAATGAAAAAATAGTCTTATACAGATACACATACTAAAAAATGAATAAGTAAAATGGTTATTATTCTATCATTAGATTTAGGTAAAAAGAAAAATTCAATTTAAAAATGTTTAATTTCATAAAATTTATGTAAAAACGTTTTTAATCAAAGCATTAAATTTATAAAACGAAAACACAAAAAAATTCCAGCAAATCAGACTTCTTGTTTGGCGATTGTTATTTAAAATTAAATTTCCGAATTTACAGCTTTAAAAAAAAAAAAAAAAAAAAAAAAAAAAAAAAAAAAAAAAATCACTGTACAACATGTTTAAAATTAAAGAAATAAAGTTTATTTATTATTTCTGTTAATTTTAAACATTCGGTTTCAACAAAAATAAAATCTCACTTATTAAAAGTATTAAATAAATAAAATAAAATCTCATATTTGGCTTTTTTACGTATACGTAGTCAGAAATTTACAGTTGCCAATGAACTAAGTTACAGAATTGTGAATTGTTGCACAATCACAATAAAGAAGACTTTTTCAATTAAATATTATTCAAAAGAAAAGTTGAGAAATTGAAAGTGAGTAACTCAGTTTTAAAAGGAGCTAGTATTTGGGGCATAACTAGGGATAATTTTGCAATAAAAAATATCTCATACCCACTCTTAGAATCTTTTTAGGGGTTAGTTCTGCACCCACATAGCACAAAAATTTAAAATAAAAAAATCTCAACAAAAACTAAAAAGGTTTTTTTTTGTTTGTGAGTCTTTTTTCAAACAATAATATCATTTTTATGTGCTGTTTCAATTCATCATCAAATCCAGTGATCATTTTAAATTACAAAATTCCCAATGGGAAAATATTTTTTTGTCTAAAACAATGAAAGAAATAAAAATGTATTGTAGCTGCCGCATTTTATAATCCGAAAATTAAAGCTATAATTCTCTAGTCTTAGTCTTTTTAGGCATATTTCTTTTGAGAAGCTGACTGAGTGAAGTTAAGTATATTTAAAAAAAAAAAACACAATTTGTTGCAAAGTTTAGTGATCATTGACAGTTTGAGGTAAACTTACTTTTTTGGTAGGAAAGAGTCACTACTGAGTCTCTCTTGGGAAGAAGAAAAAATAGAGTATCCAGGGTAAAAATGTGTATGCAATAAAGTGCATTAAATCCTCTCTAGAGAAAATATGAGGATTTGAATTTCAAAATAGGTGTTACTTAGTTTTTTTGTTTTTTTTTTATCCCGGTCCGCGAGACCCTACCCATTTTAACACTAGAGA
The DNA here is from genome assembly GCA_037127315.1 of Ascarosepion bandense. NCBI lineage: Eukaryota > Metazoa > Mollusca > Cephalopoda > Sepiida > Sepiidae > Ascarosepion > Ascarosepion bandense. The sequence continues at coordinate 766,196 of JBBBDQ010001371.1, forward strand.
TCCTAGATCGCTTTTTCTTTTTAATAAAAAAAAAAAACTATTAGTTACAAAACTAAACTAGTAGCATTAATTACAATTTTTAACACTTTGAATTTTGAAACCAGAAAGAGAACGTGTCCATTTATTTATTTATTTATAATTTTTTTTTTAACGTGACTCCGTAAAACTTACGTTCGTGCTACTTTTTCAGCAGAAATTTGTGTAGTTTTCGTAAAAACTGGAATCTGGCTTCCTCTTAAATTCTTAATCTTTCTATTTTTCTGTGACAAACTCTTCTTCAGTATTTTTCACTTCTTGTGTTTCAACAGGTGACATACTCACTATTTTGAAATTTTCTCATTAATATTTTTGCATAGTATACTTAGTATACTACTAAAAATAAAAATGGAAGACTAACATGTTTGGCGTTAACAATTAAAAAAATTGTTGATAATTAATTATTATATTTCAATTTTTTTTTTTTTTTTAAAACACACCGAAATCTTTTTCACGTTCACTTTTGCGGTTATAAAATTTTCAATATTTTTACTACAATTTTACGGTTACCTGATAATTAACAACTCCTGGCACACAATTATTTCAAATCAAATGCTTTGACTCAAAGCCTTTGTTAAATTTGGCCTCTCAGTTGAGAAAAGTTAATTGCCGTGCTTAAGGCATTGGCAACATCAGATATATTTTTAAGAAAAAAAACAATCTCCTCTAGCACTTAAAAAATGTTCTTTATTCCTTTAATAAAGGGCTAATTTATTATTGAAATAAATAAATGATTAAATGCAATATGTCGAAGAAATCTAAAATTCATCTAAAAATAACTGACTGGAGACGGACAGAAGAATCCACGTTATGGCGGGACATGAACTAAAGTTTCTCGAGTTTCTTTGATTGTTTAATTATTAGATCAAATGAATAGTAAAATAAAAGAAAGATCTCATTTCAAATTCAGATCTTGTCGCTTGTTAAATAAGAAGCGACATTATCATTATGGCACCCAAAAAAAAAATACTTTTTTACTTTTAAGGACCTTAATTCCTTTAAAATAATCTCCTACTTTAAGTTTGTAAAAAAGTAAACTTAATTTACAAAAACAAGACTTACTTACTGTAGAACTTTAACTAGATTTAAATTTGGTAGTTTCTAATGCTGTTCGTTGCGTAAAAACTCAAGTCAACTTGTGTGAGTTCCGAAAAAAAAGACTAAACCAAAGTAAACAATCAGAAAACTCATTAAAAAAAAAACAGGACTAGTATTTTTTTTTTTAGCTAAAAAAACGAATGCTTTGTTTTTCTTTTTTTATCAGTTAATATTTTTCTGCGACTTACCTGAAAAAGCTGGAGACACAAAATTAAAATCAACTTTTACGGTAGCAAAGAGATGAAAATACTTGTTTGTTTTACTCGGAAGTCGATGCTATGCAATAGCGCAGACTAAATCAGCAACACGCCAATGGTGTAGGAGTGTCACAAGAAGGCGAACTCTAAAAACTGGTCTTTGTAGGTCATTGATTAGTTTAAGCAACACAACCGTAATTTTAAGTATTTATCATCTTCACTACTACAAAATTTTCTCGGTTAGACCAAGAACATTCTGAGGCTTGGTTAGATTTTGGGGAGTGGCTCAAGCCAAGAACTTTTCAGCATTCTCCCCAAAATGCTGTGTACAAAAATTTTGTTTACTTTTTTTAGTTTTTTTTAATAAAAACTTATGAAAAATTTAAGTTTAACTAACACATCCTTTTATTTTGATATATTTTTAAATGATACTTTTAAAAAAAAATCGAATTTTCGTAAAAAACTGATCGTGTAAAAACATAATTAAATTAATAAAAAACTTAAATGTCGCTTTCTTTAAAAAGGGAACGATGATGTTCATTGTTCAATGCTATGTTATTGTTCTATCTTCTTTAAAACTACGAAAGTCTTCGCAGTGACAATTTAAAAATTTTAAATAATTTATTCTACTGTTGAACAAGTAGAGTCCCACTCTAAGAATCACAAAAAATTACTGTCAGTAGAATTGTTATTGAAAAACAAAACGACAATTTTTACATCGTAATAAAACGACAATCTATCCAATGCTTCAGTTTTGAAGAAATATGACAAATTAAGTTTAAAGAATGATCCAGATTCAAACCTGAAATAATAATTTCTGATGGGCTAATTTTTTCTAAAATACGCCTGCGCAGATAATTTTTAGGTTGAAAATTGCACATAAAATTGAAATGTTTTTTTTTTTAGCTTGTCATATGACCAAAAGTAATATAAATTCTGTAGCATGAAGCAGAATCCCCAATGAGAGCTGTAACTCAGAAGAAGCAGGCATCATGAAACTTTTTCTGAATAAATCAAAATCGAAAAGTACCACTCATCATAATAAGCCCTTTATAGGACTCTGCTGCACAACAATTTTAAAATCACACTATTGGCAAAAATTTTTCAAGTGCATATTAAAAGATTTCTGCAATCTAAATGCATGCCAAGTGAATCAAACAAGAATAACCAGTGCCAAATGGTCATTATATTTCAAAATGCCTACGCATCGCACTTAGCTTTACAATTGTGCCAAATTCTAATGAGCCGGTCACGTGTCTAGTTTGGTTATTTAAGTAATTCTTTCTTATGTGCGGTCAGATGCAATTTGAGACGAGGAAGCAGACTACATGCCATTCATCTTGTAATGGACAGAAGCACAAACCATCTACTTCATTCGCCATGCAGTGCCAAACAAAAACCTTTAGTGAGAAATTTACTTGGGACTGATTTTTATCGGAAACCTTTGTCACTCTTATCATTGAATTTTTACCAAGTTAAATACTGTCTTAACATATATTATTTATTCAACACTGACAACACTCACTAACTCAACTAAATTTATATTCACCAAACATTCAATCACAAGAACATTTTATTCACACATTTTAATAACATTTATCCTTGGAACTGTTTATGACACTAAGTACTACATTTGGCCAAATTAATTGCCAAAGGGAGAAAATTCTTCTCATTCATAAATTTTGTATCTTATTGTTATGGTGAAACACACCTATTCTATAGTGAATAGATTCTCCCACCTAATTTAAATAGGAGCAGTAAGAGGAACGAGGGTCAGTCGATGTTGGACGATAGTAGTCAGCGACCTGTCAAGATTACACTGCGTAATAAATATTATATCAAGTTCCTAATGTTTTGTACACCGAACCTATTAGGACCGACTTTAGCACAAATACTAGCCTCCACTGCGAAAATAACTCCACAACAATTTTGGCGACGAAGATATCAAACTCACGTGGAGGAGATAAAAAGAATTTTTTCCACTCGCCAAAAGACAATTTTGGCAACAAAGATATCAAACTCACGTGGAGAAGATAAAAAGAATTTTTTCCACTCACCAAAATTGTCTTTTGGCGACAAGGATTCGGATATTGGACGAAGATATTGGACAAAGATCCAATTCAGTGGGAGTAATAAAGAAAATTTTTTTTTCCTCTTTTTCGCTCATCAAAAACAATTTTGGGCGATGAAGTTCACACTCATACGGAGGAAGAAAAAATTCACTCACCACAATAATTTTGGCAACAGTGTACTTAAAAAAAGTTGAGTATAGTGAATGGGTGACACAGATGGTATATGTTGAAAAAAGTTTAAAGAAATTTGTGTTTGTGCTAATTTTTCGATGGGTTTGAACGCAGCACTCAAAGATTATAATTATCCCCTATCAACAGCAGAAGAAATATTTGCGAAGCTAAATGGAGGCACAATATTTTCAAAGATAGACCTCAGCAATGCATATCTGCAAATACTGGTAGAAAAGGATAGGTCAAAACTTTTGTATATAAACATACATTGGGGTCTGTATAAATTTAACAGACTACCTGGTGGATCAAGGTCGTGCTCACCATCTTCCAACAAGTAATGGATTCGATGTTGGATGGTCTAGATTTTGCCGTAGCCTATCTGGACGACATCCTCATGAGAAGTACAAGTATAGCAGAACACATGGAACATATAAATGCAGTAGTTTCAAGAATACAGGAATTTGGATTTAAATTCAAGGAAAGCAAATGTGGGTTTTTTATGGAGAAAGTAAAATATCTGGGGCAGATCATCGATAAGAATGGTAGAAGGCCAGACCCAGAGCGAGCAGCAGCTATAAAAGACATGCCAGCTCCGAATGATATGACCACATTACAAAGTTTTTTGAGATTAGCAAATTATTACCAAATATACATCCTTAAAATGTATGATATGCAGGCACCATTAAATGATTTATTGAAGAGAGGAAAACCCTGGAAATGGACTAATGAATGCCAGATAGCATTTGAAAAGATAAAGGAAGTGTTAACCTTGGAATTATTTTTATCCCACTACAACCCGAATTTAGAGATCATAGCTTGCAAGGCAAGTGCGTATGGAGTAGGAGCATGTATCTTACACAAAATGTCAGATGGTCAATTGCTCATACTTCCAGAGCACTACTTTCGGCTGAGAAGAATTATTCTCAGATAGAGAAAGAGGCGCTAGGAATAATATTTGTGGTAGCGAAATTTCACTGTTTTGTCCATAGTCGACATTTTAAGCTACAAACTGAGCATAGGCCTCTAATTTCGATTTTTGGGTCAAAAAGAGGTTTGCCTAAACATACAGCCAACCAATTACAAAGATGGGGTATAATACTGCTACATTATAACTTCAGCATGGAGTACATACCATCGAATAAATTTGGCTATGCTGATGGGCTGTCCAGGTTAATTCCTAAAATGAGCGAACCATTAGAAGACATAGTAATTGCCTCACTGAAGTCAGAAGAAGAGCTGAAATTTACTGTATGTAATGCAGTTTGGGAACTTCTGTTAACTCTAGAAAAAATAAAAGAAGAAGCCACCAGGGACAAGTATATCTTGAAAATAAAAGAAAAATTAGCTGAGAGGGACCAGTACACAACAAATGTTTTTTCGCTTTGTTATACAGAGAATGTGTAGTGATTCCCTATACACTGCAAAAGTAAATACTACAGGATTTTCATACTGGTCATCCAGGCAGCACTAGGATGAAGAGCCTAATGCAAAGTTTTGTATATTGGCCAAATATGGACAGAGACATTGAGAATGCAGTGGCAAAATGTAAAGGCTGTGCCTTAGCTGCAAAGGCACCCCTGATAAAATTTAATCCCTGGCCAAAAACAGACCTACCATGGTCTAGGTTACATGAATCCACTGATGTAATGGTATCCACTGAATGGATACCATTACATCATAGTAGTGGATAGTTTTTCAAAATGGCCTGAGATACAAAGGATAAGAAAACTGATGACACAAAGTACTAAAAACTTCCTGCTGAAATTGTTTGCAAGGTTTGGTGTAGTAGACACAATTGTGACGAACAACAGAAGTCAATTTATGTCAAAACAATTTAAAGATTTCTGCAAGGAGTACAACGTCGAACATGTTACCCCAGCTCCTTATCATCCAAGATCAAACAGGTTAGCTGAAAAATTTGTGGGCACCCTAAAAAGAGTTTTAAAAAAAGCTAGGGAAATACCTGCAGCAAGGATGTGCGCTGTGGTACAGTGGATATCGGCTCGGAACGAGAAGCCGGGGAGCCGAGTTCGAATTCCAGTTGAATCCATTGTATTCACTTACGCGCAAATACCCTTGGGAAAGGTATTAATCCGTCTCTTCCTTCCAGTTATGGGTTAAATAGCAGGACAGATTGGATTCTATAGCCTTGGTCGGCAACCAGTCTACCGCAGAAAGCAATGGCAACCTACTGCGGGATAATCTTCTGCCCAGTCAGTCATGTCTCTTTCGAGACATGATTGCTCAAGCGTGTATCACGTATGGCACTTAACTGACTGACTGAAGCCCTACAGAAATTTCTATAGGTATAGAGAATTACCCCAAATAACAAAACACCAGCCTCACAATCGCCAGCTGAGGTGATGTTTGCACATCGGATAAGATCTGTCTTCAAAAAATTACTACAAAAAAAGACAAAGCCAAGTAGAGAAAAATTTATTCAAGTAAAAAAAATACAATCCTGGTGAAAAAGTATACTTTAAGGTCTACAAACAGAATAAATCGTTCTGGGAGATTGGAAAAATAGAAAAGTGGATTGGCAATATGATGTACTTGGTGAAAGGTGAAAAATTCACGTGCAGACAGCACATTAACCAGATCAGACGATGCTCTTCAGACGTGGTTGACAGCGATCCCACGGAAGAAACGCCTATGGAGGTGATTTTCAATACATTTGATCTACAAACGCCAACAACGATTTTACCTGAGGTATGCCAATCCAGGAGGAAAAGAAAGGCAACTAATCATTTAAAAGTAGATCCAAAATGTAGGAGATATGCTACAATATTACTAAAAAAAATTTTTTTTGTATTTTTTTCTTTTTTGGGGGTGTTATGGTGAAACACACCTATTCTATAGTGAATATTTTAGATCCTGTGTTATATTTTGTATTTATTTATCATTAAGTCAATATATCTCTTATAAAGATAATCACAATTCAATGCTAAAAAATGGTTTCTTAGAAACTTTTATTGTAAATAAAATGTAAAAAATAAAATGCTTATCAACTAGACTTGTTTATTGAATTATTTTATTAAATCTAAGAATCAAAAATGTTATTTTTCATAGTTAAATTTCTATAATTGACTTTTGCCAAGAAAGTTGAAGTTAATATTAGTTCAAGCTTATTGCTATTGTTAGTAACTAAAATAAGTTAAAACCCAATTTAATTCTCAACCTTGTGTCACATTCAGTATCACTGTGTGCTCTGAAAAATCCCTTCGCACTTAAATTTCTAATCCTTCCTCTTTTTCATCAGCAAAGCTAAAAATTAAAATGCAGGTTTAAAATTACAACCTAAACAATTAAATTCAGCCCTTTAGAATTGACATATCTCACAAGATATTTTTGTTCTGCAAAAAGAATAAAATATCTTCATCTTAAAGTGGTTTGCATACAGATCAACCATATTTAATTCCTATGGCCAATATAGTTCATGGGGTGATGCCTGTGATACTGAAAATTGGATAATGTAGATATTTACTACAAAAAAGTTTGCAGACACCACTTAAAATTGTACAATAAAATATTTATCCTTACATTGTACATATGGTCATAATTTAGTAAAACGAAACTGCTACCTTCTAAGAAGTCAGTCAGTTAAGTGCTATACGTGAAACACGCTTGGGCAATCATGTCTCGAAAGAAACATGACTGACTGGGCAGAACATTATCCCCGCAGTAGGTTGCCATTGCTTTCTGCAGTAGACTGGTTGCCGACCAAGGCTATAGAATCCAATCTGTCCTGCTATTTAACCCATAACTGGAAGGAATAGACGGATTAATACCTTTCCCAAGGGTATTTGCACATAAGTGAATGCAATGAATTTGGCTGGAATTCGAACTCGGCTCCCCGATTTCTCATTCCGAGCCGATATCCACTGCACCACAAGTTTCCTTAAATTTAAAAATATTGTGATCTCCATAAATCTTAGCTTTTTTAAAATGAATTGGGACATCTCTGCAATACCTGTCAGCCTCTTCAGTTTTGTTAAAGTGGAGTAACCACTCTTTATGGGGAACATTGATATCACCACATATGTGAAACTTGGCTAAGGGAAATTCAGTGAGGATATTGTCAATCCTCTGTGATATTTGATCAAGTCTCGAAAAAGTAAACTTTGTTGCACTTAAGGGATATAACACAACTGTAATAACAACAAATGAACAGAATTTACTGCTTCACTTTTGATCAAATAAGAATTGATGACAAAGAAATTGAGATAAAAGAAGTAAAAAATAGGGAGGAACCTAAGATGAGGAAAATGATGAGTAATTCATACTACATCCCCAATAAAAAGAACCAGATAAACAAAGAGAGAGAGAGAGAGAGAGAGATAATACCTACTCTAGTTAGAAGTCATAAATCATCAAAGTGATTAAAATAAAAACTTCTTTGTTTAATGGGGATGTAGTGAGATATGCAAAATATACACTATTTTTCATGAAGTCAAACAACTACAAATAAGTCAGTAATCAGTTGACACAAGAGAACAATTCCTACTACATTACAGACTGGAAGACAACACAATACTTACATTATTGGAAGTTTGTATTATATATCTTTTTAAGAGTATATAATTCTTTTTTTTTAATCATTTCACCCCAAGCAAGGCAGGATTGCCACTAGTGCATGAGGGGTTACAGGTTACAGTGAAAGAAAAGACTGAGTACAGTGGGTATTGAAGAAAGGATAAAAGATGAACAGGATTCAAGAAGATAGAATATGGCAACTGAATTTTAAATTTTTGAAGATTGTAGCTATCAGAGAAGCAAGTAAACAGGAAGCACAAGAAAAAAAACTATTTGAGTAAAGGTGGTGATTATAATTAACTATTTCAATGTTGAAAAGGTGGGACCTAGATGCCAATCTAGTAGCATGCTTAAATTCACATGGTTGGAGCACCATGGAAAAAAAGCTCATCAGAGCAGTTGCCATGAATATATTTGTAGAAAAAAAAACAGAGGGAAGCCATATCATGTAGGTGAGAAAGTGACTGAATTTGAGATGCCAAGTCAGGACTGATTACATTGCAAATCCTTCTCTGGATTTTGTCAAGAAACTCAAGATGTATAGCAGGAGCACACAATCATATATGGCAACAGTATTCAATATGGACAAATGGTAGATTTATGAATATGCAAGATGGATTCTGACCCAACACAGACACAACCTTCCCAGCAGTAGATGCAGCCACAGATTCAATGTATTCATTCCACTTCAGGCTGGTTGAAAAAGTGAAATCAAGGAGGCACAGTGTGTTGCTCTTAAGGAGACTTGCACCAACCATGCTGATAGCTAGCAAGAAAAATTCTCTATGGTAATTATAGGAGAGCAGTTTTGTTTTGGAGCATTAAAATTTACAAGCCATTTCCTGCCCCAGTTAACCACGGATAGAGGTCCATTTCAAAATCAGCAGCCAAGTTTACTTTGTCAGCCTTGGTAGATTTACTATTGAGACAGGAGTAAATGGTGGCATCGCTTGCATAAATGCCCACTTGGAAACTAATGACATCAGGAAGATCACTGATGAAGATCAAAATTAGTGAGGGATCTAGGATAGAGCCTTGAAGGTCACTCACATTTGTGTTAAAGGATTTGGAAGCTTGCCCATTCAAAATGACCTTCATTTCACAATTTGATAGCAACAACTGAATTAAATCAAACAATTATCCAGTTTGTACAGAAGGCCAAGATGCCGAACCGATTCAAGATATCTAGAACAACAGCTTGAGCTTCACTGTTGTTATCAACAGCCTGGTATACATATTCAGTGATAGGCATTAGCACATCAGTGGTAGACCTGATGAAGCAGAAGCTGTATTGTTTGTCAGAGAGTAAGTTATGAGAGGTGAGATACTTAACTACTTCAGTATTGATTAGAGCCTCAAATACTTTACCAAAAAGTGTTATTAGGCAATAGAGTGGTCAGAGATTTCACCAGAGTTCTTAAAAACAGGATCTACAGATGAGAACTGTAAACAAATAGGAAGCAGAAAGGCAATAGTTATAGAGTTTGGTGAGAACTGGAGCCAGCTCAGAGGCACATTTCTTTAGGATGATGAATGGGATTTCATCACCTCCGTTGCCTTATGGGAGTCTGATTTATAAATAATGTTTGAAACCAGAGATGGGGTTATGCATATATCACTCAGTTGAGTCTCTGTTCTAGGAAAATGAGTGTGGATATTCCAGATGAGTCAAGTGTGGAGTTAGAAGAGAATTTGCGATCAAAGCATTCAACCTTGTCTGCTGTAGGTGTGAGGACTTTGAATTGATTGAATTGATGAGGGATTGAGGGTTTGCCATTGGTCAGCATACTCTTGCAGAGTCGCCAGTAATCTCTAGAGCCGAACTTGCTAGATGTTGTACATTTTATCAGCAAATATTTTGCATCATTTAGGACATACTTGCATTCATTATGAGCAGAGAAAACAGACATCTATTATAATCAGACATGTCGGTCCAGTATAGCCAGAAGAAGTGATTCCTGTAAGCAATAGCAGCTGAGCATGCAGGTGAGAATGAAGAAGATGAAAGAGATTTAACGTGGAATTTCCTTGCTGAAATGAAAGTATCAATGATGGCTTTCACTGAAAAGGAGACCTCAGAGGCGTAGTCTTAAACAAGGAGACTAAACAACTTTGTTTCAAAGCCACTTCACAAAAGAAATCACAGAACAAGTCACAATCTGCATGTTGATATCAGAAAGATATTCCATTGATAGGAAGTTCCTGAATGAAGGGAGAGCAAAAAAAAAAGATCTTTATAGACACTACTGTATTATCAGAGATGCCAAAAGAGCAGAGCTGCATAGCATGACATGAGTCAGGGACTGAAGTAAAGAAGAGATCTAGAATAGAATAATGTCCTTCGGGGTTACTGTTAAAATGCTCACAAAGAAACATTTTTGTGTAAGCTTATTTTCTAAAAATTGTATTTTATATTGTTTCATGTCAATGTAATAAATATTCATTCCTTTCAAATTTCATATAGTGTCTTTTATTGTATGTGCCCTTTTAATATTCAGGATAAGAGATATGATTTCTCTCTTCTATTCTCTCCAAAAGAAAAAAAATCTTTTAATAGTGGCATAGAAAGTGAAATCAACAAGCCAAGTTAAAATTCCAGCCTAATTTTTTGTTTAGGAAGAAAAACTTTGAAAATAAAAGTAAGTTAAGATTTTGTAAAACAAACAGATTAGAAAGATTCTAATTATAGCAGACACATTATAAGAACATTTTCTATAATTTAGTTTCAAATAATATAAAATTTCATTGTAAAAGAAAATTGTTAATAAGATAATAAAATAAGATAATAAAATTTAATTTATAATTTAGTGAAAAAGATAAAAATTAGACAGCATTTAAAACATCAAATTTTACTTTGCAAAGTTTTGGCTTTTAAGCATAGAAAATTGTTAAGTTATTGAACATTTGATACTCTGTAACACATTTTAGAACAGAGCTAAGTATTTTCCTGTTATATATTTGCATGCATTTTGTCTACTATTACATCTCCACACTAGGTATAAATAAAAGAACATATTAAGTAGTCAGTTCAAATGAGAGTCTGCATGATAGTCTGAGCAACAGATGGATGTAACAGTCAAAGCTGAAGTGAGTAAGAAACCCTCCTGTGTCTTGTCTAGTCCCTGTTGTATAAAAAATCTTTGCAACTATTTCTGGAAAATAAAAATTCTGAATTTATACATTATCTGAGTTTTTCTTTTCCATTTCTTTTTCCTTTTTAATGGGTTGAATATTTTTAATATGCCAAATTCCACCTCTTCAAATTTCCACATTTTCACTTTCATACAAATGTCCTTGGGAAAGGCATGACTGTGTTTCTTCTTTTAAATAAGCACGGTAGACTAAGCTCTCTGGCCATGAATGCCAACTAATCTGGAAGAAGAAATACTCTGAATTCAAAGCCATTGAGAAGGCAATGAGAAATAATTCTTTATCTTTCCCAAGGATCATAGCATTTAGCAGAGAATAAAGAAAAAGAATCCTGGTGAATGATTTTGTCAGAAAAACTTATTATGCTTACTTTGACATGAAACTGGGTGATCATGACAAATTGTAGACACAACATATTGTCTGCAAAACATATCAGGAACACTTATGCTAATGGAATCAGGGTACAAGAACTTCACTTAAGTTTGGCATTCTGATGATTTCGTGCAAGCCACAAGATCACTTGGACATAACTTTCCACATGTGAAACATGGATTAATTTTTCTTTGGCTTGTATATATATGTGCATTCTTTTTCTTCAAGTTCCTCCATATCACATCTCAGATTTAGGATTCTCTGAAATTTGTCCAATATTTCTTGTAGTGTTAGTTTGTGATTCTAGTTTCATTAGGATTCTAGCACATATTTTTGTGTCATTTTTCACCATTAAACCTTGAACAAAAATTAATCCTTTAGACATATCTGGATTCAGCTTATTTAATGTGAATTTTTCACACTCCTTGTTAACAATTCCAGCATTTGTGAAAAAAACTTTATCTTTTTTTTCATCAGATTCATACACTTACAACAAGTATTGAATAACAAACTTTTCTTGCTGAAAAATTTATTCAGAATTTTTTACCATTTCTTCAAAGCAAATTTTTCCTGAGTTTCTTGGTAGTACAAAATTGCAGTATTTTTTATGTTCTACTGGTGCTAACTTTCTCAACAAAAGTCTTGTTTTTTCTCTTGTGTTCCTAATCACTGTATTCATTTCTGTAAATTTGCTTGTATCTTTTAAAATAAGCAGAAAAAGTAATTTCATCATCTGAAATTCATGAGAATTATAATTATACTTCACCTCTTTATCATGGTTAATCTGTACTGGTGAATTTTGAACATTTCTAATTTTTTTGCTTTTTTTAGGTACCACTGCCAACTTTTTAAAATAATTTAAATGACTTCTTTGAAGTAACATTTTGCTTTGATTTGAAAAATAATAACCTAAAGCTAATCCTTAAAATAAGAAAACTAAATTTATGCATGTAAATAAAGTTTTCAGACATTTTTAATGCATTAGCATAGTCAACCATTGCTCAGCAAATCTCCATTATCAATGATAAATGAAAACAACAAATTTAAAAATCTTTTAAAAATCCAATATTTATCCTAAAGATTTGTTTCAAAGTAAATTGGTAAATTTGTGTATCAAAACTGAATTTTATAAAAATAATGCTTACTTTTTGTTTAAAACATAAAAAAATATAATATTTATTTACACACAGTAACTCATGAGCTGTCATTAAGTTCATAGGTTACCAACAATAGTCTTCTACTGTCACCCCCAAAACACAAGTAAGATTTTATAAAGTACTACATTCTAGGAATTGAAAGTATTTATGCTAAAAATAAATTATTTCTAACCTTATTTAACCAACAGTTTGAGCATATAATTTTTTATTTTATACACTTTTATGAAACTTAATAGAATTAATAATTCTATTTTTTAAAATTTTAGAAGTTGAAAAGAAATTCATTAAAAACGAGTTAAATGATACTTTTGAATTTATTTATTTCTTTTAACTATTTTCTTACCTATTTCATGTCATAAAATATTTTATCATTATTTTCTACTCATAAATTCTGAATAATAAAAAACACAATTGAGTGCAATTTTAAATATTTTATGACATCAAAAGGGTAAGAAAATAATAAAAGAAAAGCAATGTATTTAAACTCAAAATATAATTTCTCTAACATATATATATATATATATATATATATATATATATATATATATACTATAGTCATTCGCAGACAGATCTGTTTCGCTGTATCACAGCTCATCAGTACAGTATATATATATATCTTAAATCCCAAAAAAAGGATGAGCATATAGGTAAAATACCAAGCACCAGATCCTATTAATATTAATTTCATTAATATTAAAAAATATCCAGATGGAGGGCTTGATGTAAATAGTATTATCTATTTACAGAACCAAATGTGCATAGTATATCAAAACAATTCTGAATTCGACATTCACTGAATAGCTATTTCAGCTAGAAAATTCTCGCTTCTTCAGCAATGATCAAAAACTAAAAATGAATATGGTACCAAAATTCACATACTGGAAGGAGCCCAAAAAACATATCCAAACACAGGAGGTTTTTAAAAAAAGAAGGGTAGGGATTAACAAAAAAAATGTTTTTAAAGTTTGTCATCAGACATAAAAAACAGAGGGGTAGAGACAGAGATTCATGACTTGATATTAGAAGAAGACTTTTAGATTACGTCTGTATTAAAGAATCGAAAATCAAAATTTAGCCGTGTCACAGGAATAGAAGTGGTGGAGGTAAAGAAAAAGAAAGGACAAATGGGGTAGACAGGGGGAAAGTTAGTGAAGAAATAAGATATAAAAGAAAAAAAAAAATTCTGTAGCCAAAGTAATGATTGCTACTGGCTTCAGATAGTGAAAGGAAAGGACAGTTATAAAAAAAACAGTAGGAAAGAATAGAAAGAAGACAATTTATTTAAAATAATAATAATATGGCAGGACTATTGTAGATGGTTTAAAAACTTCTAACAGAATAAAAATAAAATAGGGATAATATTATAGGTCTACAATGAGAAATGGGCAATTAATATACATATATGTATACATACCCACACACACATCCATATTCATATACACATACATATATATATACATATACACACACATCCATATTCATATACACATACACATACATATATATATACATATACACACATACATACAATTGCATATACACTTACACATATTTAAATACATATACACACATATATAACTACATATATATATATATATATATATATATATATATATATATTTTAATCATATCACCCCAAGCAAGGCGGTAATGCCACTGATGCGCAGGGGGCTACGTAAGGGTAAAAAGAATGGAAAAGAGAAAGCCGGAAACCGCATCCTAAACAGGAAACAAGGGATGAGCCTCTTTACCTGTTCAATAGATGTGGGTGGAGTGTGAACCGGGCGATAGTTTAGTCTATCTACTCCAATTGAAAAAAAAAATAATAAAGGAAAAGAGTGAAAAGATTGGAAAAGAGAAAACCGGAAACCGTATCCTAAACAGGAAACAAGGGATGAGCCTCTTCACCTGTTCAATAGATGTACTGCTACATTACAATACCTATACATAAAATACATACATATAAACATATACATACACACATACATATATATATATATACACGAATACATGCACACACCACCCACATACATAATTATATATATATAAGCAAGAAATATATATATATATAAACACACATATATACACATATACATAATTTTAAGAAAATTACCTGACTTAGGAAAAATTGTTATTGGAATTTATATAAATATATATAAAATAAATTTTAAAGTAGATCTCTATAAAATTCTCATTTTGTAAAAAAAATAAATTTTGGCAGGGAAAGTATTCAAGTATTAGATAAACAAAAATAGAAAATAAGATTCATCGCAATCTAGAAACTATAATAAAAAAAATAAAAATGAGCTGGAAGTATTTAAGGGTTAAAGAGTTTGTCTAAACGTCATTATATGTAAATTTGTAGTTTTGGAAAAAAAGAAAAGAAGGCATCTATGACACTAGGATTAGTATTGGATATTTAATAGGAAGGTATAAAATTAAAATTACTTAAAATTAAATTATAAAATTAACATTAAAAATTTCAAAAGTCACAAATTAAAATTTAAAATTTAAAACTTAAAATTAAAAAAACTTATCTTTATAATGACATTTGCTTATGAATTCCTTACGTAAATTTAAAAGTAGGTTTTGATTCGGATACTTTATTATTTTAATTTTTTCAACTAAACATAGATTACATCTGTCGTAAGGGTTTCTAGGGGTGTTGGCTGAGCCTATCAGTTTGCAACTAACTATGGGGTGTAGTCCTTATTCCTTCATTTCCCAAAATCTTCGGGAAAGGGATGTTTGAAATCTTAGATAAGAGTTAATGTTGCTATATTAGAGTATATAGCAACATTATTTAAATTCCCCAGTAGAGATACTGATATAAGTTTGGTAATTTGTTCTGTTGTTAGTTGGTGAGATTTGGGCTTGGTAGGTTACCTCTGTAGATCTACACTTGGCTTCCACTGGACAGATATTCACGGATCTACAATTACAAGTATTTAAAATTCCTGTTTTTGTGTTGGTAATATTTAAACTTTTAAAATTTGATTGTTACGTGAATTGATAATGTAGAATAAACAAATAAAATTATTCATTCTGTTCACAAAAATACAAATAAATGACCAAAATGCAGAGAGTCAATATAATAATTCATTGATTTAAAAAAAATGTGTAAAAAAAATTAAGGCCTCAAGGAATAATTCACGTTGGTGTTAAAAGGTAGTCAGTTGTAATGTGAGTGATCTCCCCTTTATAATTTTGAGTTGACTATCCACGTTTTTTTTTGCTCGATTGTATGCTATTTTCGGTGAATTAGATGGTAATAGTAGTTAGTGTGTTCTGAAATTTATCAGTAAGTATTTTTTTTTCTTTTTTAAGTCAGAATGGTACTACGGAAAATCTTTGCAAATACTGCATTTTGTAAAGAACAATCACGTTGGAACCAATATCTTGAATCCAGGCACCTGTTTGTCTCCTTCGTGTTGATCAGAACAATCATTGATTTCTTCAACTAGAAATTTATTTTTTGATTTTGCTTAGTTTTAAAGAAAATTCCTTCTAACCTTTAAAAATCGTGTAGATTTCAAATAATGTATTGTTTTAGTATTTTAATTAGAACTCTTGTCATTGTTAACTTTTGTCGTAAATCGTTATACACGTGTTTGCTGAAGAAAAAAATATTTTTTAAAAGTTTTTTTTTGTTTTCTTTAACGATTTATAATTAAAAATAGTTTTCGTGAAAAATAAATTTAAATTAGATTGTTTACCGTTTCAGAATTGAAGATATAAAATTACTCTTTTAAAATTCATTGAATTTAGCTAAAAGAATGAGAAACTTTGTAAGTGTATTTTAAAACATTCAACCTATCTTTCAACGCACAAATTAAAATCTTTGTAGCAAACTAAACGGCTGAAACATTTAATGCTAAATTATTAAATTAAAAGCATTTAACTTTCTCTCACAAAATGTCAATATTTCACATTTTTAAATAAATTTTTTTTTTCCTTTTGAAAAAAAAATAAAATTGATTATTGAGCTTGAGGGTGACCTGATCGGTAAACATTTAAAAAAGTTAACATGTAATTTAAATTATCCTCTTACAAAAAAAGAAGAAAAAAAGGACAGTTTCAATAGGGTTTTCGGTTTCTGTATATGTTTGAAAAAAATTAAAATCTCGAACATTTTGTTTTCTTAAAATAAAAACAACGTAATGCAAATTTTAAGTTTCCACTAAGTCACCATTAATGCGCATGCGCGATTGCTTGAAGGAAAAATGAATTTTAAGAAATACATTGTCATTGTATAGACGAATCTAGTTACGAAATAAAAAAAAAATCTAAAATTTAAATTTAAATTTAATGGCATATGATGTTAAAAGACCTCAAATTTAATAAAACAGTTATATCGTCTATATGTGAGAGTATTTTTTGTAATTTCTTTTTATGTATCTTTTTTAACACGTTCGAAATTTTGGAAAAATCTTTTCTTTTTACTTGAAAGGTCAGCAAGATCACACCTCCGTAATGAAATATTTTAAAAATTTCATGCCATAGACAAGTGATATTTGTTTCAAATCAGAATTTAACTTTAGACTTTGCTAATTTTCCAAAAATAACGTGTCACAGACAGAAGTATTATTTTTGCAAGATTTTTAAAACCGAGAATTAATTTTTTTTTGTTTTTACAAAAATGCGTCGATAAAAATGATGGAAAAATCTCAAAATTATAGATTCCAATCAATATAATTTTTGTTTAAAATACACCAGTATTTTGCTTACTTGTAAAAAGTAAATTGAATTATTTAATCATTAAATAATTCAATTTACTTTTTACAAGTTTAAATTTTAATGAATGATTAAATAGATTATTTAAATTTACTGTTAATTTAAATAAATTTTAAACATATGATTTTACGTTTCAATTTAAACAACAACTTCAAGAAAATGTTTTGTAGTTTTTACAAATTCAATTTAACTTGGGTGTCGAAAATGAGAGATGCACCTAATCACTTATTGCTTGTAATTAATCTATGCATATAACAGATTTTAAACATCCGTTAATGAAAATACTTTTTTTTTTTTAATTGCCTACAATTTGCATTGCTCCATAAAACAGATCACATCAGCAGAGCCAGGCTTAAGTAGCTTGTCCAAGTAAGTATTTATGAATCGAACATTTCTTAACAACATTAAGAAAAAAAAACATAACGATTTAAATGTAAAAAACAAGTGTATTTAGGATTGTTTTAATTTGCTGGATATTTAAATTTGTTAATTTATATAATTAATGTAATAAAAAAGTATTTTGTAATTTTTTTTCTGGCTGGTTTTATACAGTTTTGTTTATTGTAAAATAGGAAAAAAAATTATAACGTTAATAATTCTAACTTTTCCCGCCAACAGAAATAGAAGCCTAAAAATTGGTTTGAAAGGTTGAGGTTTAAACAAGGAAGGTTGCTGAAAGGTTGTAGCAGGAACGATAACTTGAATTGATGATATTGCACTGAAAAAGTAAAAATGATAAGCAACAAATTTACAGGGGAGGGGGCTTTAGTCATACAGGTCCGCCCAGATTAATTATACTTTTTTTTTCAGTTAATATTGCTCAAATACAGTTTCAGAAAAGTAAATTTTATTTTTGGAAGATTTTCTAATAAATAAATTTATATTGCAATGAAGGACGGCTAAAAAAGGTGTACTAATCAGCTATTTTAGAAAAATCGATTCCAATTAATATAATTCGTTTAAAAAATTAATTACACTAATTTTGCTTAATGAAAATAGTAAATTTAAATTAAAGCAAAAATGTGAGCTTTAAAAAAGCCTTTTATCAAAATTTTAAAACTTAGGTATCACGAAAAAGTGGAGGTACCTAAACCCTTAACTTTCAGATTATCCCCCCAAAATTGGAAAAAATATAATTATTGAAAGATTTTTAGGGGATGCTCAGTTTCTCATACAACCTTATAGTTAATCGATCCTCCATTTTGGAAACACTCGCGTTGGGGCGTGACCTTCGCTATAACAATAATCTTCTTATATCGACGCTTTCTTTCTTTATTTATTTTGCTTTGGGCTCGCTTTGTCTTTTTGTTGAGTTGTTGCTCTTGTTTTTGTTTTTTTCCAAAACTTGTTAAATTCTTACAATGGCAACTTCTTCGGAAACCCCAAGAATAGCTTTATTCAGAAATTTCTCAAAGAATTCAGTTGTTGAATATGCTCAAGCAAAAAAATGAATTGCACAGAACAAGTTGTGTTCCTGTGGGAATGTTATCAGGCATATTCAAATTACAAAACATAAAGTTTGCTGGAGATGTTCTTAAATGCAAAAAACTAAAGAAATTTCCTTAAGGAGTGCGACATTTTTTGAAAATTCAAAACTACCACTAATTATTCCAGATAATTTGATTTTGTGTGTCAAGTTCAAGTACCTGTGACCAGTTCAACGCCTTTGAATGAAATTACAGTAAAATCTGCCATTCAGTGGTATGGATATTAGAGACATCTGTACGAGCGAAATGGTGGAAAAGACGGAGCTGATGGGTGGCCCTGGACATCAAATTGAAAATGGAATGGTCTGTCGATGAGACCATGTATAAAGATTAAGAAGCTTAAAGATCGACAAATCCATGGAAAATTTTGAATTATTCCTACTTCGTATCAATGAAAAATAAAAATAAAAAATGTTGGACAGTTTCTTTAAAATAAAATTTTGAATGAAAACATTTCCGAAACGGTATTTTTCATTAACTTCCTACAAGTTTTGAAAAATAAGGGCAACAACTCGAAACGAGTGTTTCCAAAATGGAGGATCGATTTTACTAAAACGTTGTATGAGAAACAAAGCATCCCCTAAAAATCTTTAAATATTGAATTTTTTCCAAATTCTTTTTGATAATTAGAAATTTTATGTAATAATCCATAAGAATGCACTGAAAAAAGTGAAAATAAATAATAAGCAACAAATTTACAGGGTGAGGGTTTTAGTCGTACAGGTCCGCCTTAAATCTGATTTGAAGCAAGTATTAAACTTAATACTTGTAATATTTAATATTTGTAATAATACTTAATAGTATTAAGTATTATTACAAATATTCTTTGAAATCTAATTTTAGTTTCTAATTTTGACTTTAAATTTACTATAGTCATCAATCTTATTTGCTGTTGTATATGGTTATCTATAGTACTTTCAATTATACATATGAAAACATTTTTTTAACTTATTTCCAAAATCTTAGTGTGTGATGATTTAAGCTTTTCAATTTTCACTTATTGTTATTAACTTAAAGACTATCACAGACAATGCTTTGAAGATTTTTTAAAAGATTTTTGCAACTATAAATTATGATTTTAAAAAAGAAAACATGGAAACAATTCTTTTAAAAATTTGTTATTCATCCCAAAATTTTTTTTTCCAGACAATATTGTCCTTAATATATTTTATAAAAACAATTAAAAACTTTTCTAATTAAATAATGTCAGTTTTATTGCATTTTTGTTTTACTTTTTGGGGAAAGTGGCAATTGTCTGAAAAATAAATAAAATGGGATGATTTACATTGTAGTAGTTAAATGCAGGATGTAGACAGAATTTAATTTCCAGAAATTTATTGAAATTAATTTGTGTTGGGAGTAACAGCTGTTAAAAAATATTTTTGCCAAGATTTCACAAAATAATAATTTCATAAACTCATTCATTTGTGAATGGAGTTAAATTTGGTTTTAAAAGTTTATCCAAAAAGAAGAAAAATTAATGAATTACAATGCATCCTTGAAGGTTTCAGATATTTTTAAAATAAATAATTGAAAAAGAAAATAAAAAGTTGACATTATTTTAAAATCTCTTCAAAGTTCAATATTTGCCCCAGACCTGATTTTAACATACACCATAATATTTGTGATTTCCTTATCTTTACCACATTTTTAACATTAATATAATGACAATGCTTATTAAACAGATGAAATACTAGCAGTATGAGCAGATTAATCAACATTTCTTTATTTTAGTGGCACTGAAAAGAGCTTATTTTTTTTTAATCTATGGAAGATAGAAGCAAAAAAAAAAAAGTTATAAAATGAAAAACCAAAAAAGATTATTAAAAAAGTTCACCTTGAAAATAGTGTTAAACTTTACTTTTTTCAATACTTCAAACACATCTTTTATATAAAGTTTATCAGCAACAACCCAAATGCAAATGAGCTTTAAAATTTTGCTGTCAAAATATATTGGGTCAATTTTTTTCATAAATACATGCCAGAATTTTTTTTTTCTGCTCAAACAAAAAATATATATAGTATATTTAATTAAAATTAGTTATTAGTAATTCTCTACAAAAATATTTTGAGCCTTTTTGATTTTTTTTTTTTTTAAATGATATAACATTTTGCCTTATAAAAATGTAAAAACTAGAAGTATCCCAAATTTGTGAGTATAGATTAGCCACATTTCAAGGTTAGCATGAACCTGCTCAGTTAAAGTTCAAATCTTTTGTACTGTAGGGGATTTGGTATTTGCTGGGTTGTATGTGCTTCTGTATTTTACGGGTCTGGCTCTCTAGATTATTTCCCCCACAAATACAACACTCTGTTTTACAATCGCGCAAAGTGAAAGGAATAATTCACAACGGACATTAGACAACAAACAATTTATTATGTGAAAAATAAAATGGTACGTGGAAACAAAATAAAATACATGATACGAAAATTGCCTTTTGGGAAATAAAACTTGGCAAGAAGTTAAATTTGTTCAAAGATGTGTATAAGTTTACATTAGCAGAGTCCGTAAATAAGTCTTTCCTACTTACATTTAGTTCATTTCAGGTGGCGACATTAATAGGGGATCTTCCTAACATTAGGGTGTGAAAACATTTATTGACCAATCAGATTTATTATTTTACTATTTTGTTTTAGGGCCTAAATATTTTTGTGTTAATTTACTTCCGATCCTATTTTTCTAGAATGTTCTTATTCTAAGTTTTTAGCTGATTGGTTGAGAAATATAAAAATGTAATCTAAATTCTACTGCCGTTTTGATCCAATTTTTCTAGAATGTTTTATTGTGATTTCCTGTTGCTTATTTTAATAGAAAAAAAATATGTATCCCATAGTACAAATACTATCAACACTCTATCTCCACCCCAATATCAAGCACTTTACGATAAAAAAAACCTGCTTGCCAAAATACTTAGAAAAAAACAAACGTTTTAAACCTGTTTTTAAATATCTTTATTAAGTATATTTACATTTTGCAATAACATGGATTTAAAATGACAGAATTGAAAGTGAATACATTTCAATAGGAAAAAGGATCTTTTATTTCTTTATTTTCTTTTATTTATTTTTTTACCTGAAACACATTAAAATATATATAGTTTTAATTTTGTATCCTTTGTTGAATAGCACATATTTGACATTAAATGTTGAGTGGGATGGGGCATATGGTTGGAATGTACAAGTAGTTATAAATGATTAAAAAAGGGTTGACTTTTGCTGGAGAATCTTTATAAGCAATCGCTCATCTAGAATCTCCAAAATTTTTCTTACATGTTGACATCTAAGAGAGATAAATTTTAGGAAGACATTTGGCTCATGCATGTTTAATAGATATCATGTTTCCAATGGCAACATCAGTTATAAAACGAGATTTTTTTTTTTTTCTCAACTAGACTGATCCTCTAGTTGAATAGAGAGCAATGCAAGACTTGCAATTCTTAAAGAAATTTTGATAATTGTTACTTTACAAGCATCTTTTAGTGTCAAATCTTTAGAATATAAAGTTGGTTTTGAAAAAATATTTTTTCATTTTATTTTTCAGAAATGGTAAACTATAAATCTAAGGCAACTGAAGAAGAAAAACATGAAATGATTCAAAGTCTAAAAACTACAAATTCTCCAAAAAAGAAAATTCATTCCAAGTATGGGAACATAGAAAATATCAGTTCTACAGAGAATATTCTAAACATTTCTGAAGAATCTGGCAGCAAAAATCACAGTAAATAATTTTCTTTCTCTATTGATTTTCTCTGGTTAATTTATCATGTATCTATAAATTACAGTAAATATGAAAATAAACATGAGCCAATTTATTTGTTTGATGTAATGTTACTGACTGCAGTATTTCCTATTGGAAAATAGTCATAGATATTTGCTGATTAATTAAAGCATTGACAAAACTGAATTCTGTTGATCCTGCAAACATTTAATATACATAGATTCATTAAACCATGAGATAACATTGATTCATTTTGCAACATGAAAATCAACCTTTTGACAAGTCTATTTATTTGTCATGGACTGCAGCTATCAGCTGGGTTACATAATTTATTAAAACTGAATAATAATTAAAGGCTGAGAAAACCTCAATGTTTAATGTTTGTGTAAATATTCTAATTTGTTTCTTAAAGTAGAATTTTATCTTATTCATTTTCGAAAACAGGCATTTAAATAATTTTTTTTTTATCATAGAATCAGAGAAAAACAAATGCAAATATGAACAAAGTGTTGTGATTGTTGATTGTAAAAAAGGTAAGACATCTTAAGTTATTTTTTGAACTTGAAACAATGTCTATCTAGTTGGAGTTGGTCTCCATCTCAAATCATAAAACGTAAACCTTGATTACAAACTAATATTCCTGGGTAAGATGATAAACTACATTCAGCAGCAAGACCGTTGTTCAGGAGATTGGAGGTTTTGAACTGTGTGGTCAACATCACTTAATTGCTGTTGTTCCCAGGTCCACCTTGACTCTGGGTGATAGCACCTGTTAGGGTCCCAGCTATAGGCAATAGGTGGACCCCCAAAACAAAACTATGAAAGTATAAAAATACATGTTTCTAGTAGAATGACCAACAATACATTTTTATCTTTGGTTAAAAATGTGCAATTGCCTTTTAAAATTTTGTCATTAAATAACCCATGTAGGTTGATATGTCACTAAACGAAATCAACCAAACAATTAACTTAAAAGAACTTTCATGACATTAATCCATATAATATTCTACAATTTCTTAAATCAAACTATTCCAAAATATAATGTCAACAAAATTAAAGCATAAAACCCATATCACTTTCACTAGTAATTATGTCCATACAAACATGTATATGCACAAAAATTGAGTATCATACTCAGTTGTGAAAGCAGAATAATGTATTTTTATTACTTCAAAGCTCCCAAGAAAATTAGATTTGGGCATTAAATGACACAGAAGGAGTTGATATTCTGTTAAATAAACAAACTAATAATTGATTTCAGGAATGAACACTTATCATTATTTAAATGCAGATCATTGTCCCTATCTTTGTTGTTATCATAATGTTTTGGTTGTTGTACTTTTTGCTCATCAGAATGAGGACTATCTACTTCCATAAATTAAATAATGTGTTCAGTTCAAAATTCCCTGGAGGCTACCCAGATCAACATAGACCTGATGAAAGCCAGAGGACTCATCAACATAATATCACTAGTTTTTAGCTGTTAACTGATGTGTAATCTTTACCATCCCTATTAAAAATGAATTTATCTTAAGTAGTCATTAAAAAGTATATGAATGATTACTGTTTCTAATGAGTAACTTATTGGTTTCTAGATCAGGTTTGTTAAAACTGATTATTTTAACATTTAAAAACAAAATCTAAAACACTTGTACATATCATAAAAAAAAGTTTTTTTTTCTATTGATTTTTAGAAAAACCGAAGAAAAAGAAGCATAAACATCTGAAAGAAGATGTGGAAAGTGACAAAAATGAAGGTGAGTTTTCACTTTATGCAATTGTTACCGGCAAGTTAATGTGGAATTAACTCTAAAGAGGAGGGATAATAAACCTGATATTTAGAATGTACATAACAAACTTTGTCTAACAGTTTATTATTAATATTGCAGTATAACAATGTAGTAAATGCTTAAAACTTGTAAGATTTAGTATTTAAAAATAAAAAAAGTTTTACATTATTCAGACTGTTGTCTTCATCTTTGTTGCAATTTGTATGACGTTTTGGCTGTTGTATGCTCCGGCTCTCTACAGGTGCTAGGAATTTTGAACAGAACCTTGTCACCCAAAGAAGGCCGGAGCATAAACAGCCGAAGTGTTGTATAAATGGCAAAAATGATAACAATAATCTGAATAATGTAAATAGTGTAAATACTACCTCATCTCAGAAATATAGACAAATACTAAAAAAGCTTTGTTTCCAATTGACAAGAAATAGACTAACTTAACACATTTGATAAAAGTTTATAGCTAATTTTTATATATATATATATGTGTGTGTGTGTGTGTAACCTGTAGATATCTAAAACACTTGTACATTTTTTTTTTTTAATTAGAAAAACCAAAGAAAAAGAAGCATAAACATCTGAAAGAAGATGTGGAAAGTGACAAAAATGAAGGTGAGTTTTCACTTTATGCAATTGTTACTGGCAAGTTAATGTGGAATTAACTCTAAAGAGGAGGGATAATAAACCTGATATTTAGAATGTACATAACAAACTTTGTCTACCAGTTTATTATTAATATTGCAGTATAACAATAGTAAATGCTTAATATTTGTAAGATTTAGTATTTAAAAAATAAAGTTTCACATTATTTACATTTTTCAGACTATTGTCCTCATCTTTGTTGCAATTTGTATGACGTTACAACGATTGTATGCTCTGACTTTCTTCAGGTGCTAGGATCGGGTATGCTCGGTTGTACTGATCTTCCTACATATGGTCAAGATGGTATTTTTGAAGGAAGAGAAGAAAACACACACACATATATATATATATATATATATATATATATATATAATGTGTGTGTGTGTATAATTGTTGTGAGGATGCATTTATATATGTATATATTAATGTATAAAAAGTTATAGTAATGGATTCTTTTGAGTCCTAAGTTATTCTAAGAAAGTTCTAATTCATGAAGTAATCATAAAAATAAGGAAATTAGGAATAGAACATTTTGGAAGATTGTAGAATGTTCCAGTAGAATCTGGAGAGTTTGAAAGGTTCTAGGAGTATTGGAGTAGATAGACTAAACTATCGCCCGGTTCACACTCCACCCACATCTATTGAACAGGTGAAGGGGCTCATCCCTTGTTTCCTGTTTAGGATGTGGTTTCCGGCTTTCTCTTTTCCATTCTTTTTACCCTTACGTAGCCCCCTGCGCATCAGTGGCGTTACCGCCTTGCTCGGGGTGATATGATTAAAAAAAAAAAAAAAAGTATGCAAATTAGGTGTTAGCTCCTATAAATATAGGTTTTGGGTAGTGAGTAGTTAGCTGATAGCAGGGTGGGTTAACCTCATCAGCTCTGGTTTTGATTCAAGGATGTATATCCAGCTGAAAGACTCTCTCTAAGTCAACGACAAAAACTAAAACTTGAAACAGTTGATAAAAAGATGTGCTGACCTCGTCAGCTCCAGTTTCAGTTCGAGGATTTATATCCAGCCGAAAGAACCTATCGAAGTAAAGTCAACGACAAACTAAAACTTGAAAGTGTTATTAGGGTTTGCTGATGTTATCAACTCTGGTTTGATTCAAGAATTTATATCCAGCCAAAAGAATCTCTAAGAAGTTGCCAACCAACTAAAACCTGAAAGAGGACCTCATGGAACTATATGGTTAAATACATATTTTTGCTTCTTTCATTGACCAAGCCAATAATTATTCTTTATATACTCATTTGAGGATTTCCAAAATGTATAGCACTTCTTCGTCATCTTAATTGGGTAAAGATATTTGACACCTTACCTTCCCCTTCTCTCCTCATAACACTCACCAGAAGTAAACTCTGTTTCTTGATTTCAATGCAACAAAAATTGTATATTTGTAAATATTTTGCTTGGTGTGTTTTGGAAATTAAATATTTGTCTGTGATTTATCTCTGAGTTTTGGTCAATCATTTTTTTTTTTTTTTTTTGTTACACTTAACATGTAATAACATTAATAAAATGATTTATCATCTTGGCTCATCTTAGGATTTTTTTTCTTTTTCTTCTTTCTCTTTTAACTTCTTATAATATCTTATTTATTTGGTTTTTCTCTTTTATATTTTTCTTTATTTTTATTTTCCTTAACTACACTTAACGAAATATTTACAATAGAGTGATTAAAATGACTTGGACTATTTACGAAAAAACTCCTAAAATATGGTATGAATTATTTATGATATTGATTGATACTCTAATAAATTTCATTTAGAACTAAAGGAAAATAACATTTATAAAAATTGCTTAAAAATAAATTAATCGCAATATTTACATGTTAAATAGCCTTTAAAAAACTATAATAGCATGTAAATTTTAGTTAAAATAGGTTACTCCCCCTACAAAAAAAATATCCTCGAAGAAATTCATTTAAAAACGAAGAAAAATAACAAATAATTAAAATTGCTTAAAGTAAATTTAAAAACCTAAAACACTTGTGCATATCATAAAAAAAAGTTTTTTTTTTCTATTGATTTTTAGAAAAACCAAAGAAAAAGAAGCATAAACATCTGAAAGATGTGGAAAGTGACAAAAATGAAGGTGAGTTTTCACTTTACACAATTGTTACTGGCAAGTTAATGTGGAATTAACTCTAAAGAGGAGGGATAATAAACCTGATATTTAGAATGTACATAACAAACTTTGTCTACCAGTTTATTATTAATATTGCAGTATAACAACGTAGTAAATGCTTAAAACTTGTAAGATTTAGTATTTAAAAATAAAAAAGTTTTACATTATTCAGTCTATTGTCTTCATCTTTGTTGCAATTTGTATGATGTTTTGGCTGTTGTATGCTCCGGCTCTCTTCAGGTGCTAGGAATTTTGAACAGAACCTTGGCACCCAAAGAAGGCCGGAGCATACAACATCCAAAGCATTGTACAAATGGCAAAAATGATAACGACAATAATCTGAATAATGTAAATAGTGTAAATACTACCTCATCTCAGAAATATAGACAAATACTAAAAAAGCTTTGTTTCCAATTGACAAGAAATAGACTAACTTAACACGTTTGATAAAAGTTTATAGCTAATTATATATATACAAACTTGTAGATATCTAAAATACTTGTACATTTATTTATTTTTTTTTTTTATTAGAAAAACCAAAGAAAAAGAAGCATAAACATCTGAAAGATGTGGAATGTGACAAAAATGAAGGTGAGTTTTCACTTTATGCAATTGTTACCAGCAAGTTAATGTGGAATTAACTCTAAAGAGGAGGGATAATAAACCTGATATTTAGAATGTACATAACAAACTTTGTCTACCAGTTTATTATTAATATTGCAGTATAACAATGTAGTAAATGCTTAAAACTTGTAAGATTTAGTATTTAAAAAATAAAAAAGTTTCACATTATTTACATTTTTCAGACTATTGTCCTCATCTTTGTTGCAATTTGTATGACGTTACAACTATTGTATGCTCTGACTTTCTTCAGGTGCTAGGAATTTCAAACTGAACTTTGGCACCTGAAGAAGGCTGGAGCATACAACATTCGAAATGTTGTACAAATGGCAACAAAGATAACGACAATAATCTGAATAATGTAAATAGTGTAAATACTACCTCATCTCAGAAATATAGACAAATACTAAAAAGTTTTGTTTCCAGTTGACAAGAAATAGACTTACTTAATACTTTTGATAAAAAATTATAGCTAATTATATATGTCATTTCACCACCCCCAAAGTAAGGCAGTACTGCCACTGCTGTGCAGGGGGGTTACATAAGAGGAGAATAAATAGAGAGAGGAACAGGTCACAGGGGATGTTGGAAAATGGTTAAAAGGATGATGGGAACACTGATGTGAAGAGAGCAGGAAAGCAAGAAGCAGAGAGGCAGTGGTTGTAGAGTTTGGATAGGACAGAGGAGAGTTCAGGACATATTTCTTCAGGATGATGATTGGGATTCATATATATATATATATATATTTTCAACAGTATATGAAGAAGACTGAATAGTAAATGTTTATTAGTCCTACATGTTTCCCAGAAACTCTAGTATTTTTTTTTTTTCTTTTCTTATTTTATTTGGGTCAGTTCTCATTGATCAAACATGCATCACAGGCATTAAAACTATAGATAATACTATGTGTATATAAGTTTGTGAGGATCCTTTTATATCTAAGTGTGCATTGGATGGTAATGTGTGTTCGTAATTGTATGTGCGTGTATGTCTAGCAGCAGTTCAAACATCTTCACCTCTGTGCAGTCAGATCAGTGCAGCAGGGTGTCTCAACATTCTAAATTTTTTTTTTTTTTTTTTTTTTAGTACAGGAATGTAATATTTTAGGAATATGTTTATAGTTGGTAGTAATGTTATCAACTTTTCAATGTATTTTTTTTTTTTTAATATGTGCACAGGAACTCAACCACCAAGAAAAGCTCACCAATGACATCCTTTCCAAATCTGCAGCCAAAATCTTGCAGCAAACAATAATGTACATAAACCACAAATAGTTAAATCAGTTAAAATTCAAGCTTTACAGCTTGTGTGCTAAATTAAAATGATTTATAAACACTTATCTGTTTTTATGTATTTGCTTTCATGCTTTAAGGGAAATTATTAAATGTACCTAATCCTGTATGTAAGTAGGTTTGTTGTTTATGTAGCCTATATCACAGGAAATATATTGAACATATACATCAAATTTTCATTGTCTTTAATGATTTACATATCTACCAATTAAATAAATACTAAAAGCAAGTATAGTAAGTATGTATTTAAAATGTTAAAACTTTACTATATTCTACCAGAAAGATTTACACAAGGAATACCCTTAGACGAAAAGGGTACTTTTTGTGTGTCATAATTTAGACAGTTGCTTTTATTGACCTTGCAAGATTAAGTTCTTTACTGGTCTATGAATAAATGAAAATCTAACACAATTACATTGACATTTCAATGTAAAAATTGAGTATTTCAATTTTAAAATTTTTAGCCTTCAATTTGACATAACATTTTGTCACTCAATCTTTTGTGCATTGAAAATGAGAAAATAAATTGGATTTTTAGTATTCAGAAAGGTTTACTGACACAAAATAGAGCTATTATGTATTTGCATTCTTTAAGAAAGGAAATTTTCATTGCAATGCATTTTCAAAAGTGAGAGTAGATTCTTGGCCAATTTCCATACCTAATATCTTGAAATATTAGTCATTGTAGTATTTCAATGTTTCAGATTTTTAAGTAAAAACATAACATGTTAAAATTGATTCTTAAGTTGATTGAGGTGGGGGCAGTTTTCCATAGATAGAAGTGGAGAAATAGGATCTGGATTAAAGTGGAAGATTTACAAAAAACAGATCAAACTAATATAATACATAATGAAAGGAGGAAAACGTCTACTTTGAATAATCAAAGACTGTTATTTTTAAGAATTTTATTTTATTTTTTTACAGTTCCTGCTGCAAAGGAAAAACCTAATGAATTAGATGTTGAGGGCAAAGAAAATGATTCAGAGAAACCAGCTAATGGTAAACTAATGTTTTGTATTTTAATAATCAATTAAAAGATAGATTTTTTAACCTTTCTATCAAATAAATTGAGAATTTTAAGTAGATTTCAGTTTTAAGTATACATATTTTATATGGACATATTCCCCCTCCTCCATCCCTTCAAATTTATGAACTTGAAGAAAATAATCTCACCTTATTAATAGTGCAGTGTATGTTATTCATTTAAATATATATGGTGATGACACAGAGGAAACATTTCAAATGTACTGGCTATTGAGTATCAATTCATAAAGTTATTTGTTGTCTCTTAATATCAAACTTCAATCAGAAACAATAGTGATTAGTAATAAAAATTGAAAATGTGTATGAATGGATCTTAAGTTTTTAATATATTTAGTTTAGAAACCTGGAACAGAAAAAAAAAAATTTGTGTTGGATAACTTATGTACTCCATATTATCTATGAGATGTCTGTACTTTGATGAATAATGATCATAATTAAGGATTGTTCCGTCATCTAGAATATAAACAAAAATAATATAACTGCTGGTAAGTAGCAAGAAATTTTAGGTTGTTTTTTTTGTTTTTTCATTAATCTTAATGCAACAAGAACTTTAATCAAATACTGTGGATTGCAGACCAAATGAGGATTTTTTTTTCTCTTTGGAAAAAGATTTTAGAGTAGCTGTTAGTAAAACTTGATTTGTTTTTAAAACAATATAAAGAAGTTCTTATTTATTTTTGCTTGATATGTCACTTTAAAACTCTATTTCTATTGATTTCATTAAATATTGTCATTTGCTTGTTTGTTTGTTTTTTTTTTTTGTGTGTGTGTAACCAATTCCATTTATTTCTTCCTGATTTAATTTGTAATTTATGGTTTGAAGTTGTGATTTTGAATTCATTCAGTCAGGAATTAATGTGGGTGTTTTGTAGTTAATGTTACTGAAAAAGTGTAACTGAAAATTTAAATAAAACTGAGTGTAATTTCTCAAAGAAACTTTGAATTTGTTTTAATTCAATGTAATTTGTATGAACTAGTAATACTACTAGCTTTGTTTGTCATGACTGGTGCTAACAGCCATAATTCTTTTAGATATTTTATTTGGCATAATTAAGATTCTTTAGAGAGAATTCTAACATTAAAATTTTAAAAAGTTTAATGATTGAAATGAAACTTAAGACATTAAATAAAACTTTCTTTATGTATTTTACTACTGGAGTATAAGATATATGTAATTGTTTCTTCTCTTCTTCTTAGTCCCTTTCACACTCAAATAAGCATAGGCCAATGACAGCAATCCTCCCTAAAACTGTTTTGATCTTTTCTTCTTGCTTCTGTTTAGTTGCTAAATAAATCATATAAATTTATTTGGTTATAACTAAATCTACTAAACATTAATTTATTAAAATGGTCAACTGGTCATAAAATTGATTGCCCTCTATAGTTTGCTAGATATTTAAATTTAATTAAATATATGAAAACTTAAACTTTTGACAATTTGTCAAAAAAGGCTTCCAATATTTGTTAAAAACAGTTAAATTAAGTATGTGTGTGTGTGTGTGTGTAATTCTTTTAGCATTACATTAATTTTTTTTTAAATAGAAAGATGCTCACACAATTTATAATTGTGCATGGCACATGAGAGCTTTGAAAGAATGCTCCTTTTTAAAAACACAAAATAAATTATGTTACAGTCAGAATATGAAAAAAATAACACCAGAAGAAACATAACACCCTTGAGAATGGCCAGTGAAATGCTTGGAAATAATAAATATGGAACATTTTTTATATTCTTTATCTCTAGCAAAAAGGAGACTTGTAAGAATACTGGAAAAATTAAATAAAAAAATATTGATGAAATCTTCCTTGTCAGTCATTTTCCAAAAAACATGCTTAAAAGAAAGATTGCTCCCAAAAAAAAAAAAATATATATATATATATATATATATATGTGTGTGTGTGTGTGTAGTTTTTAATCATATCACCCCGAGCAAGGCGGTAACGCCACTGAAGCGCAGGGGGCTACGTAAGAGTGAAAAGATTGGAAAAGAGAGAGCCGGAAACCACATCCTAAGCAGGGAACAAGGGATGAGCCTCTTCACCTGCTCAATAGACGTGGGTGGAGTGTGAACCGGGCAATAGTTTAGTCTATCTACTCTAATTATATATACATACATACACACACACACTATTAATTAAACTGTTTTTTAACAGATATTTTATATGCACACACACACACACTACTTTATTGTGAAATTTAGCAGTTTTTCCTATTAATAGTGAATAATAATAATTCTACTTCCAGAAAAGAAAAAGATTTTTGTCATTAAATGTTCTGTGCTTGTAATTTTATTGATTTGGGATTGTAATGATTAATGGTCAAATAGGGATCGAGGCATAATTTTCGTATGTAATGTTCAACTTTTTAATTTTTCACCTGTCATTTCATTGAGTTACTTAAGAATACTGTATTATATGAAATAACATTAAACATAATGTAGTTTCATTGTGTTCCAGTATAAGTACTTCACTAGATTATGTATTAAATTCCAAAATGTAGTTTCCTATTGATTCTGGGAATAAATTAGTTTTGTTAGTTCATTAGTCCTATTATAAACTGGTTCTTTATTTCTTTTTGATTTTTTTCTTGTAGCTGATGGCAAAAAAAAGAAAAAGCCAAGACACACTGGGCGAGAAGAGAGAAAAAAAGAAAAGGCTAAAAAAAAAGAGCTTATAGCAAATGGAACTATTACCCCAGAGACAAAAAGTAAGGACTGAAATGGCTTATCCCAATAAATTTGTCACATTTATTATAGTTATCACCAAAAATAATATACTTTATTTTTTTAATTCTTTTAAAATAGTATTTCAATTGATTTTGCACAGTTAAGCAATTTCTTGCCTGAACAGCTGAGTTTGAAGCTCTCTCCCCACTCCCAACATCTAGTATGTGTGTTTGTATGGGCTGGAGCTTTGATACATCTTTTTCTTAGGACTATTAGTACTAAATAATTCCAGTAGTAATTGCTTGGTTTAAAAACTTAGCACAAGCTTCAAAATGAAACCTCTTACCTAAAGTGGAAAATGAAAAAAACAGATTTTATTAATTTGGTATATCTACCTGTGCATCCGAGGTTTCCTCTTTGGTTAAAGCTGGCATCAATGCTTTTATCTTAGCTAGAAAGTTATGACTTAAACCCCCATTTGTTCCCCTAATTTTTCCATGCTTGTTTGGCCGCTGTTGCCTACAGGAATCACTTCTTCCTGCTTTAATGGAACCCCATGTTTGACCATAATACGCACCTATAAAGCAAGTGAAGATGACAGAATCCTAATCATTGTCCTGAAGATATGTGCTCTTGAACTCTCCTCTGTCCTCTCCAAACTCTACAACTACTGCCTCTCTGCTTGCTTTTCTACCTGCTGGAAGTCTTCCTCTGTGGTTCCTGTATTTAAGAACCTCCAGACCCCTCTAATTATCAGCCGCCTGCCAATTTTTAGCAAAGTGTTTGAAGCTATTATCAATGCTGAAGTGGTTCAATATCTCACAGCCTCTTCTCCAACAAGCAGTATGTCTTCTGCTTCACCAGGCCTTGTGCTGATATGCTGACAACCATCACGGTATATATACCAGGTTTTTGATAAGAACACAAAGCTTCAGTTGTTGCCCTAGATATCTCCAAGGCATTTGGCAGAGTCTGGTATTCTGGCCTTCTACACAAACTACAGGGCTATGGTATAACTGGACAATTGTTTGATCTAATCCACTCATTCCTTTCAAATCGCATAATGAAGGTAGTATTGAATGGGCATACTTCTAGATGCCATCTTACGAATGCAGGTGTCCTTCAAGGTTCTATTCTAGGTTTTACACCTTTTCTGATTTTCGTCAACAATCTCCCTGATGTAATCAGATCTCAAGTAGATATCTACTCTGACAACACCACCATTTACTCCTGCCCCAATAAGAAATTTGAGAAGCTGACAAAGCAAACCTCACTGCTGATTTTGAAAAGGACCTTCAATCTGTGGTAGACTAGGGTAAGAAATAGCTCGTAAATTTTAATGTTTCCAAAACAAAGCTGCTATCCTTTAACCACCATAGACAATCACTCCTACCCCCTATCAGCATGGATCAGGCTAATCTCTCTGGAGGCAAAATACTGCGCCTCCTCAGCCTAACTCTTTCAGCTGACTTAAGTGGAATGACTACATTGAATCTATAGCTAAATCTGCTGGTAGGACGGCGTAGGGCCAGGAAGTTTTTCTTGTCTGAATCCATCTTGCACCTGTATAAATCTATCATCGACCTGTGTATTGAATATACATCTGGCCAGGTGCCCTTGCTATTCATTCCGGGGTTTTTGACAAAATCCAACAGAATCTGCAATGTAACCAACTCCAGTCACTTTCTAACCAACATAATGTGGCTTCCCTCTGTCTCTTCTACAAAAACTTTTATGGCTTCTGCTCCGATCAGCAGTTTTTCTGTTTACAAAGCATATATGAAAAAAAAATTAACATGAGGTATGTGCTAAAGATTTTGGGGTGGGTCTGTAAGGTTCTTGGTTGAGCCAAGAACTTTTCACTCTACCCTCATAGTGTCTAAAGTCTTTAAACAGTGAATTTTCTTCACTCAGCAAAGGATGGTGATAAACAGAAGAATTTTATTTCATTTTTGCATTTTTTAATTTTTTTTTTTTTTTTTTTTTCAACAGCTAAAAAAAAACGCAAAAGAAAATCAAGAAAGAATAAAAAAGATAAGAATTCTACTGTAAGTCAAGCAAATGATACACCTCGGCCTAAAGGTGATATTCCCTTTGAAGATGCATCCAGAGCAGAACACAAAGCCAAAGAATTTTTGAAAACCTGGAATAAAGATAAGACAAATTGGAAATTTGTCAAAGCCCGACAAAATTGGTTGGTTCATCACTTGTATGATTCTAAAAAGGTAAGACTGGTATATTTCTTAAAACTTCAACTTTGTAATGGTACTAAGGGATAGTTTTTGCGTCTGCCTTTATGATCTGAAATACTAGGAAAACGTTTTATAATCTCAGCTTTGTACGCTTACCCAAATGTTATCTTTTAAAAATATTTTGACAATTAAAAATTTTATCGTAAATCCTTAAAAAATATTAGCTTTATCTTTTAATGTGTATCTTAATTTAAAACCTCTTTTCTCAACAGTTTTGGGAGAAGCAGCAAAAATTTAACACCATTCAAATAAAGATGAAGTTATACTTAATGTTGCAAGACTCTTATGTATCTGTTTGTCATAAAAAATATCTCACCTATAATTTATATACAATTCAATGTGTATCTTGTATATAATTTCAGATTGATGATAAAATGTTTAAAGTTGCATTAAAGTATTTGGCTGGCATGAAAGGTTACAGTCGAGAGTTAACACTTGAACAAGCCAAGAGTGTTTTAAATGTAGCCAGTGGTGATACTACTGCAAAAATACACAAGAAAATTGTGCTGTCAGGTAATTATTAAAATAATGTTTAAATGTAATGTGACCATGGTTGTTTATTCTTGCACTGATTTTTGTATAACCAAATTGAATTTCGGTCATTTTCTCTTATAATCTTTGCAAAACCCTATTAAAACATTTTGTAAACTCTTAGTGTGGCCTCTTGTTTCATTTTTTACTGAATTTTCAATAATATCTAATGAATTTAATTTGAGTATACTGCCTCAGTTATCTGCTGGCAACAACACTTTTCGAAAAACAAATTTTAAACATTTTCTATTTTCTTCACACACACACACACACACACACACACACACACACACACAGAGCTGTTAATTTTATTTAATAATTTCATATTTTAATGTCTTTCAGATAAGCCAGGTGAAATCCAATTAGCACGTGCCCGTGAAGTTATCCAAATGATGTAAAGGATTTTTTTTGTATTCCAAAAAGAGCAGAGCTGATCACAGAGAGCCTTACATAATAAACTGACCAAACATTAAATTCATTTCTATAAGTATCTCCTGTAAATACATTTTCATTTTTGAGGATGAAAACAAAATAAAAATTTAAAAAATTTTCAGTTTACATTTTCACAATATTTACAAAATATTGACAACTCTGCATCCTGAATAGCATTTCTCTCCACATAACATTTTTAAGAGATAATCATTTCTTCAGACCCTCACCCCATCTCTCTATCTATTTTTTTGCAATGATAATTTAGTTATTATTGAATTTGGTTGAACGTCTAATCTATACAAATATCAATGCGGGAAGTATTGTTATTCTGAATTCTCATGAAGCTTATTCAGTTTTCATGATTAAATTCAGTTTTAAAGTTTTTGCAATGGGTAATAAACAAACCTATTGCAACCAAAAATGAAAAAAATATTTGCAAGGAATATTGATTTACTGATCATAGCGCTGTCATGAGATTATAAACAGTTTTTATAAACTTAAATTTTTCATATTGAGTTATTTTTAATTCGTATAAAACCATACCCGTGCTGGTCATGGTCACCACATACAACACACCTGTCTAGGTTTGTGTATATTATATGGGGTTGGGTATATTCAATGGATTTTATTTGTGTACTTGTCAAAAATAAATGTTAAGTACAGTCAATTTTTAACATGGCTTTGTTCATTTGTGTAAAATTTCAATTGTGGCATTGTTGATTTGAGTAAGATTTCAATTGTAGTTTCTTTGATGTTGGGTGACTTTGCTGAAAAAGGTGTAAATATGCCAATTTGTGAGGAAAGGTGTGCAATCCCAGCATGTAGCCCCTTTGGAAAGTGTTTAGAAACCATAACACAAGTTGACTTATTAGTGAAATTGGGTAAACGGGACCCTCTGGGGAGTCATCAATGGTTGTGCTAGCACTGTCACAAATCCTTGTGACTGGGGTTTTGGCCTTGTTCAGGCTGTTGATCATGCTAGATGATGAGCTCTCTCCCAGAAACTGTAACTAAGGTCAGTTCAGCATAGTTTCAGTATAAACCACAGGTAGGTTCTGTATTGAACAAACGCAAATGTGCTTGAGCATGTGCCTGCAAAAGGGATTTCCATCCTTGGATACAAGTGGCCAGCCATTTTTATATATATTTGTGTGTGTATGCATATTCCTTCACAAGCCATTGGAAAAATAAAATCTAGATGCATGCAAAACAATTAGTTAAGCTTCAACAGATTTGGCTTATTCTTGGGTCCTGCTGTTGAAATTTCAATAAGCATCTCTACCGCCAATTCCTGCACCATCATGAAGAGGGCCTCTCACTCTCCTCTCAATACCACTGAGCTCGCTACAGAGCTTCCTCCTCAATTTGTAGACTATTACCATCAAGATTAACATAATTATTAACTTAACATGGTATCAGACAAGAATGAACTGGCCTCTATATTAATGTCTCACACCTTCTATACACACACACACACACAAAAAAAAGTAATATTTGATGAAGATGAAGAAGGAAATCTATACTCAATTTGAGCAACAGATTTAAGGTGATTTTTGAATGACATGAAAAAGAAGGGGAAAAGCCCTTATCAGTCAGTTAAGTGCCATATGTGATACACGCTTGGGCGATCATGTCTCTTTTGAGTCATGACTGACTGGGCAGAAGATTATCCCGCAGTAGGTTGCCATTGCTTTCTGCAGTAGACTGGTTGCCGACCAAGGCTATAGAACCCAATCTGTCCTGCTATTTAACCCATAACTGGAAGGAAGAGACGGATTAATGCCTTTCCCAAAGGGTATTTGCGCGTAAGTGAATACAATGGATTCAACTGGAATTCGAACTTGGCTTCTCGTTCCGAGCCAATATCCACTGTACCACAACGCACATCCTAAAAGCCCTTATAACAAACTTAAATACAAGCAAATAATACAAAAAATGAGCTTTTCATTCAATGTAAGTGTAAATTAAACAATTTCAAAAAAATAAAATCTAACATTAAAAAAGCACACCAAAAAATGTAAAATTTAAATCTAATGACTTTATTCCTTTTCCTTGGATATGATTTTATCTAAATGTGATACTTTGTTGTTGATAGCGATCTGCATGTCTGCCTGTAGATTTGTGCGATTTCAAGATTTTGTCTTTATTGACAAAAAAAAAGAATTAAATCTGGTCTCACAAGTATCTGGTTTCAAATGGAATAAAAACACCAAGGGCTTTTTTACAGTCTTGGAAACATATTCATTGCTGAACAACAATACTCCTCCAAAGTCATATTAATCGATTTGTGGGAGGATGGATTCATGATCCATTCTCCTAAAATCTTCACTTCTCCAGCTGCAAAATATCAAATGATTTGGACAGCATTTTCAAATGAGCCATGATATCTTCATGCATAGTAGAAATTAGAGATTCATTATCGACAATTTCTTCAAGCGTTGAAAAATTTGAAAGATTACCTCTTTCTATTTGTCGACACCAAAGAGGAAGCTTTTCTTTGAAAGCATTCAACTTCTTGCAACATTTCAATATGTTCATATCTTTTCCGTGAAAGGAAACACTCAATTCATTCATGAGTAAAAATGTCAGCTAAATAAGCCAGCATTTGCATGAAATTTTGTGATTCCAATTCACCAATCAGATTAGTCACATTTCTCCAGAGGTAAAGGTATCAGCAAAAATAACAATCAAATAAATTTTAATGTTTATTGGTTAAAGTTTAAATGTTTCAATTTATTTATTATTTTTGCTAAATTGCCAATTCCAAAGTTTTGCACTCCCAGTTAGGAACCACTGACTTAGGGATGACGTGTCTTAATCTTAGGGAATTCTCTAATTAATGGTTCCTATAACTCGATCCATTTAAAAGCTGGTATGTCCACTAGTGACAAAAAGAAACAGTTGGTTTCATAGTTCTCTTCTGTTTGGTAATAGAGCAGTATAACTAATGTTCCACCAAATGCTGAACATCCAATAGCTAGTTGCATGGCAGCTAAAATGGGTTCGACCATTATCACTCTTTTTGGCTTGCTATTACACACTTTCAATAATTCAATTCTTTCCTCTAGAGTTATTGCTCAGAATTGACATGTAATGGCTGTGAAGCTCAAAAACCCCACCAAGAATACATTTTGATATCGCTGAAGCAGGGAATTTCAAAATGAGAGCAGTGTTGTGTTATTACTAGAAATGAGCTAAAAGAAACAGTTTTTTTCCTGATCAATAATAGCTTTAAACATTACAGCTTTTGTGTTCAGCAAGAAAACATTCATTTCAAACCAAAATTACTTAAAACTCTTTACTTACCAAATTAATGCTTATAAAATCCATTGTACTTACATAACGGTTTCCCAATCGATTAGTTAGAACATCCTACCACCCGGTTCATACTCCTCCCCTTTCTCTTGAACAGTAGTAGCGGCTCATACCTTGTTTCCTGTTTAAGAAGGGGTTCCCAGTTCTTTTCCGCTCCTCAGGCCTTAATAGTATTACTTCCCCAAATTTTTTTTTTGGGAGGGGGATGGTTGCAACATCTCTTCATACTTAAATCTCCTCTTCTGATTTCTTGATTCTTGGCTACTGCTTCACCAGGTCTACTGCTGATGTGCTAAAGGCCATCACTGAAAAAAAAAAAATATATATATATATATGGTTCTTGATAAAGACCACAAAGCTCAAGCTATTGCCCTGGATATCTTGAAAGTGTTTGACAGGGTATGGCCTTCTGTGTAAGCTAGAAAATCTCTGAATGATTGTTCAATTTAATCCAATTGTCCCTATCAAATTGTGAAGTGAAGATCGTTTTGAATGAGCATGCTTCAAGATCCTTCCATACAAATGCGAGCGTACCTCAAGACTCCATACATACTATGTCCTGCGCTTTTCCTGATCTTTATCAACGATCTTCCTGATGTAATCAGTTCACAAGTAGGCAACCATGCAGATGACACCACCATTAACTGTTGTCTCGGTAAGAAACCTGACAAAGTAAATGTTGCTTTTGCTTCAATCTGTGATGGATTAGATTAAGAAGTGGCTAGTAAATTTTAATGGTTCCAAAACAAAGCTGCTCTTTCTTAACCACCATGAAAAAACTTTCCTACTTTCCATTTTTATGAACGATGCTAGTCTTCCAGAAAGAAACTCACTGCGCCTCCTTGGCCTCACTCTCTCAACCAACTTCAAATGGAACAACTACATTGAATCAATAGCTACATCTACTAAGAAGATTAAGTCACTGTGTCAGGCTAGAAGTTTTATTTTTTTTTTTTACTGTTGCCATATCTGACTGGATGCTCCTGCTATTCAACTCTGGCTTCTTAACAAAATCCAAAGGAGGATGTGCAAGGTAGTCAATCCCAATATGGCAGCTCAACTTCAATTACTTCCTCATCAATGAGATGTGGTTTCCGTCTGTCTTTTCTACAAATATTATCACAGTTTCTGCTCCAACAAGCTTCTTTTCCTGGTGATCCAACCACATGAATTTACTCATGCTACTAGATTCGCAACCCTTTTATTGTCAAAATAGATGTAACTGCCACTTCTACACTATCAGTTTCTTCTATCACACTTCCCACCTGTGGAACTCTTTTCCATTTATTTGCTTCCCTGATAGCTACAATATCCAAAAGTTTAAGTGCAATGTCAGTTGTCATCTTCTATCTTCTTCATTCCCAACTTTCTCTTATCTCTTCTACATCCCTGGTAACATGTTCCCTCTTGACTTTTTGTTTCTTTTTCTCCCACTGTAACACTTCTGTGAACCAGTGGTGGTATTACCTTTCTTGGGGTGAAACCATGATTAAAAAAAAAACAGGAAGTCTAATGAACTGTAAAATGACTTTATCTGAGCTTGAAGTGACTGGTACTTTATGAGTACCGACTATGTTATCAGTAAAATTAGTAAAAGGTGAGCTACAAAGCAACCACTCACATGGAAATAAAAACTTTTGGGATCACTTGACACTCAGTTGGAAGGTAGAGAATTATAGTCATGGGCTTATATAGTTAGGCCACATTTTTCATATGTTTGGTCACAATTCATCCTTTGAGATTATGTAGATATGAGCAGTTATGCTCTAACTATGGCTTTTCATCTGACAGCCAGAGGAAGAATAGATGTAACGGTGAGGTTCTTGCTGGCTAAAGTTAAAATATAATCCTATTTAGAGTAAAGATAAATAACAGTAAAGATGTTCTAAGTGTCATTTACCTATTCCTAAACAATGCCGTTTTTCTGTGTTTACAGCATTTTTAATAGCAAATTCGGTATTTTTCAATACACATTCTTATTTTAATTCACGCCTATATACTTGCATATTATATTCCAACTTGTGTATGGAAAAAAAATTAATAAATTTAAACTTGCGTAATTTAATTCGCTACACATAACTTATTTTTTTATAAACTATTTGAACGGTGAAGAAGCTATATGTCTCACATGACTTGATTTAAAATAGATGTACACTGATTGCTGCTGTAAATATTTTAAAATAAATGCAAGGAAAAAGTAAGCATGTATAATAAGTAAAATATACTTATTATTTTGAAAAAACTACACCTGTTTTTAGCTGTTACTCTAAATGTTCCTGCAGTGCTTTAACTATAAAGTCTAGTAGAAGAATAAACCGTTCTTTTTTTTTTTTGTTTTACTGTCTTTAAATACAAATTAAAATTTCATTAATAATAAAATTGATTACCTCCATTTTGTGTAATGAAATGCTTTTAAAAGAAACCCAATGTGTTGATGGGTGGTCTAGTCTGATTTATATTTTATTTTATGAAATGATATTTTATTTTTTTAAATACACTTAATTTACACACAGCAAGAAACATTCTCAAATAAATGTTTTTAAGTTTTATGAAAAACTCACAGTGCAAACTTTAGATATTATCATTGATCAGGGATAGAGTAAATCTTAGTGTGTAAAGCAGATTTTAACACCACAATCTACTTTTCAAAAAGTTTTATTCTTATTAAAATTTAATTGTTAGGTAAAAATGGTTTTTGATTAGATTAATATTTAACATTTTTCCAAAAAAATTTATTTTCAAATAACTTTTTTTATTCAGAATAAATGAAAAATAGATTATTCAGTAAAAAATGAAATACACTATCAATTGGCCTGTAAGACCAATTTATGACTCTAAAAATCAGGGTGGTTATCATTTAAGAAATAATTTCCTTGGTTTATAATATCTCTTTTTTAAAGGATAATGTTTAGGTAAAATTGCCACAAGTTACCTCATTATTCACATTTACTTGTAGTTCTAGTAGAATAGAAAAACTGAACAATGATAAATTGATGGTAAAGTTTGAATATACTTGTTGCCAGTATTTAGCCATGCACAATTTTGTTGACCTTTGACAGTCAGAACATAGCAAAATAGAAGAATTGAGCAAAGAAATTTCCTTTAAGATTTTTAAAATTAAAGCTGATGCTTTTTTTTTTTTTTTTTTATTATACATTTTTTAAAAATGTGGAACCACAATTTAAAGTTAATTTTTTAATGAATTCATATTGATTTTTTTATTTAGAGAGTAAATAAATAAATGGTTAATCTTCACCACAAATATCTTTACATGCATACTGATAACATTAAGTTCATTTTAAAATAAGCCAGTTTTGAGAATGAAAACACAAAATAATTCTAATTTCCAATTCTGTAGAACAAACTAAAATTGAAAAAAGTGTAATGAGGACGGGAACAGATAAGAATGAAACAGTCACATTCCCACTATGGAAAAAGCATCTTGACATTTGATCCTTGCTACATAAATGTACCTGGCACAAAGTCATATTCACAGAGCACTGTATGAACCCAATAAGTTGTTTGTGTGAACTGATACTACCCTTGATATTTGTACACGAGATATTAAATGAGAGAAAAGAAAAAATTGTAATTTAAAGTTAAGAGTGGAATGGTGAAAGATTGCTTAGAAACAAGTCATATTGAAACCAAAAAGTACTTATCTGATCATAAAAGTTTAAAAATATCAAACTTATATGATTTAGTGAACAGGAAGACAAGGTAAAGTATCTTATGGTTTTGTTCCAGATAAAGCAAAGCTTAGTAAAAATGTACAAGTAGATAACAACAAAAAATGGATGCATTTTTTTTCTAAAAATAAAGCAAAACTGCTACCTAAATAAATATTTGCCAAAAATCAGGGAATTATTGGATTAAAACAAAATTTTCAGTTCATAAATGAATTGTATACTAATTATTTTAGGTTATAGAAAAATGTGTAGAAATATTTTTTCATGGTCTGTTTCACTCTTTTTCAGTATCTTGTGTCTATTGTTCAATTTTGGGGTGTTTGTGAAATCTTTTTACACTACATTTATAAAGAAAAGAAAAATCCAAGAAACTGTTACTTCTGTAAAAGAAAAAAAAAAATTTATGCAATCTTTCCAGCCAACTTTGATCCTCAAAAATTTAAATGCAGCATTATCTTTTGTTTTCTTAATTGTTGTTCTTTTTTTTTATCTCGCTCCTTAATGCTTTTTCTTTTACTTATATTCTTTCACACTCAGTAACCACCCCCAGTCTCCCACTTGTTATGATTTTTAACAAAAGAACAACCTTGACCTTGCATGCAAAAATCAGCAGCCAGATGTTGTTGACAACTGAACCATTATTATCAGTGTCACTTTTGCCAAAATTGCACTTCCTTGACTCAGAGGGTAGGATCATATAGTAGTATTACGTAGGATTTTTTTAGGATTACTAGGTTAGAGGATTTTTTTGTCCGCTAACTGAAACTTAGTCATCCCACCTCGTGTTTAAGTTAGATCTTTTCAAATTGTGCAGTTTTGACCTTCCTGGGAACTTAGCTAGTGTGTGAATACTTAGGCCCTTTTTGTCTGCACATTTTTTGCTTTCTCCTCCTTCCGCGTTTAGGTGACAGATGTTATCTGGTAGTACCAGATAGCTTTTGGGCCTGGAATTTCACGCAGTTAACCGAAATCTTCTGTCACACTCTGATCATTATTGGGGTCGGCATTCCCATTACTAACCCTGTCATCCTCATGTAAATAAGTATTTATTTCATTGGACAACTCAAGTGGTTTTATTATGATTCCTTTCTCCACTTTTGTGTAAATCAAATTTCATCCTAGGGTTTTAACTGTATAAGAGTTTGTTTTTTTTTGGTGATTGTAGGGAAGAGACTAGTGAGGTTTAGATTAAAACTATAGATGACCAAACCTTTCTTCATTCCCCCATTTACCCCTTGTAGCACATTTGTAACTTTCATGCATTAGGATCCTAATGTAGTATCTCTTCTCAAATACTCACTTTCAACTCTCCAACTAGGCGTATGCTTCATTTGCAATCCCACTACCTGTGCTTGATTCCTGGAGCGCATTACGTTTTAGTTAGCAGCTGGTCTCACTTTAGGTTTGATTCTACTTTGAAGGTGGAACAGTCTAGTTCACTTGAGATCCCCTTACCTGCGGTTAATCTGGCAAAGGAGACAACAACTGTTCAAGTCTAATTACAGGGCTTTCACACATGCTAGCTCACAGTAATCCCTTTTAGCCACAGTCAAATCTTGCAAAAGAAGCAACACAAATGTGCTACTCTCCCACCTGCCTGGGTGTGTAAACATGCTAAGCTGCAACCCAAACCTATTCTCCTCAGACTACAAGACCTCAATGTTCCAGCCTGTGCCTTTCTTGCCAGACACCAATGACTCTCCGGATGTCTGTCATTCCTGCCAACCAACAATGACTCTCCGGCCTG
Organism: Ascarosepion bandense; assembly: GCA_037127315.1. Lineage (NCBI taxonomy): Eukaryota > Metazoa > Mollusca > Cephalopoda > Sepiida > Sepiidae > Ascarosepion > Ascarosepion bandense. The sequence continues at coordinate 811,066 of JBBBDQ010001371.1, forward strand.
TGCCTTTCATGCCATACACTGACGATGTTCCTTATGACATTTCAGACTGAGCCATGCATGCAACATTTCTGCCAGCCTGCACTGATCTTGTCAATCACTGATGAATTTCCAGCCTGTACCTTTCATACCAGATGCTAACGACATTCCTGCTGACTGACAACAATGTTCCAGTCTGAGCTTATCCTGCCAATCACTGTTGATGTTCCAGCCTTTTCCGATTTCCTACTGTTTGCTCATCGATTTTATCACAATAAAAATTGACATTGAAATTATACATCTCAGTCTTCATCTTCTCATTGTCCTTGCTGTTTTCACACACAAAATGTTTGCAGGGTCAAGACAATTTGAGTATACTAGTAGCACTTTTTTATGTCATTAATTTAAGTATCTTCTATAAAGTTAAAAAAAATTTGAAAAACAAAATGGATGATAAACAATTTTAAAATATTCATTTTGATTTTGTAGGTAATCTTTGTTGAATTTGTTGCATTCACTTACGCGTTAATATCCTTGGGAAATCTCTCTCTAGCTATGGGTTAAATAGCAGGACAGATTGGGTTCTATAGCCTTGGTTGGCAACCAGTCTACCGCAGAAAGTAATGGCAACCCACAGCTGGAAAAATTTCTACTCAATTAGTCATGTCTCTTTCGAGACATGATCGCCCAAAACGTTTATCGTGCATGGCCCTTAACTGACCGAATCTTTCTTTGTTATATTTGCTAGGAGGTTATTTGAAGCTTGCAGTTTTTTAAGCATGCGTCTACACACATTTGGAAATTATCATGTTTGGAATATTATGTTTTTAATTTGGAGATTTCATGCATGTTCAACAAGAATGTCACTTGAAACGAACACAAGTAAAATGAAAGTTGCGAAATAGTTGATGAATGTGGGTTGTGGATACACAAGGGAGATAATTAAATCCACCCAGAACTTAAGGTTGCCGCTTGTTGCCTTAGTGATCGTCAATTTTGAAAATGGCTGAAGAAAATACACCTCGCAACAACGACTCAAACAAACTTCCACCGATATCTCCTCGTTCTTTGCCATCTCTATCAAAACCGAAGAAGAAAAAAAGGGCCGTAAATAAGTCAAATGGAGAAATTAACGGCAGTTTTACAAAGTCTCCCAGTTCTGATTTGAGTCCAGATTTAGATAAAAAACTTCAACCCGAGGAAATCTTTAAAACTCCAAGCAACCGAGTCCTTCCACCAATTCAACCTTCCCTTTCATCTACAGAAAATGTAGCGAATGAATCTGAAATATCCAAAAAACGGAAAAAAAAGAAAAAAGTAACTTGTTTTTCTTTTTAAAGTTTATTTTTAATCGACATGATGTCATTCACAATCTTCTTGAAGTTTTTTGCAATTAAAGTTTTCGAAAATTAAGGATTTTTAAAATAAATTCTTAATTTTCTAAAACTTAATTCTAACGTATTTTTCCATTTAAATTTTAAGTGCAAAAATAAACTTTAAAAAGTTTGTAAATAAATTATTATTTCTAACCAATAATAACCATTATTTGCTTACCCTCACGAAAAAAATAATTTAAGTGTAAAAAGTAAAAAAGACCTTATGGTCAGCAGAAATTATTTTTAGTGGAAAACGTAAACCATCTACTGTTAATTTACAACTGACTGAATTTAATCGTAGAATCGTAAAAGGAAATACATTTTTATTTAAAAAAATAGAAACAAACTGTAACATTACCAAATTCGTAATCATTAACAAAGAAAAATAATTTTTTGCTGAAAAATAACATGTAAAGAAAAAGTTTCTTTATATCCGAAAGTAAATTGTTAAAACAGAAAAATTGTTGTAGAAGAGACAATTTATAGCAAATGTTACTAAATGCAACTTGATATTTTTTTTTTTCATCTTCCACACAATCCGAAACAAATTCGCATTTCAAGTGACCCACTTAATGCCTACATGGCAAAAATAATAAAAAAAATCTCTAGAAAATGTGCAGTGGACCTGATAATTTTTTAAAATGGGTAAGGAATTATTGACACAAGAAAAATAAGTGGACTTTGAAATTTTATTATTGTTGTTTTTTTACTGGTGTAAAAATTATGAAAACATCAATTGGTTTACTTTGGCTTGAAACTTCAATTTGACAAACTGGAAACACCAGAAATTGTGTGTAGTTATTAGTCAAGATTTGTATTTTCTACTATATTTTAAAATTTTATTTTTGTAAATAAAATGTATTTCTTCTTACATGGAATTTCTACTTGTGCTAAGTGAGCCTAAAAAATTGATCGCAAGGAAAGAAAAGGTTGAGAAACACTGCTCTTAAACAAGAGCTCAGAAGGAATAACAAACATTGACCTTCTCTTCTGTCCAGGATAGCTAGTTCCCCTCATTGTGGTCACTATTCCGTATCGTATTCTTAATGAAAGTGTTTACCTGACTTTATGTAAAGTTTTTAACAAGTTCTAAATCTGAATCAAGGTTTGTGTGTGTGTGTGTGTGTGTGTGTGTAACTATTAATATAAAAGAATGAACTAATCAATCATTAGTTACTAAACAGTTAATAGTTGTGAATTGTTAGCAGTAAAAAGTTAAAGAATTCCTTAAAAAGATACATCTTATTTTTCTTATATATTTCCAAGAAAAAATTGTTGATGTGTGGACTTGTTATAATGTTATTTTATGGAAGTTTGCATAATGTATTTAGATGAAAAATATAAATGACTTTTACACTGAAGTTATATATTTAATAATTAAGAAAAAAATTAAACTAGTTACTAGTGACATATTTGTCCATGTTTAAACTTATTGAAATTAATTTTTTTAAAATTTTAATACATTTTTAAAAATGTAAATTAATTTTATTTTAAAGAGCAAATGTGGCATAGGTTTAATTTTTCTATCATAATTTAAAAAAACAATACTATTTAAATCATTAAGCAAAACAAACAAACAAAAAAAAACAGGACATTAATGAGGTATATAAATTAAGAATTTAATATCGGTAAAAAAATATCTTACCAAAATATTGTTGAGCATGATGAAATCCTTTGCATGAAAATAAATGCTTTAACCCTTGAATCTAATCTATGTCAAGAACATTTGGTTGGCTCTTTCAGTTTTATTTCTTAGGTTAAAATCTATTGTTGGGTGAAAGTGTTCAATTATTTTATGCACATTGATATATTAAACATTCCATAGGCAATGAATTATTTTGGTACCATCGTTGTAATAAAATATTTAAATCATATATTTAGCAATAAATAGAATACCTCTAAAATTGCTGTTGTCATTATCTGGTTTTGCCATTTTTATTTTTATGATCTTATCAATCACCTTAGAAAATGATACAGTGAAAAGTTTTATTCTTATATATGTACATACATATTTGAGAAGTATTTTGGGAATAGATGATTTGTCACCTATTGTTAAAATATTTAAACTAATTAATGAAAGCAGAAGCTGGAATACTGCAGCATTATTGACAATGATTTAGTAGCATGTCATTAAAATCTCTTCAATTGTGTGTCAGTTTATCATGTAATTATTATCATATAAACGTAAGAATTAGTTTAAAATCACAATCTATTAACATTTCATTAATAAACACTTTTCTCTAATGAATATGACTTAAACCAAGTTGTTACTAAATTACTTTCATAGGCATTATTTTGCTGAGTGAGTATCTGGTTTCCTGTATAGTTGGTTCCAATACACGTTTTTTTTTGTTTTTTTTTTTTTAGTAAAACAGTTAAGTGCCATACGTGATACACGCTTGGGCGATCATGTCTCGAAAGAGACATGACTGACTGGGCAGAAGATTAACCCGCAGTAGGTTGGCATTGCTTTCTGCGGTAGACTGGTTGCCAACCAAGGCTATAGAATCCAATCTGTTCTGTTATTTAACCCATAACTGGAAGGAATAGGCAGATTAATACCTTTCCCAAGGGTATTTGTGCATAAGTGAATGCAATGAATTCAGCTGGAATTCGAACTTGGCTTCCCGATTTCTCATTCCGAGCCAATATCCAATGCACCACATTCTTAATTAAAAAATATTCTGTTTTATTACTAGACTTTGAATAATCATTATTCTGTAGTTTAATAAAGTTTTTAGTATTAAAATTTTTATTTTACTGATATTAGTTAAATGACAGAATTTGTAAAGTATACTTTTGATAGTGCAACATTATTACTTGTTAGTACATTTATTTTTGGTATTGTTTTGATTTAAGAGTGAACAAGGCACAGATGTTTTTAGTGAAGAAACATCAACAGAGAATGGGCTTGATGAACCACCAACTAATGGAACACCAAGAAAAAAGAAAAAGAAAAAAAGAAGACTGCAGATGATGGAGAAGAAGTAGCTGATGACAATCTTAATACACTTCTTTATGATTTGGGCAGCATTGAGGAAGATGTTGTGACAAGTCCTGAGCCTCCTGCAGATATTCCAAGCTCTTTAGTGACCCCTACCATCCACAGTCAGCCTGCCGATATACTTTATATTGAAACTAATCGTGAGTTTTTGTATTTTTCATTTTGCATGTTGTTTGAATTGGATAACAATTTCTGTTTGTTTTAAATTGTAAAACTATAAAATGAAAAATGCAAATCAAAAATAAAATATTTAAAAAAAAAAGTTCTTAATGTCCAAAATAACTGAACCATTTTATAAACTTAGTAAAGTTTTTGAAATGTCATAAATAAGATTCTTTTGATATGTTCTGAGTTTTTTTTTTCAAGTTCAACAGATTGCTTTATCAGAATTCAGTCCCTTATTTTAAAGATAATAAAATGGTTTGTTTCAGTTTTCTACAAGAAAATAGAAAAAGTTATATTGTTAGAATCATAAACATAGAATGACTGTTTATACTAATGTCCTTTTATAAACTTTATAAGTTTACAATAACAAATATGCTTATTATAAGTCTATGGGAACTTTGTTTATTTTTCAGACAATTTGTAAAGAATTATAGCATTTTTGATAAATATTTTTTCTGGCATTAACACGATGGTCTATAAAAGTGTTTTATAACTAATAGCACCTTATATATTCAGTGCCTAGTGTTCCTTTTTTGAAAGTAGATAAAAACAGGCACCTTCCTCAGTATTGGGGTTCATCTATATGCATATAGGAATCTTTGTTTAATGAACTTTGGTTGATTTCAATTCAGCCAACTGATTAATTAATGTTTTTATGTTTACATAAAAATAAATGCTGATCTCTAACAAGTGCTTTGACCATAGTCATGAAAGTGACCATAGTCACTGATAGCAGGTCTATTATACAAGTTTACTTCAGTAAAGTTTGTTATTTAGTTTGTTTTTTGTTTAACATCATTTTGCTTATATGAATGAATATAAGTATTTTTTGATTGATTAGTTTGAAAACTAGTTCAAAATTTTGTTCATAAATATTCTCTTCACAAAGTGTAAAATGACCTAATTAGCAAGATATTATTAAAGAAATTTAACAAATGAGTTAAACAAAGGACAGTTTATACTATCCACTTTCTTGGGCAATTTTCATGCCTTTTTGCATGAGTTAAAAATTCTTCTGCACTCAATCTTCAGTCATCCTGACTTCTTAAATATTCTTTGAGAAAAAATAAAATAATGATGATATCCTATATAAAACTACTGAAGAGAAAAAATAACTTTCTTTATTCTGTAATTAAATTTATGTATTCATTTTTATTTTATTTTCCTCTTTGGATTACTTAACTGACAACATTTTTTGTTGATTCTTCAACTTCTGTAGGAAAGTTCAAAGCTACTCCCAAATCCAAAGCAATCATCCATTCTACTGAACCTGTTCCAGTAGCAGAGAATCAGTTTCATCCAGTTGGAAGCATTCCTCAACAGACTACATTAGAATTTGCAATCAGCACTCACCAGATTTGGAAAAGTTTATGTTTATTCGTCCATGGCCTTACTGCTGGAATTGGTATGTGGCATATTGTCCTAGTCACAATACTCAGCCGAAAGGGGTATCAGGAGTTTCTAGAAATCTATGCTGGGCTTGCCCTCCCCCTGCAGAGTATCTTTTATACTTTGCTAGTTATTTGTGTGGTATCTGTTTGTGACAGGTAAGCTCATTTTGTAATTTGCTTTCTAACAATTTCATCCTATAAATATTCTTTTCTTAATGTCCAGTTTTCCACTTTAAGATGAAAGAGCCCAAATATTAGAGTATATATCACAAAAAATATTTTTTATATTTGGCTATTGATGTAAACATTTTAAGTTAAAATTGTAGCTTTTCATAAATTTCTTATATTGTGTACAAATTCATAGTCTACAAATCACAGGTAAAGGCCTTTTACATTTGTATTGCCTTTTCTGATAGCATCCTAAGAATAAATATTGCTTTCCTTGTTTCGATGTCCTTCACGAAACTGCACTGTTCTTGTCCTATCTCCGGCCTGATTCTGCTTCATGCTTTATTCACAGGATTCAGGATGTTGTTTGCTGAGGTTACTAACACTTCTTTAAGTGCTTCTCATTTTGAATTTCCATTTCCCATTTGTTCATCATATTTGTTTCTCACACTGTTAGTGTATATTTTTGCAGGTTGTATTGCAGTCTGGGTGCTGCTCTAGGCTTCTTTAATCTTTGAAGTTTCACCTTTAGTTTGCAGATAACTGGAACGTGATTGCTTCCACAGTTGGCACTTGGATAGGTTTTGCATTGAACTATTACATTTCTGAATCTTTTGTTTATGGTTATATAATTGATTTGGTTTTTTGTGTCAGCTCCTGGGCTTCTCTATATCCATAGGTGCCTTGGGTGTTCTTGAAACCAGGTGTTAGTTATCAGCTGGTCATTTGCCTTACACCACTGGACCCATTTTTTACCTCAGTTATTGCTGATTCCTAAGATTCCAAAGTTGCTGGTCAAACTGAAAGAGAGACACTTCAACATAGCAATTATAGTAGACTATGCACCAACAACACAAAGCACCGAGGAAGAAATAGAATCTTTCTACTCTACTCTTGACAATGCCAAGAAATTAGAATCATCATGGGAGACTTGAATGCCAAAGTAGGCAAGGAGAGGGAAGAGGAGATTACAGATTATATAACCATTCTGTACTCTTTTCTTTGTTTCTAATGAAATTCTCCTGTTTTTTAATACTTTGCTTTAGCTTTTGGAAGGTATATTTTGCTATCCCAGTGCAGCTTCAAATTTCGGTGTCACACTTTCTGTCAGTTCCCAGATATTTAGATTATTGTACTTGATGATCTTCGTTATCTCCAGTTTGTTTGGTTTTCAGCAAAACGAGCAGCTCAACATTCTGTCTCCTTGCAATTGATGTTATTCCTTTTTTTCTTGCTTTTCTTCACTACATTCTATAGGAAGTTTTGTACCGTTCTTTTACGTAATACCAGTCCTTCTATATGGCAGTAAATGCTGGACAATCTCTTCACTGATGAAAAAGAGACTTGAAGCAACAGAAATATAGCTATACAGTAGGATGCTGAGAATACCATGAACTGAACATATGAGCAATGACAAAGTTTTAGAGAAAATGAAAATAAAAAGGACATCTATATTTAGCATCAAAAAGAGGTAGTTGAAACTTCTAGGGCACATAATAAAGAAAGAGGACTTGGAAAATTTGACACTCACAGAACATTTTGAAGGCAAGAGGAACAGAGGAAAACAGTGCATAACCTAGCTAATAAGCTTGTATACATGGATGATAGATTAGGGTTTTGGAAAAATAACAAAAGGACAGGAAATTGTAGAGAGCCATGATCCCCCACAACCTGAATGAATACTGCACATAGAGGAAGATTACAGAATATTTTATAAAAACTATTATCAGATTTATAATATTTTGTAGTTGTTAGAAAATTAACTGTTAGAAAATTAACAACTAGGATTTGTAATATTAGGATACCACATTATATTTGAAAAGCAAGAAAATATAAAACAAAAGGAAATGTCTGAAAATCAAAATTTTCAACGTATAAAATATGAAAGGAAAATAGAGATTTTGTAAGTAATTATCACTGAATCATTTACCCAAGAAGAGAAAAGTGAAAGAAGAATCAGCTTAATAAAGACAAAAACAGGAGGAAGTGTATTTTGAATTACTAAACACTGAAGAAGAAATAAATAAGTTCCACAACATGCAAGAAAATGTTAAATCTCAGAGTAAGTTACAAAAGCAATATCATCATTGTCATCATCATCATCAAGGGAGTGGGAGACCTAAACACAAAATAAGAAAGGTGCCAGATAGTGAAACAGTAAATGTGGCTCTTGGGTCATGCAACATATATGGAGAAAATTAGTTCAATAATGTACAATGAATGGCTATTTAATAATCAACACTTGATTTAAGCAATATGCAAGATGCTTGGAAATTTGGAAAAACCTAGGAAGAGCCACCAGAAACCAGATAAATTCCTTGGTCATCAACAAATAATTAAAAAATTCAGTTTTGTACTGTAAAACACAAGCACTGACTGGAAGAATGTCGGATTGCACAAAATGATCAAGAAAATATCAAGGCAGAAAATATGCATTCACCAGGATGTCTAAAATCCAAAGAAAGAACTATCATGATGGGAATAGAAAAGATACTTCAAGAGTGGAAGTAATGCACAGAAATCTTCCATGACAACAGGAAACAATCCATTAAAGCCAAGAAGCACAAGTGATACTAAAATCAGAAAAAGGAACAGAGATAAATATCCGAGATGAAGAAGAACAAAGAAATAAGTCCAGATGAAATTATTATAGAGCTGTTGACAGTTTTAGTTGACATTAGAATTGATAGTTTACTGAAGTGATAAAAAAAGATTCATTTTCATAGTATTATTATTTATTAAATTTATTATCATCAAACATAACCTTAACACCTGCTAAGCAGATAATACAATACTGATGGCAAATTTGGAAGGAAAACTGAAGGAAGTAGGAGACAAAATAGTCAGTGAATACAAGAACAAAAAACTAACCCTCACTCTGTAGAATATGTGGTGATGAGTAAAAAAGACAGACCCAAATTGATGACATCAAAATTAAACAAGTGTAGAAATTCCAACTATTTTAGCAGATGAAAAAAAGTGTAACAGAAATTTGAAGGTGTATAAGTGAAAAAAAATTACTAAGAATACCACAAACTGAGCATGTGAGAAATAGAGTAGTTCTAAGGAGAAAAATAAAACAAAATAATTGCTTATAATACATAGAAAGCTTTTAGGGACATATGGCAATGATAAAAAGTTTGGAGAATTTAGGAATCACAGGATCTATTTTAGGTAAGAAAAGCAGTGAAAATCAGTGAGTTTGATAAGTTTGTGCAAATGGATGGAGGAACAAGTACTAGAAAGAAAAATAAAGGAGAAAGTATTTCTGAAAACAACAAAAGACAGGAAGCTGTGGAGAGTCGTAATCACCAACAGCTTAAAGAGACACCGAGAAAATGAAGAAATCTGCTAATTGTGAACTTTAATATTTTTTTGTTAATTCATTCTGAATTAAGAAAGTATTATGATATTACATTATTATTAGTAGTACTAGTATAATGTTGATGATGAGCATGAAAGGGATTCAGAATGAGTTTTGGTAAACTAAATTGTCATGGTTACATTGGTATTCAACCCGTTAAAAATATTATGAACATAAAATATTCAAGTACTGTAAAGAAAAAGAAAAAAATTATTTTTTGCCTTGTGTTTTTGATCTAAGTAAAAAGTGAATAGTATCATAAAAAATGTTTTTGAATGATATTGTATATTTATGCCTTGACACTTGCTTATTTGAGGAATATAACAGACTAAAGTTTGCAATTCAAGATCCTGATTCATAGCTAAAATAATAATATATTTCTAGTGCTAATAAAAGCCAGGAATTCAACTGCTGACTTTCAGGACAAGGCAAGCAGGTTAACCATTCCCTTTCCCTCCTTATTTGCCCTTGGGCTATTGTTTTTTGTGCATTGGGCTTGTAGTTGTTTCTACATTTTATAATGTTAGTTTTTCATGATGTTATTCTGAAGGGAATTTTTGGTAATTCGCTATAAGCGAGTTATAATATTTTGTTATCTTTGTGTAAAATTAACATACAAAATAAATTCTTTAATAATGCTCTCAATAATTCTCTCGAGTAATTCATTTAGAAACAATCTCTCCAATGACACACAACACCGGAATGATACGCAACATAGAACACACTAAGGCTTCTGTCTGAGTGCTTTATATACTAAATATTTATAGTCACATGATCCCGGTAGCACAATTCATTCAGTGGTTATGTTTATTGCCTGGAAATCTGTGTTTGACCACATGTATCGATATCAACATTTTCTCCCTACATAAAACCTCTTTTGAGCTAACTCCCTCTGAAGTCTGTATTTTTTTAGTGTTGGTTCCACGCTTAAAAATTCCATCGTAGTTCTTTTTCTTTTGCTGTACTGCTATGGTTCAATAATTTCTGGTGGCATAAGTATATCAACTGTGTCCATTTCTGGCCAGGGTTGAAATTTATTTGGCAGGGACTTTGTTGCCAGAGCATAACCTCTGCATTATTTAACAAAGTTTTGTACATTTTCATCCATTTTTGGCCAGTAAGTGTAGCATCTCATTAGGGATTTCATCCTAGAAATTCCTGGATGACTAATGTAGAATTCATGTGTTTTTGCAATAATGTTGGAATTACAACTCTATCGACGTACATCATTACATATTGAAAGTGCGTTACTTTCATTTTCCTTTCTATTTTTGACTTTGCATTCAATTTGATCAAACAGTTTTAACATGAAGTCATTCTTTAACTTAAGTCTTATTTCTTCTTTCAACTCTTTTACGGTATTATGTAAGACATTTTTAATTTTGTTTTCAGCCCTTATTGCAGCAATCACTGTATCTTTAAGTGCTTTGCTGAATTTTGGAGTTAAGCGAGACCATCAGCATAACTTAATTTCTTTGATGGTAAAAATTCCATTTTTAGTTGTAATTCAGTAGCATAGTTCCCCAGCGTTGCAGTCTATTTGCTGTTTGTGTGGGAATACTCTTTTTTGAGCCATATATGAATACTAACAGACGATGATCAGTTTGTAAGAGAAATTCTCGTCCATGTAGGAATTTATGTAATTTGTTCATGACAAAAACTATAGCCAAAGCTTCCTTCTTATTCTGGTTGTCGTTTTTCTCAGCAGCTATTAATGGCCTCAAAGCATGCACTATTGGCTTAGTTGTTCCATCATCATATTTATGTGATATATTTCTGAATATATATTTCTCCAATTCCTGAATCACATGCATCTGATGCAACAACATTTAATTTGGGATAAAAATGTGTTAGTGATAAGTTAGGACTTTTTTGATTTTTTTTAAATGCACTTTGGCATTTAGCGTTTTTCTTTAACAAAGCATTTAAAGGTGCTGTTAACTGATGTATATTTGATATATACACATGGTAGTAGTTTGCAAACCTTAAAAATGCTTGCAATTTTGCTAAATTGCTCAGGGCAGGCATGTCTTTAATTGCGCTTGATCAGGCAGAATCTTGTTGTCGACGCTTTTCATTAATAATTTCTTCCAGATATTTTATTCTAGACATAAATGGCTCATATTTTGTTTCACTAATTTTCAACCCATATTCTTTGATCTTTTTGAATACTAATTTTTACGTCATCCACATGTTGGTGTCTGGTTTTGCTTTTAATCAGTATGTCATTCAGATATGCTTGCATGAAATCTAACCCAGCGAGAATTGTATTTATAATTTGTTGAAACATGCTCGGAGCTACCTTTATTTTGAAAGGAAGTCAGTTGAATTTATATAGACCTTTATGAGTGTTGATAGTAATTTCAAACACTCTTCTTCTACCAGTATTGTAGGTAAGCATCTGACAAGTCCAACTTAGAAAAAAAATTTTCCCCATTTAGTTTGGTGAAAATTTCTTCTGGATTTGGTAACAGGTAATTATAATTTTGTAAGCTTTCATTAAGTCCCATTGAGAAATCAGCACATATGCGGAATTTATTAATCTTTTTCTTCATTTAAACAGTTGGCAATGCCCATTTGAAGTAGTCTACTTTGGAAAGGACCCTTAATTCTTCCAGCCTTTCCAATTTCTTATTGATTTGATCTAAAATCACAAAAGGTACACCCCTTTTTGGTTTGAATATTGTTGCATTTTCTTTAACTTTAAAATTCCTTTGCTTTTGTGCCAAGACATTCTGAAAAAACTTCTGGGAACTTTCTTTTTAATTCAGTTTTGAATTTTTCCAGTGTCATAATGATACTTGTGGTAACAATATTTACTTGGTTAAAGAAAGAATTAATTGGAAAGTTTCAAAGATTAAATAAGACAATGCCATCTGTTCCCAATAAATTTGTTGTATTTTTTAACACAATTACCACTCCTTTTTTGGTTTTTTCAACGAAAAAGTATGACAGGTAAAAAATTCAATTTCTTCCCTGAAACACTATGAGCAACATTTCTCAAAGTCAATAAACTATGTTTACCCAATTTTTGCCAAGTCTTTTCATTAATTATAATAATATTGGACCCAGTATCCAATTTTATTTTATTTTTATATTGTTAATCATGACAAAAACAAATTTTTTCTTTGGAGATGTTTCATTTGAAGTCTTGCTAATGTTTTTCTTTCTGCTTATTGACTTTACCAAATATATTAACTTTGTTGACATACTTTTTGTTTCTCTTCTATTTTTTGGATTTGCAACAAGTACTCTGATGTTCTAATCTTTCACATTGGTAGCATTTTTTGTTTCTTAAGCAATCACTTTTAAAATGCTTATCACCACAACCTTAGCAAGTATTAGGTATTGAGAGGGATTTATCGTATTTTTTTACTATTTCGCGAGAAGCTGAAAAACATTTATTTTTTCTTTAGACAGTCAAACACTATGTATTTGTGAAATATCTCTCTCCTCAATCCTTGCAGTATTCTGTTTTAAATTTACCATATGCTGGCATTCTTCAGTTATTTTTTGGAGAGTTAATTTTGAATCCATTTGTAGTTTAGTCAGAATCCTGCATCTTATTTTTAATTTATTTTTAATCCTTTTTGAAGATCCCTTTATGTCTTCTGTAATACATTTGAAAAGTTATTCCTTTGTCTGGATTGCATATAAACTCACTAATGAAATTTGCAATAGCATTTGGACTGAATAAGTCAGACATTTTTTTTCTCTGTCATTTTCTTAAACAACAATTCGAAAAACATTTGTTGTTTTTGTAACTGAAATTGCCATTCATGTTGGTCTTTTTGTTGTCATAATTGTAGTTCTTGTTGATGCTTTTGCAGTGCCAACATTTGAAGCATAACCAATTTCAGTTTGCCCATTGTTCTTATATTCCACTGAATATTTCAACTACTACATGTAGGACACATATTTTTTCTCTGTAGTCCTCATGAATGTTCAGAATGAGATCTTTGTCGCCACTTTTGTAATGTTAATTATTTGTAACATTATCCTGAAGAGAAGTTTTGGTAATATTTTGTTATCTTCACATAAAGTGTCAACATACTAGACAAATCCTTTGAATAATACACAATAATCCTCTCGGAATAATTCTCTTGAGTAATTTACTCAGAAACAATCTCTTCAATGATACACAACAATGGAATGATGCACAGCACAGAACACACTCAGACTTCTGTCTGAGTGCTTTGTATATAGTAAATATTTATAGTCGTGTGATCCCAGTAGCACATTTATTGCCTGGAGATCCATGTTCGAACACACATGTCAGTATCAACACTTTCTTCCTATATAACATTATACCACATTCATTGCAATAAATTGAAAATTTCAGTTTTTTGTTTATACTATCAAAAAAAATCTGTTTATTGAGGTGAAGCTATGATCTAATAAATGTCTCTAATAAAAAATTAATTATGTCTGTCATAGAAATCTAAAGTGTTATTTTTTGTTTTTTAAAGGTACGACATAAGCAACATAACGCACAGTTTCCTTTTGCGTTCATTAACCCTACAGACTGGGGCTGTCTCTGTCATTATCTATTTTGTATGTCTGATTCTCAGCGTCAGTGTAGCCAATATTGATGACAAAATGTACTTGCATAGCAATAACACTCGACTCTTCAATACTGAAAAGGTAAGTAGAATAAAAACACATCTTACTACAACTTAAACCTTTCAGGGTTGATTGACCTGGACTGAACAATAAGTAATTTTGTTCATGTAAAATCAACTGTGTTTAAACATTACAAACATAAGAAATATTAGAATCATTTAAATACATAACTTGTATGTAAAAACATAAATTTACAATTTTGCATATTTTTGCTATTTTTTGCATTTTATCATTTCTATTTAAAAAAAACTTTTAACCATTACATCGACTAATGTTAAAAGAAATACAAATCTAGTTGAAGTGCACTTGTAAATGTGGCATGGGAACTAAATACTTTGCAGTACCACAAAAAAATAAAGCCTTAAATTTAAATGGAATTTCGGAAATATTTTCCTTTTACTTCTCACATCAGCTTGGGAACAATGATGCAACAAGGCAGTTTATATTTTATTTTTTATAAATTTCTCTAATGGCAACTTGAATTTTGAAGACTTGTTTTTACCTACAGAGTGTAATAAATGAATTGTCATCTTAATTATGCAAAAATGAAAATAACATTGACATCTTATTTTAACAGATATATTTACCAAAATTACACAAAAATATCTTGAAATACTAAAGAGTAAATTTATTCAATAAAGTTGCCATTGGCTTCAACCACAGACTCCAGACTATTTCAGAATCTCCTACAACTCTTCTGAACGGTCTCCTTGTTTAAATTGGTGAATGCTTCCATAGTCCTTGCTCTCAGTTCATCTTTGGTGTTACAAGGTGTTTTGTTGGTCTCTTACTCAACTATGTACCACACATAATGATCAAGGCGGTTGCAGTCTGAGGAGTTAAGTGGTGATGTGGTTGCAGAAATTGCCTCACTGCAATAACAGGGTTCTTTTGCTTGGGTGGTATGGTGCAGTTCTGTTGCCAGACATAGGGTCTTCCAGCATGAATTGTGGCATGGTGCTTCTTTTCTCACAGACGGTACCCAACTGACCCTACTATACTGTGCGGTCAACAAAATCAAAAACAAACAAACAAACAAGGCACATAAAGTAAAAATATATAATGGCGACAATTTACTTTTTGTGCCATGTATTTGAAAATAAGGAAATGTTTTAATATATTTTAGTTAGTATAAAAGAAATGCTTTTATATTTAAATTCATTAATTAAAATAGTGCATACATCCATTTATTGCTGTAAATACTGGTGGAGGAATTAAGTGAAATATTAATTCAAAGTCCCTATTAAGTTTTGATTATTTTATAAATATTTTACAGAGAATGTTTCAAGTTGATACTTGTTGATAAAAAACAACAAAACCACATAATGTAAATCATCACGAATCACAAGTTTATAGACAAAGTTAAAAAAATCATATTTAGACATGTAACCAATTTGCCTCCACTGTTTAATACCATCCATATCAAATCCTTGAAACTCTTTGGACAAATTAAAAAAATCATATACAAGATTTGCTAAATTGTATCTTGGATATGGTGCCTGGAAAAAGAAATAGAGAAAAACCAAATCAGAGGTGGAAGTATGGCATAAGTTTTTGGCCATCAACTAATGAGTAACAAACACTAAATATACTTACACAAGATTATAATAAATGGCAGGAACTAAGTTATATTAATTATGTTAGTTTTCAATCTGAAACAATGATGATGCTTAAA
This sequence comes from Ascarosepion bandense, assembly GCA_037127315.1. Lineage (NCBI taxonomy): Eukaryota > Metazoa > Mollusca > Cephalopoda > Sepiida > Sepiidae > Ascarosepion > Ascarosepion bandense. The sequence goes on from JBBBDQ010001371.1 coordinate 826,808, forward strand.
AATTCATGTTCATGGCTTACGTAACAAATAGTGTTGTTACTCATTTTTTACTTTTATTTGATTTTTATTTTAGGAACTGGAAGACAATGTGGCTCTGTGGAAAATTATCAACATTCTACGAGGTGTTGGCGCTGTTTTTGGTTGGTTTGTGTTGTCTATAACTCCTAATGCTGATCGATTAAGTGAAAGCCTGTTAGAGGTTACGGATAATGTTATAGGAATCACTGTTCATCAGGAAAGTGGAACAATTACATAAAATTACTGAAACTTTAGGGCAAATCCAGTATGACCCTTCTCGGAGATTTATATGATACCTGCTGAAAATGTGTTCTCAGAATAATGTTAATGTTTGTAACATAATATGTATTTATGTGTATATATAAATAAAAGTGTGCTTCTCCTCTTCTTGGATACAGCAGTTGCTTTCAGTCAAGTAATGTGTATGGTCAACTTTTGATTCAAGATTTTTATTTTTTTTAATAAAGGGAATTTTGGGAGTTTAGAGTTTTAAACTTCAATCCTCTAAATGTCCAAAATTAGCTTCACACCAGATATTCATATTTTATGACTTTATAGGTCTTTCTTAATTCAATAATAGACAATTTTGTTTTTCATGGGTTTATGCTTCAGATTTTATTTGTACCATGTTGAAATAATTTCTTCAAAATAGCACAGAAGGCATATATATATATTTGATAAATATTATCTACGAATTGTTTTTATATAGCTATTTCTTCATTTTTTCTGATAGCATAAATAACATTGGGTTGCAAAGATTTTGCCATCTTCTATCTTATTGATTCCCATCCATCTCTTAACCCTTCTTCGACGTCTTCTATATCTTGTTTTTGTTTTCTCGCTGTAACTTCCTGCACATCAGTGGCAGTCTTGCTTAGCTTGAGGTAAAATGATTATATATATAAAAAAAATAAAACCTTATCTTATATTAATTGCACAGGCAACAAGAAAAAACCTTTTGCTTCCTACCTAAATAAATAATGTTGTACTAAACTAATTTAAGTATACTAATCTTTACTCACAATTGTTCTAGCATATTAGCTTTTGAAATATGTGCTTATTTATGTTCAAGAGACTTAACTATCGCCCGGTTCACACTCCACCCACGTCTTTTGAACAGGTGAAGAGGCTCATCCCTTGTTTCCTGTTTAGGATGTGGTTCCCGGCTTTCTCCTTTCCAATCATTCTACTCTTAAGTAGCCCCATGCAAATCAGTGGCGTCACCGCCTTGCTTGGGGTGATATGATTTAAAAAAAATAACAATAATAATAATATATTAATATGGAAACTGCTGATTTCATAAACAATATATTATTATTTATGAACATTATATCAGAAGATGGAATGCCAGATACCTCTCAAAATGAAAATGGCATTCTAATATCATTTTTTTTATAAGGGATCTGAGTGTGTTAGCAAGCAATGAGCTTAGTAAGAGATTCTACCAGAATATATCAAGGTCATTTCAACCAAAACATGATAGGTGACTGCTGCTGGATTGTACAATGGGGGGACCAGCTCAGCAAACAAGCAATATCAGAAATAAATATTAGTTATTATAGATCAGTTATTTCCCATTGTCATCTAATTTTTCTTAACCATAAATGTATAACTATCTACTAATAGGCTATTTGTTTTAAACATAACTATCCTATATACAGTACTAATGTATTACAAGTAGAATATTTATCTTTAGTATAAATATGCTGTGTACATATCTCAAAAACTTGATATGTTACAATAATAGGGTAGCATCATTTTTCTGAGTAACAAACAAGTTTTTTTTTTCTCAGTGTAAATCTAAGGATTTTCAGCTTGTTATAATTTAATTATTAAGTGAATCAAATTGGGAAGTAATATTTTTTATCATCTGATTACTATTAACATTAATAGTGCATAATGTTTTCAAAGGTTTTAATCTTCAGTTTTATACGTATATATAATTTCTAACATCCCAGATATATTTTGATAGAAAATATTAACCTTTTGTTAGAATTTTTATTCTTTTTAATTTTTTTTCAAATACTGACTACATTAAGGAAAAGCAAAACATATTTCTTTGCAGCATAGAGTAGGCTAGTCTTGAGATGTCATGAGATATTAAGTCATTTTTTCAGGTCATCAATTTAAGTGGGAATTGAACCTTGAAAAAACATGGCTTTTATTATTTGTTAGTAATGCATGAAGTCTGTAATTATTCTTTGAAATTATAAAATGACCCATTATCATTAATCCATATTTCTTTTTACTAATATTTTCACCTTTCCAATAATTCAATTCAGTAAATGCTTTTATTGTTTGTCTAAGATGTCTAATTCACCTGATAGGGAGCAGGTTTTCTTCTATTGCGTGTTTAAATCTGGGCAAATTAAATTTGATTCTTTCAAGGAGCTCCACTTTTTACAATATTTATTATCATATATCAAACATACCATAATGTGGCACAAGACCAAAACAAGTTGGGTATTATACTAATCTATCACGAAACACTAATGAACCATGTGTACTAATATTAGTATGTGACACCAAAACAATTTTTGTTAGAATTTTTTAAATCAGGAGTTATTATTCAGATATTGTGTCCTCTATGCTAGACACTGACAACCTTCTAAGTAGACCTAGCATAAGGATGAATACTATCTGGAAGCCTCTGATCCAGAAAGAAAAAACATTCAAGAAGAAATTCCACCAACTGAGTCTGAACACACGTACAATGTCACCACCTGGTTTTAAACATTAGGTTTAAGGTACCAGTGTTTCAACATTATATTGTCCAAGAGACACATGGCCTAGTGGATTAAAATGGATTGGTAAAAAATATGTTATTTTTCATGGCAGTTGTAAATTTAACTCCTGGATCTAGAAGTGTTGAAAAGTCAAATGTTGTGGTTCATTGGAAGAAATGAACAAATGATACAAAAGTGAATAAGTGTACAAACTGATACAACATATCTCTTAAGCTTGAGAAGTAAAACGAAAACAATCTTTCCCTGTGTATTGAATGAAGAAATCCGTTTGAAATTCCAAGAAGGTTACTGATTACAAAGATAAACATCTGAAGGAGGCTGGAGAGTAGAACAACTGAGTTGAACAGCTGATCCAAATAAGAAACCAAAACAATTCTTGTCATTTGGCAAAAGCAAAACTACATTTATTTATTCTATGGAACCAAAGCTATCTCCTTCAAATTATATGCAACTGTTGTGGAGATGAACACACCTCTCCAAAATATGACTTGGACTCTGAGAATTGTCAGGAGAGACAAAGCAGTAGAAAGAGATTTAATGAGAGTGAGCCGGAAGCAAGTTTTATATCCTGACTACAGAATTCAGCAAGACTATGTTAACTCTAAGTCACATGATATTTCTTGATTTTATTATCTTCATTTAATGCAACGAAGACATAACAGCAATGGATAAATGATATATGTATAGACATAATGTATGAGTTGGAAAAACTTGATAAACTTTCAAGAAAAAAAAGATGATTAATTAGCATTTAAAAATGATGAAGCAAAAAAGTTTTTAAGATAGTAAAAATTAGAAACAAATAAATTTCTAAATGTAGCTGGGGAATTTCATTCTTTCTAAGCACAGCTTCTGAAACCATTCAAGTTCGGCAGCTTATTTTTCTTTTCCTGAACTAAAGTTTTCTAAGTGTAACACACATTATAAAATACATTGAAAAAACGTTCTGCCTTCTTTTTTTTTTTATCAACCTTTCAACTTTCTTTCCTTTTTTTATGCTGATAAATGTTGTTCAATACAGAATAAGAAAATATGCAAATCTTTATATTCATGTTTTTACTTTTAAATGAATAAACAACGTTTACTATAATATTTCATAAAAAGAAAGCTAAATCTTCTTTGAAATAAATTTCCACTTTGATACTGTGGAGCAAACTGATATAAATTTCATCAAATAAAAAGAACACACTTTTTCTGATTTTTAAACATTTTATTAAATATATTGCCAAGAAAATGAGTGATCTAATTTTGAGATTTATGATGTGTTCTCACACTTGATAACTTAAAATTATTCCAAAAGTGGTTACATAATTAACAAGATGTAACAAAATATTCAAATGCTCTGATAAGAAAGTTTTGCCTAAATGTTTTATTATGACATAACACTATGTTTTTTTTTTAATATTTTTATTATCAAATATTTAAAACATCATTTAATGGAAATAGAAATTTTATTAGGACCAATCCACAGTAGTCTAACATATACAGGACATTTAAATGGCTCATACATCTTAACTTTATTGAACTTCTTTTTTTTTTATAATCATATCACCCCAAGCAAGGCATTTTATTGCCACTGTTTTGCAGGGGGTTACATAGGAGGAAAGTTATGAGAAAGAGTGACTGGTTATAGGGGGTGTCAGGAAGTGGGTAAGAGAAGGATGAGAATATTGATAAGAGTGGAGTGGACGGAGAAAGGAGCATGAGAGAGAGGATGAAGGTTAGTGAGAATAGGAGATGACTATTGATTTTACATTTAAGTTCTTGGAGATTATAGCTGTCGGGAAAGCAAGTAAATGGAAGGGAATTCCACAGGCGGGAAGTGTGAGAAAAGAAATTCCACAGGCGGAATAATAATCCTTAATAATCCTTTGTTCAGTGGTAAATGTAACAACACATTCAGGGTAACCATTCATCAAAAATAGTTGTTTAATTTTCTTTAACTCAGCATTGAGTTTGCATCCAGAATATAACATCAGAGCCCAATGGGTAAGACGGCTAATAAGATTAATTTTCCTGGTTCTGGGAGCAAAAGCGTTCCAAGTTAGGTAAAGCCCAGAAAAAGTGGGTTTATGATAAACACTAGTAAGAAAGCACAAAACTGTTCTTTCTACCAGTGCATCCAGGAAAGCTACCTCCATAGTATATTTTAACAAAGGATGGGGATTATTCAAATATGAAAAGAACCCTTCCACCTTACCATTAGTAGAAAACTATGAAAATGTGTCATCAACATAGCGGAAGTAATCATAAGGCTTATTAATCTTTTCAAGAAACAGTTTCTCATGAAAGCCAACAAAAATGTTAGCCATCAGAGGAGTCAATGGACTACTCATTGCTACTCCATCTATTTGTTGATACATGCAATTATCGAAGATGAAGGAGATAGACTTAACTCCATCAACTCGACAAAGACACTCTCAGTAAAAGTCAGCACAAATATCAATTGTTTCATCAAGTCAGACATTTGTGAACAGACTTGATGTATCAAATGACACAAAATACTCAATGTCAGAGTTAGGTTTCAAGTTATGCATATACGCAGCAAACTGAAATGAGTCAGGCACACAATATTACAAATAGAATAATACAACCAGATTAAGAATTTCAGTGGACCACTTAGCCAGGCTCTGTTGGGCTGAGCTCAGCATAGACAAGATGGGTCTAAGTTAAACATCCTCTTTGTGAATTTTTGGTAACTGGTACATCTGAGGGCACTGGGAACCTACGGGACAAATATTATAAATTTCTTTAGTCAGAAATTTTCCTTTGTGAAATTTTAACAATCTTTTCTGTAATCGAATTTCAGTTCTTGAGATATCGTCACAGTTGATGTCTCCTAATTTCCAGAATTTGCTGTTATCATTTAGAATACATAACATTTTACTGACATAATCAGAATAATTTAATATTACTACTCCAGCACCTTTGTCAGGTCTGGTAATATAAATACTTATCTTAGTGTTTAACAACTTAGCCATTTGAAAGTGGTTCCTCTGCCAAGCAAACCTGAGAAAATCAATAGTGGAATTAACAAAACAATGTCCCAGGCCAGGTGCCTAGACATGAGCCGGTGACATCCGGGTGTTCACAGATTCATGCTTTCACTATCGACAAGTATTTATTAAACTCTTTTGCTTGCAGAACTACTTATTCTCCTGAGTTTTTCTCTGTATTGCACAGAGCATGGAACAGACTCCACTTAGCCATATCAGAGTTTGTTATTAATATGAAAAGACCTGCCCTGTGCCTACAGAGAAAACTTAAGCACAAATTGGCTTTGTTTGCAGAAACTATTACCTTTTTTTATACCTTTCCCATCCCTCAATTAGTTTTGTTTTGACTTCAGTAGCTGATAAAATTTTTTCTTATTAGTTACTTAGTCTTAATTTACCGACAATGTTTTGAAGAAGTGTTGGTCAAAAGGTGCCTTAAATCTTAAATGTTGATTCTTGTGTATTCAGTTTTATTAATAAAATATGATCCTTTTCAAATATATATATATTTTATGAAGGTGAATTATGATAAAATGATACTTTTTATCTGGGGAAGATACAGATTAAGAACACACATTAAAATGTATAGAAAGTAGTTTGGACAACAGGTCAGATTTTAGTTTTTTAGAGAAATTAAATTTTTATACTACTGAATTTGTTAAAGGGACTAAGTTGTTTAAGTTAAAATTTAAATTAAGTAATTAAAGTATATTAGAGTTATGAAAAATAAATAAGTATTGTGTGGGCCATTAAGTTTTAATAAAATAGTTGTAATGTAATATTAATATAAATTTTAAATGAACATTATAATTGATTAAATTTTAAAGTGAAATATTGTAGTAATTTGTAAGGTTGGGTAAAACTACTAGTGCAATCTATTCTATATTAAATTTTCTTATCTCCTATAATAAATTTATTATAACCAATTTATACACTAACGTATTCAAAGTGTTTAGTATTTACTAACTCCACATCCTGAAGTTTTATGAGATTCTGGGTACATGCTATCACTATATTCATTCCAGATCATAGTTTCTGTTTTGGAAAGAAATAAATCCTCTTTCTGGGATCTCTTTGTAGAGAATGTTGATCTGTTTGTTCAAGATCATTCTTATCCTAAGTATAAATACCTGTCATTGACATAGCCCCCTCTGGAGTAGATAGACTAAACTATCGCCCGGTTCACACTCCACCCATGTCTATTGAACAGGTGTAGAGGCTCATTCCTTGTTCCCTGTTTAGGATGTGGTTTCCGGCCTTTTCTTTTCTAATCTTTTCACTCTTACGTAGCCCCCTGCACATCAGTGGCGTTATCGCCTTGCTCGGGGTGATATGATAAAAAACAAAAAAAAATCTTCTGTACACTGGCCTTAGAAGGGAAAGATGAAACATTGTTTCCTATTTATAGATTTGTTTGGGATATAGTATGGAATGCTTAAATTATCCACACCCAACTCTTCTTGTGTGTTTCTATATATGCAGGGTATAGTCTAGGAAAATATTAAATAGACTCTCACTCTCATTTTCTCCTTATCATACTGTTGAGGTTTAAAATGTTTTTGTATTGAAGTTCTCACCAGCTATATATAACTTTCTGGACCAATATAATTCTATCAGATCCAGGCATGCAGTGGAGTCAAAGCTTGGGAAATGCTTTCTACTGGATGGGAAAAAGAATTCTCTGTTGATGGCGTATTATGCTGCTGTGAGGTCAGAAAAGTGGGTATATAGTTTTTATTGGCGAGGTATACAATTTCATGGAGTTGTTTGGTGACATATGCCATCATTACACCCCTTACCAGAGTGAAAAGCCAATTGAGTTGTGTGCTGTTGACTTTCATAGAGTGGTGAGAGCCTGTCAATACAATGTATTATAGCCTCATGCTACTCTGTTATTGTTCTGTGTGACATAAAACAGTATGATCGAGATTAATAATTCTGTGAGTCGTTTCAGTGATATTTTTCGATGGTTAGCTGAAGCAAATACTATTTCCTTTCTACTCTTGGTTGTGCAGTGGCTAGTTGTTTTATATTTTGTAATTCCAAATTACTTTATGATTATTCATTCACAACTGGAAGTAGGCTTAAACCTGCCAATATTGGAACATTCCCTCATCATAAAATCAGCACAAAAACAAAACTTGGAGAGGAAGGAAGGGTCTGCCTGTCTGATCCCAGGTGAACTTGATGACTGAGTAGTATCTGATGCAGCAGCAGCAGCCAAAATCAGCCCTTGCCACAGCCAGAATCAGCCCCTTGACATTGCTATCAACAGCAGTTTACATCTGAAATGTAAGGAATCAGCCCTTGGGATACTGCCATCAAGCAACAGTTTTAACAACAAAAGCTAGCTAGCCATCATCATCTTCAGCCCTTGCTACTCCAGCTAGCTCCAACACACTGCTTGACCACATCCTTGTCTGGACCTTAAGTCTTATTCTGCTGTACTGAAATACTGTCTTTTTCAGGACAAAACTGATAACTTCCAGCACAACTAACCAGGATATTTAAAATACTAAAACATTTTGTCATTTGTTCTTTGTAACTTTGATTTAACAAAATTTGATCTAATTTAATCTCCTTGTTCTCGTCCTTGCCTTTGCCATGTCATTGCTTCATTTTTAATGTTTGCAATCAGTCATCTACTACAGGCACCAGTTCTCCTTGCAACAAATGTTTATTAGTACTTGTCATCATAACAGATTCAAATGAAATACCTCTGTATGTATGACAGTCTTGACCACCTTTTTGTTTTCATTGTGCATTAATGTGTTATAAATCCTGATTCTTCTGATTCCAGGCTTCATGAAAATGGAGAAACTTTATATAGAAAAATACTAAATTAACTTTGATGAAATTCTTTATGACACATTTCTCGATTTTGCATTAAAATATCATTTTTACAATAAAATTCATACTGCAGAGTTAATTGGCTATAGAACTCCAATGCAATTAAAAGACTAGAAATATTGCAGACCGTTAAAAACCTGATTCTAAAAAAAAGTCACAAGGAAAATAAAGACTATCTGTTCTTAGTCAGAAAATATATAATTTTGCAACAGATATGCTATTAAAACTGGAAAAAGAGGTGCATTGGTCTTTCTGATAAAAATGTTAATTTTTTAAAAGTAGCTTTATGAATTGATAGTAATTTCCTGGTTCATTATTTATTGTACTTAGAAACAATGTTCAACAATTGTTTTTTAAATGAATATTTCTTTTTGCATGTGAGATATTATTGGTCAAATAATATATTCAGTCGTAGCCTTAAAACATAATTAACTTACATAGGAAGGTGGGTGTTTGCCAAATGTTAAATGTAATTAAAAACTATGAGAGTAGATAATATGTGACTTTGTACACGAAATCTATTGTAAAAGTATAGATTAGAAAGAAAGAAAATGGCAAAATTATATCAATCTGTATTGCTATCATTAAAGTTTTTATATATTAAGGAAAAGCATTACTTAAAATGTGTGTCGTGGTGCAGTGGATATCAGCTTGGAACGAGAAATCGGGAAGCCGAGTTTGAATTCTAGTCAAATTCCTTGCATTCACTTATGCGCAAATACCCTTGGGAATGGTATTGATCCGTCTCTTCCCTCCAGATATGGGTTAAATAATAGGACAGGTTGTGTTCTGTAGCCTTGGTCGGCAACCAGTCTACCGCAGAAAGCAATGGCAACCTACTGCGGGATAATCAGATAATGCCCAGTCAGTCATGTCTCTTGCGTGATCGCCCAAGTGTGTATCACGTATGGCACTTAACTGACTGAATTCTTCACATTCCAAAACAAATAAAAATATGAAGACACCAGTCGCTGCTTTATTTGTTGATAAATACATCCCAAACTAGCATTCACTTGTAAGTTATGGCAAAGAAAACAAACTGAATATATGCTGCTTTATGAAATGTAAATTTCATGAAAAATGACACACACACATTATAAACTTAAGGAATTCACAAATTAAAATTAAATACTAGTCATGGAAAAACATTTGTAAGCAAAACACTTGGTTTTTCGTTTTTGATTTTTTCCGGAGTTTTTTTTTTTTTTATCTTAAAAGGTACTCATTGAATGTTATTGCAGGTTGAGAAGGGAAGAAGTCTCAATAATTGCTATTGCAGAAAACTAGATTCGAGCTAAATCTACTAATTCTCTAAATATTCAAAAACTGATAAATCGGATTTCAGGTAGGCAAACTGCCTTGAATCTTGCTTGACCATCTCCGATTTAAACTCGCTACTACTGGAGTTAATTTTTTAAAAAATTTTACTAAAAAATACAATTATATTTACATTTAACAACTTAGTACCTAAAAATTAAAAAGAGTCTTAAACGTTTAAAAATGCTAAGGTCATTGTTACTAAGTTAAGTCACTACCCAATCACTTCAAAAGTAAAAGTGTAGACATTGTGACATTGACAATGTTGATTTTTTATTCAGAACAAAAAAAATTATTTGTCAATTATATTCTCAATCAAGTGTTGTTGGATTTTCTAAGTTGTTTTGTTCGTAAAATGAATCATCATAGATCTTAAAACGTGCAGAATATTTTATCTTTTCTCTTCCATAATTCCGTAAGATTTACCTTTTTTATGCACCAAAATAAATGCATTCTAACTTCTTTTTTTTTTTTCTTTTTAGTTTTTAAATGAAATGCGTGACTTGGGAATGAATCTACTGCATTTTTTTTTTTTTTTACGCACAACCACTGATTCATCATTAAAAATACTGATTCAAGAACTTTAAAATTAAACGTTTATTAAATTTAATTTATTTGTAGCACGAAAAGAACACATTTTTAAAAGTTCTTTTTTGTCTAGTCATTTTTTGTTCTTCATAAACATGCCTTTCTGTGAACGTTTCTTATTTGACTTGTAAAAATTCGTCTGCTTTGACACTTTTCTACAGAATGTTAGAAGTTTTAAGAACTAGAGAACCAAGGAGACGAACCAAAAAAAAGTGATAGGGTCAATGACACTGTGCACTTCACCAAAACAAAAGAAAAAAAAATTTTAACTAAAAATAATTAAGTGTTTAATTCGATGCTTTTCGGTTTGACGAATTGCTATCATAATCAAAGTTCTAAGTTTTATTTCAATATAAATTTAAAAGAAAAAAGGGTAACGTAACGAACTAAGAGAGAGACACTGTCACGAAAGGTAAAAAAAATCCTCCTTCAATTTAGATTTCTCAATTTCTTTTAAATCATTGACCGAAACAAATTTAGTTTGAAAATTCTTTCTCAAATTACTGCACAAAAGTCGCATAAAAATAAAACATTGTGTTTAATTTTAATCTATTTTTTTTTTGTTTTTCGTCATGGCATGGGATGTTGTGTTGTGACATTGTGTAGGAGGTGCATGAATTACCGGAGTTTTGGTAAATAAATTATATAAGTTATTGTTTACGGTTTTAGCAGGGTTATTTTTCATTATTAAATTTTTTCACAGTAAAATGGTAAGAAATTGAAAAGTAAAAAAAAAATGGGATATTTTTTAACACTTAAAATGTGATTTTTACCTCGTTCCATACAAAAAGTTGTTTTTTTTAATGCGTTTGTGGGGGGGTGTAACTTTACCATGCTGCACTCTATCGCAGTTGGTAACCGAAAAATATTATATTTTGCATACAATTATATTATCAATACTGATAAAATTTTAACGCTATCGTATAATTAAAATAAATATAAATATTTTAAAAGATATTTACAAACCTATCGGTGTCATTTCGAAAAGTTAGCCGAAATAGTTTTAAATACAGGAAAGCAGAATTATCACCCTTGCTTTGTGTTAACCGCGAAGTGTTATAAAATAAACCCCTTAGTCAACAACTTCACCCAGTGAAAATATAATTATAAAAAATTAAATATACTAGGCTATGAAACATTTTTTTAATGTTATTTTAACAAAATTCTAGCACGTGTCTTTTTGGGGACTTTATGAAATTTATTGTCTATTCAACTGAATTTATTACTTTTTAAATTTAATTACGCACGACAATTATAATTTATTTAGTAATAAATACATTTTTTGATTAATTTTAAATCGAGTATATTGCATGAACATTTATTTAAAAAATAACTTACAAAAACAGAAAGATGCTAACTGAGGTTTGCTTCGAGTTTGAAATATATGTAATTTTGACAATAACTGACTTTAAAATGTGGCTTTTGCATAAATTAAATTGTAAAATGATAAAAGTAGTAGTTGAGAACATATGTCCTCAAACCTACAATAATTTGTTGTCTATTTCAAAGTTACTTGTAAAATGACTTTCGCACATGGAGACAAAGTACACAATGTCATGACCTTTGAGCTAAGGCGTAGCCAATGAAAACGTCATAGCTACGTCACGACTAAAGCGCAATTCTAATGATACTGACGATTGCCATTACTACATCTTATGTATGGCTAACCATAAGTGTAATAATTTATTGAATCAATTTACTTTTCATGTATTTTCCCGATCAGTGGTAAAATACTTGCAGTTATTATTATTTTTTAATATAAGAAATCATATATCCAGTTATCTATTTGAATTAGAGATACAAAGAGAGGGAAAACATACTGTATTAAAATTAGGTTCAAATTTCATAAAATAGGTTGAAGAACTTTAAAATTGTACTGTTTGAAATGTAAATGCTCACAAAATTTCTATCTGAAATATACATATTACCAACTTTATCTATGTTCTAGAAATGATTATATAATGGCTCTAATTATCATTATCATTAATATTGTCCAAAAAACATGATATGGCATGGAAAGACTGACCAAAGAGGAAATTTTATAAGTTATAACCTCAAGAAAAGTCTGCACCCCTTATGTTCTCCTTCCAGAGAATTTGTATGGATAGTTTTTTGTTATAATTATACAGTATATTTTAAATATCCATCAGTGTAGATGTTCAAGAAATCTTGTTTGGAAAATATCTATCTTCCAGCAGGATTCAAACCGGCATACTGGGAGATGCCACTATTGGATCTGGTGTGTCTTACTGCTTGAAACACTACTGAAGACAATATTACAAAATTGTATGTAAATTTATGAAATTGGTATTAACCGACTCAAAAGATAGATTTTTCAAACAAGATTTCTCAAACATCTAGGCCAGTAGATAATTAAAATGCACTGTTTAATTAAAGAAAAAAAACAGATTATCTACTCAAATATGAGTATCCATTGAAAATGTTCAAACCATTATATCTAAATAAATATGTTGGTTAATACCAATTTTGTAAATGTCGTAGTCAATAGCAATTCTCCCATGATGGTTTTGTGGTGATACCGACTGAACAAAAGCGATGAACCGGATGTGTGCTCTCTCATAACTAAAAAGCAAATGAATAAAAATCATCTTGTGCATCCGAGTTCACGCAGATGTTCAGGTTGAAAAATAAAAATTAATCAAAGATCAAATTACCAATTTTATTTACCAGCCAATGGGAAGCCAGAAACCAAATATAAGAATGAAATTCGAAAGTAGCTGTTTTGATCCAAAATGCGATATAAAAAGCGAAGACACAAACGCTTTGTCAGACAGAAGGACGAAAGGAGAAAAGTGTAATTAGTTTCTCCCTTGACCTATGTCGAGCGGCTACTATGCTTGCCTCTTTCTTCCTTCCTTGTCTCATAAGTACTATGCTGACCTCTTCCACCTCCTGGTCTCAAAAGTACTAACCAACCTTTTCAAAGACATTCCACATACCAACTTGACTCACTGACCCGGAGAATCGGCAACTTCAAAATGAACATTCAATCATATACCTCCGCTTCTGCATTCTTAAGCCTTTTATCTCTTTCAGCTCATTATTATTTTGCCATGAACTCTTTTACCCCCGTTGGACATTTATTTCAAGCATTACTTATTTTGTAAAACATTAATTGAAATGTATATATGTATAAATGTTATTTTACACTCAAAATTGCCTTTCTTGAATTTATAATCATTTTATGAATTATAGTGGGCTATCTTCCCACAAGGTCAAATTCCGTTAACTTGCTACAGAATCCTACTACAACTAGAAAAGGAATAAGAGATACCCGCTATAGATTCGCTTGGTTTGATCAGCTCATAATAAACAACACCCAGCTGATTCCACCAAATGCAGAGCAGAAGCTTCGAACCACAAATACTCAGTTTTACCGCCAATGTTGACGCATGACCAGTCTTACCCTATAATCTTCTATCCTTAGGGCTATTGTAGTGTATCCACTTTTTATCACTGGTCACGATTTAATGCAAAATGCCTTTTCTTTTTCTGACATTGAAGCAGCTGTTCACATGTGATGACACTGTTCGATGTCTCTCAGCTTCAACTCATACAGCACCCAATGTCCTTACTTTTGAATCATTCCTAATGCTTTCAAACATTTCAAAACTGTTGTGTAATAAACTTTTAATGATTCTGCAAGTTCAGCTCGAGGCTGACATGAGTTTTCATGAAGAAATGCCGCCAATTCTTCTTAAAAATTTATTGTGTGCCAGAATGTTCTTTATCTTCAACATTACAACCATAATTTTTGAAGCGTCTGAACCAATCTCTGCATTTGTTTCCAAAAGAACATGGTTACCGTAAGTTTCAACAAGAATTCTGTTTCAGCTGCAGATTCCTTTTGAATAAAGTAGTGCAATAAAATTCCCCATAAATACATTTTCTTTAGCACAAAATCCAACATGTTTAATACTATAATAAACAAAGTTGTTTACACTTCGGCAAAATGACATACACTAAATTTTAAGCTTCCTTATAGTGCTTCCTTATAGGTTCGTTACCATCTGAAACTACACGCACACAGTTCTGAGAATACCATATGTTAGAAAATAGCAAAAAAACTTATTCAAAGTCCGAATATATATATATATATATATATATATATATATATATATATATATATATTTAGGCAGCAATCTCTCTTTTATGCAGGTTTCATTAAAATTGACTGATAAGGTGTGATGGTTAAGTTTTTTTATGTAAATTTTCATGTGATCTTATGACAAATATAGCATCATCCACATGCAAAAAAAAAGACTAAAAATAATGGCTTTATTTATAAAAAAGAAAACCCAACACTCAATAATATCAACTACAAACACACTAACAACATGCTTACCGGGGTTGGTACATAACACTACATCATTCATAACACCACAAACATTCTGTTACAAGTCAAATAACATTCATCCTCAAAAATGGCTAAAAGTATAGCTGAAAGCGCTCAACACATTTGGTCAATTTTTATATAACGCATTACTCAATAAATCCCGGGCCTGACATATAGATGGGCCACTAATAAAAAATCTATATGATTTTTATGAAGTAATAACGTTCAAATGGCATGTGACAAAATTTGGGCCTAATTTGCTTATTAGTTTACAAATTACAGTTATTTAAGTGATGCTACTTTTGCAAATTTTTGAAACAATGGAAAATTCTGAATTTTATGTGTTGATAAAGCATTGCTTTCTGAGGGGAAAAAATACTGTTCTAGCAAAGCAATTGCTTGATAAGTGTTATTTGGACTCTGCTCAATCAGAAACAATGGTTAAGAGGTGGTATGCTGACATTAAATGCTGTTGTACAGACACAAGTAATGCTGAACACTCAGGTTGCCTAAAATTGGCGGTTGTCCCAGAAAACACAAAAAAAATCTACAAACTCATTTTGGCTGATCATAAATTGAAGTTGCCTGGAATAGCAGAGGAGTTGAACATATCAGAAGGCAGTGTATTCACCATTTTGCATGAACATTTGTTAATGAGAAAGTTGTGTTGAAAGTGGGTGTCATGTTTGCTCACAGCCAATCAAAAACAACATATCAACAATTAGAGCGTTGTTTGCAACTGCTTCAATGCAAGAAGGAAAAGCTTTTGTGTAAATATGTGACACTGGATGAAATATGGGTCCACCACTTCACTCCATATTCAAATCAGCAGGTAAAAACCGTCCAAAGTGACCAAAGATGCAAACATCAGCAGGTAATGTATTTTTGGATACACAAGCTATTTTGTTTATTGATTAGCTTGAGAAAAGAAGAAGCACCAATAGCATATATTATATAGCATTATTAGTTTGAAGGAAAAAATCACCAAAAAAAGTCCACAAATGAAAAAGAAAAATTGATCTTTTACCAAGACAGTGCACCGTGTCACAGGTTGATTGCAACAATGGCAAAACTACATGAATTGCACTTCGAATTGCTTCTGCATCCACCCCACCCTATTCTCCAGATCTGGCCCCCAGCAACTATTGGCTGTTTGCAAACCTCATAAGAATGCTCCAGGGAAAGAGATTTGGCTCCAATGAAGAAGTGATATCGGAAACGGGTGTATTTTGAGGCCAAAGACAAATTGTTCTACAACAAAGGCATCAAATTGTTAGCGAAGCGTTGGAATCAGTGTATCACTCTAGAAGGAGATTATGTTATGAATAAAATTAAACTTCACCTAAAAGTTGTTTTATTAGTTAGGCCTGGGATTTATTGAGTGATGGTGTTAATTTCTCAAAAGAAAAAAATCATTAAATCACATGAAAAATTATGTAAAAAAACTTAACCATTACACCTTGTCTCTCATTTTTAATGAAACCTATATATATATATATATATATATATATATATATATATATATAGATATATATATTTTCCCAATGTTTGGTACAACTCTGAGTTTCATGCATGCAGCAAACATCTGCAAGTAGCTGAAGATAGCTGTGTTTATGAGACTCACAGTTGTAACAAATGTTGAGGAAAAAGATGTTTGTTATATTTATTATTGATAGTATAAATTTTATCTGTTATTTTACATTGCACAATACCAGCAGCACCTAATTTGCAATATCTTATATATAATGTTTGTGTGAAAAACCATTGGAAGTGTCCATACTTACATCATATGTAAAAAGAATTTAAAGTAAAATTTTACTATATATAAGAAATCAGATATAAAATAATACCAAAATTCATGAAGCATATATTTGCTTTTTTTAGACACTGTATTTTATGTTTGTATACGTTGATTTTTATACATAAGATAGAAGACAGAAGTCACCTTTGTTATCTGGAGGAAACTCTCTTTTAGTTTCTAAGAACAAAGTAAAAAAACTAACAAAATGGTGAACTATGTTAAAAATATGGAAGAGTAATAATAAATCTGAAATCTGTTTAATATATTAAACAAGGACATTAAGTGACAATTATATTGACAAGATTCACTTTCGTATGAAACGATATAAAATGGAAATATATTGTGTTGAATGAGTCTTTCAAGTGGTCTGGGACTATCTGCCTTGAAAATCAACATTTGAAATCCTAACTTTTCTCTGGGCTTGAACACTGATTTCTGGTGCCAGTATGAAATATATAATTAACTCAGGCTTCAGGCAAGACCAACCGGTAAGAGTATAAATAAAACATCATAATTTCATCTTATATTAATCTTCAAGAACAACAAAGGACTAAATCAAGCGTTTTCATTAGGAAACTGGTTGTTATAAAATATTTTTCTATAATCAATGTCTCCATACATTTTAAAATGCATTCCCATATTAAAATAAAAAATTGAAGCTGTTTACTAAAATAGATAATTTAAACAATTACTTGGTATGTATTTCTTATCTCTTAATTATTTCTTATCTCATTTCACTTATAATTCTTTT
This sequence comes from Ascarosepion bandense, assembly GCA_037127315.1. Taxonomy (NCBI): domain Eukaryota; kingdom Metazoa; phylum Mollusca; class Cephalopoda; order Sepiida; family Sepiidae; genus Ascarosepion; species Ascarosepion bandense. The sequence goes on from JBBBDQ010001371.1 coordinate 844,233, forward strand.
TCTATGCCTCTGCTCCAGTTTTAATTCAATTTACATAGATAATACTCAAAGATAAATTATTTAAAAGAAGAAAATATTTGTTGTCGGATGGCATTAGAGTGTGTTAGTTTTTACTTCATTTTAAAAGACTGCTTCTGATTAAATAGTAACAGTTGTTATATCAGCATTTATATTATATTATGCTTGTTTATTTTAAGGAAGGTGAAAAAGGAAATCAAATGTCAAAAATGAATTTGTCTGGTTAATAATTGAACATATCAAAAGTGATTTGTGAAGTTTTGGCCAGGAGTTGATTGTGATCAAATCAAGATAATACTTAAGAATAATCAACATTATATAACACAGGAGATAACCAACAAATTAAAGCACTTTAAAAATTATTTGAACCAGCTTGGTTATGTTAGTCACTTTGATGTGTGGTCTCCACATAAAAACATTTCATTTTTTAAATAGATTATGATTTACAATAAAACGTGAATATCATGGAGTCACATGTGAATTCTTCATTCAGATCAAATTATGTATATGATGGAAGGGTATTTTCTACCATGATCTATTTCTGGAGAACAAAATAACTGTTATTGAACTGTCATTAAACTGAACTAACTTTTTGTAAAACCCAGTATTATAGGAACACCATATCAAGATAAAATCCTATCCTGTTTATCTGTTTACAAGAAATATTTTTCTTTCTACATAGAGTATATGGCTGAGGAAACCCAGAGAATGGATGAACTGGAATAGTCAATTAAATGAGATTAATGACTCATCTCATTTTTCTTTGTATATTTTTAAATCTTAAATTACAAATGAAATTTGATGGTAACATACCAGATTTACTGTTTTATTCAGTAATAATTTGTATAAACAATGTGTTTGAAAAATATATGAAACTGTATTTTGTTCATTTTCAAATAAACATCTTATATTGTTAATATCATTACATTAATCATATATCATTTTTTAGAAACAGCATCAAGTGAAATTGGATGAAAAAATAAATCTAACAGTGAAAATCTGAATGAGACAATCTGAAATTCATATTTTTCTTTTTATAAATTTTGTGATATTTTATGTAGCCTTTTTTTCATACATGACTGGCTACAGATTCTAAGTGTACATGTCTGATAAGATGACTGACCCTGTTAAAAACGCCTGCTATGGTAGGATTGTGTTTATTCAACACCCACAGAGACAACCTGTGGTTTATACTGCAACTATTTGGAGAATGATGGCAACATCAATGTGTGTAGTTTAGATGAAACCTAGTTTATTCTGTGCATATATAAGCAAATGGCAGCCACTTGTATGAAAGATCCTGAATTTTAATGTCATAAATTAATAGATTGAAGCTTCAAAATTAATTGTAAGACTGATTTAATGGATAAAAAGAAATGTTTAAAAACTTTGAAGTTTGTAAATAGTAAAACAATGCAGGAAATAAAAGGAATTATTGGCAGGTACAACCAAAGTGTGAAGAGGTTTGCTAGAATTATGTACAACTCTAATACAAGTGTGATAAAGACAAATTGACAACTTTATCTTGTTGATCTGTGTTCAGTATCAAGAGAAAAGTTATAAAAATTCTGTATTGTCTCATTATGAAATTTCTAAGCATTATGGCGGTAACAAAGTGTTGAAAAGTGCAAAATCTCAGGACCAAAATCAAATGGTAAAACGTGTGACGCCAACAACCAGGTGTTATTTAAAAGACATAAGGACACTTGTATAAAGTATGCAACAGAACATATGAAGAACAATTTTCCAGCAGTTTTTTATATCAAAGTCAACAGAAAATTAAAAAGTAACTAAATACAGGATGACAGTACCTAGCAGAAATCAAAACAAAAAGTGGCATTTTTTGAGAAGACTTACTATCTTTACTTTTGTTTGTCATAGCAATGATACCACTGAAGCATATATTAAAGAAATCCATAGTTGCAAGAAAAGAGGAAGCACTTTTGATGTCATAGCAATGATACCACTGAAGCATATATTAAAGAAATCCATAGTTGCAAGAAAAGAGGAAGCACTTTTGATGTCATAGCAATGATACCACTGAAGCATATATTAAAGAAATCCATAGTTGCAAGAAAAGAGGAAGCACTTTTGATGTCATAGCAATGATACCACTGAAGCATATATTAAAGAAATCCATAGTTGCAAGAAAAGAGGAAGCACTTTTGATAACCTTAAAAGTTTGGTGAAAAACAAAAAGGAATTAAAAGAGTAAGAGGAGAGGTACAGTTTATGTGGACATGTGTAGAAGATAACGGTCAACTGTGGACATGAACAGTGATTGGGGAAGCATCATCTCGAAAGCCAGTTCCATAAAGCACTCTCTTCATGGAAAGAAGCTGCTTGAGTGGAACTTATATCTTGCCAATGGAATGAGGGTGATTCGTTACAATGTGCATGGTCTGGGAAGTCTTATCTGTGAACGTTAGAACTGGTGGAACTGAAGAATATAGTTCATCTGAACACACCTTGGAAATAATGATAGAGTAGTGAGAGGTTTTCAACATTTTGTCTATGAAAAAGGGGTTGTAGGATGGAAAATAATTTGACAACCACAAGGATGTAGAAACGCCTTTAGATTCTATTGAAACTGGAAAGTGAAGACTGAACATCTCCTATCTATATATGGCATCAGTACTCCATTTTAGGCTTGCTATGACTCTTGAAAGGTAGAGAATAGCAGGAGCAGTATAGGTAACTGACCATTTTTCCAGTATTTTTAGCAATGGATTGTATGAGTTCCACTTGTGGTCTTGGTTGGGTTTAAGTCTCAATAGGTGCATCTTGAGGGAACATCTTTTCCTCATTGAGAGAAGTAAAGTAGCTTAGGAATCAAAAGACTCACTAAAGACTGAACTACATGTCAGCTTCTCTATGTCAATATGCTTGTAATTCCTTTACTACTGTAATTTGTGAGTAATAACATTTACAGAAATAGATGAACTTTTTTACATCAGACTGATCCATTTTTACAAACATTCTAAATAAAAAACATTGTTTACCAGGAAAAGATATGTTCACAGATAATCAACCTATCAGTCAGTAAAGTGCCATACGTGATACACGCTTGGGCGATCATGTCTCGAAAGAGACATGACTGACTGGGCAGAAAATTATCCCACAGTAGGTTGCCATTGCTTTCTGCGATAGACTGGTTGCTGAGCAAGGCTATAGAACCCAATCTGTCCTGTTATTTAACCCCTTAACTGAAAGGAATAGATGGATTAATACCTTTCTCAAGGGTATTTGCGCATAAGTGAATGCATTGAATTCAGCTGGAATTCGAACTTGGCTCCCCAATTTTTCGTTCCGAGCAGATATCCAATGCACCACATCACAAAGCCATAATAAACAATTGTGGGAGAGTGCCAGAGAAACTTAATATTTCTTTACTGGAAACTTTTGAATAAACAAATACAAAGGTATAAACAAATAATTTATATTTATTTGATTTAGATTGGAGTGATTCCTTTGTAATTTGGAGTAGTGATAGGTCATTCATAAGTCAGATCTTGGTAGTAGTCAAGAGAAAGTCTGTTTTGACTTGGTAGTTGATAGTTTAGAAGTCAGACCTTGATAGTAGTTAGCATTTTGGAAATAGGTGTGGCTTCAATCTGTTGTGTTTCTCAGACCTAAAAAGAGCAGAAAAAATCTTAAGGAAATGACTGCTCAACTTTTTCATGACACACTTGACTGGTTTCTCTGGCAGAACCTTCTGCATCTGGGCTCTTTAGATTCTTTTTCACAAAGCCCTCAGACTATTACAAAGACTACTACAAAGCTTGGTTTTGACTAACATCAAAAAGTCTCTTTGTGTTTATTTCTTTTTTGATTGACCAAAATTATTTTATTTTCCAGCATTCCTTTCTTTTTAATTTTCTTTTGTAGCAGAAGTTATGCATGGAGCCTCTCTTATTTTGGTAGATATTTAATTACAATGGCTCGACTTATGGACTAACGAACTTCTACTGTTTTCAGTTTTTTCATCTTCCTTTTTTATATTTGAGGGTTGCCTTCTTGTTAGTTGAGAGAGAAGGATAGAGAGAAAGAGAGAGAAAAATATTGGTTTTAAAGGAAAGACAATGACATATTTTAATTTAATTTTTTTTATTTGTTTATATATTTTATTTTACATTTGGGTTCATCACAATATAATTAGAAGAATGTAAGCAATAACTTTTTATGAAAAGCAGTTTATATCTATCTTAGTTATGTGTATATTATGTTATGAAAAGAATAAGCAGAAAGCTGTTACTTAAACTCTTCTAAGGAGTAGAGCGACTAACTGCTGCTAATAGGTCGGTGATAATGAAAATGTTACAATTTACACTGTTAAAAAAAATGTACTGACCAAACAGTCGGAGTAAGTAAGTGGTAACTGGCTCTTGTGATGCATCTGCTTTAAGAGACCTTGTTGAATCTGTTCTAAATCTTTGACCAGCTCCTGATTTTGTCTTAAAGGGGCAAACTTTAATTACATTGAAGTCTCTCACACTTGGACCTAGATTGTAACGGAAAAAATAAATTGTATTTTATCTGGCTTGGCTAAGGTTCTGTTTGTAGTATTGTTGATATTGACGATGGGTAGAGGAATAAACGAGGAAATAAAAAATGATTCAGCAACACCAGAATGAAGGGACAAACAACTGTTTGAATAATAGAAACAAGTTTTTAATATACATACAATTCAAGTGAGTGAGGTTTGGTAGTGGGAAGGTAGTGTATTCTGTGTTATGTAGTGTATGCCTTAACATGACAGCAGGAAAGATTGAGAACATCACAGAGATATAAGCACCAAAAGTATATATGTCAAAACATTTTATATGCTAAACAGTATCTAAACTTATTTATAAATGGAAATTTGTCTGTGTGTGTGTGTCTGTGTGTGTGTCCATTACCTATAGACTCCAAAACAGCTGAACCAATTTTCTTGAAAACTTACACAGTTGTACTATAAGCTTCGGCGAGTGTTCTTAGCTAGGTTTTGTGTCGAGATACCCCCGATAAATATCGATAATTGAAAAAATCAGGTTATAGAAGGAGTGGTCTATTTATTCAAATTTGTTACACTCATAGACAAAGATATAAGAAACGATATTCAGAAGTGTCAAGGTTGCAGTTCTTATAATAGTGCAGAAAATCGATAATATATATATATATAAAAGGCAAGGTTTGTGTGTGTGTCTGTTTATCTGCCTGTCTGTCTGTATTTGTTTCAGCCCTTTTATTTAGTTTTTGCTTTGGGTTTGGCTCTAAGTAGGTATAATTGTAGTTCTTAGCCTCAGCCATGATACCATTTACTCAGAAGACTTATTTAGCCTTCAAAATTCAGTTTACGACGAAAAAAACTTATTTGATATCGATACCAGGAAATCAAAATTTGACTTACATCCATTCATTTTTCTTTTAGTCTACAATTTTGCTTTAACTGGAAGCAACTATTGCTTTTTAGTCTTTCGTGCCAACGTCCAAAGAGTCTGAGCTCCAGGACCATGGATTAGTTTTAAAGCTCTCATTACACACAAGCAACACCGGGCTGTACTGCTAGTATATATATATATATATATATATGGTGATGATGGAACAAAGTGATAAAGCTTATAAACGATATGTTTGGCTCAGCTTCCTCAAGCCAGAATAAAAGACAAAAATGTATTACAATGAACATTTGATCACAATTTTGACTTAATAAATGCCAGTTTGATCAGGAGAGAAAAAGATTCACTACAAACAAAATGCATTCCGAATGTGCTAATCTGATAATTCTTGATAATAAACCTTAAACCTTAAAAATATCACTGATTATTGCAAAAGTAATAATAATACAATGCAGAATTATGAGCTAGCAGAGAAAAAAACAGATCTACTTGGAGTGAACTGATTTAAAATCCAACAGGAACCAGTGGTTATACATATAAAAATAAACAAATATTTTATGATTTCTGGTCATCAGATCGGATAAGATGATTTAAATTATTGCCCCACTTTTTCTAAAAAATCCCAATGCCTTTTTCTTGTACACAGTTTTGTTTTTCATACTGACCAGAGAAAGCTGAACCCAATACACATTGGTGAAGCACATCATTTATAACCTTTTCCACTTATCATCTCCACTATTATACATCACTATTATACATCACCACTACACACAGAGTCAGTGATGAATAATGGTAACAAAGTTAGAAATATATAAAGAAAGACATATATGTGAAGAAGACAAACAAAATAATATCTTACTTGTCACCAAGAGAGATATGCTTCAGCTCTGTGTTCTCCTGTTCCTTTCTAGCATTTATGGACATACGTGAAAAACTAAATAGTATAGTAGGTTATCTGTTATGGTGAAGTGTATTTGTGTGTTGAAACAGATTAACTGAGTTTGGCCTTGTTAGTAGATAGCCTACTATAAGAGGGGTATAAAATAAGAAAATCAAATTGTGTATAGAAACAACATTTATATATATATATATATATATATATCAATTAAGGTTTTTTACAAATAAAAGTAATGTCTTTTAGTTAGTACAAAGGTCGTTAAAAATGTTCATAGTAGTAATTGCCGAAAAAAGTTTGTGCGTATGTATGTGTGTGCGTTCGTTTGTTAGGAGTGTCTTTGAAGTCTCTGCTTGGTTCTTTGGGAACCAGTCAGTTATTAAGTGGCTCAGTGAACAGTGAAGAAGAAGATGAGAGAGAAAGGAGAGACAACATAATACGATCAGTTTGGTTCTTTACTGGTGGTAAGGGATCGACAATATCTACATGCACTGTTTCAAAATGACTGGAAGGTAATTCAAATGGATTTACTTTACTCTTTGTGTGTTTTATTATTTTTGCTTGTTGGCAATGCTGGCATTCTGTGCACCAGGTTTTTATTGACTTGTCCATCTTCGGCCAATAGTATCTGGATTTTATTATTTTTCTTGAAGATGTTATTCCCGGATGTGATAGATTATGCAGACTGTCAAATACTGATTTTCTGAGCTTCTCTGTCACAGAAGGTCATGGAAAAGGTAATGTGTCACATAATGTGGTTTCATTTTTATTTATCGTGTATGGTTTCAGTTGATCTTTGAATGCCTGAATTTCATTGTCAGTAGCTTTATATTTCATTATTTCTTGTAAGTCACATGCATCAATAGTGATCGCATTGACAGGTTGTGATAAACAATCAGCTACTATATTTTGTGAGCCTCTTATATATGAAATGCCATTCACATATTCGCTGATAAAACAGAGGTGGTGCTGTTGTCGATCTGATTTTAAGGAAGATTGGCTTCTAAAAGCACTGCAAAGTGGTTTGTGATCCATCAGTAACATTACATTTCTGCCTTCTATTAAATGTTTAAAATGGAATACTGCTAGATAGGCAGCTAGTAGTTCTATGTCAAAAGTGGAATATTTTTGTTGGGTTTGGAATAATTTCTTTGAAAAGAAACCTATGGGGATGGGTTGATTATCAATGAAGTGCTGCACCCACCGCATAATTCGAACTGCCTGTCACAAGTTGATAGTTGTTAGCTTCTGAGCTGGGGAAAGCCAGAACAGTTACATTTGATAAAGAGTTTTTTATATTTTTGAAAGATTCAATTTCCCTCTTTGTTAAGGTTAAGGATTTTGAATTTTGGTTTCAACGTATTTTTCTGTGAGAGGTAATATGATATTGCTGAAATTTGGCATAAGTTTCCTGTAAAAATTTGCCATTCCGAGGAATTGGCGTAGTGATTTAGAATCGTTTGGTTGAGGAAATTCACTTAATTCATTCAACTTTTAGCACTGGGTTTGAGACCATTAGAAGAAATGTGAAATCATAAAAAATCTAACTCATTAGCACTAAATATGCATTTAGCGAGACAAATTTTAAAATTTTACTCACTCAGTTTTTGTAGTACTTGGTCAACATGCTTGGAATGAGTTTCTTCATATTCTGAGAATATAAGGTTATCGTCGATATATACAAATGTATATATATCTAATCTTCTCACTTTGTTTTTTTTTCTGGAGTAGATAGACTAAATTATCGCCCAGTTCACACTCCACCCACATCTATTGAACAGGTGAAGAGGCTCATCCCTTGTTTCCTGTTTAGGATGCGGTTTACGGTTTTCTCTTTTCTAATCTTCTCACTCTTATGTAGCCTCCTGCACATCAGTGGCATTACCGCCTTGCTTGGGGTGATATGATTAAAAAAAAAATATATATATATATATACACACACAAATATCAATATTATTGTCCATCATTCTCTGAAAAGAACATGATGCATTCTGTAAGGCATATAGTTGTATTCAAATGACTCAAAAGGAGTAAAGATGGCTGTCTTGCAGACATCTGGGTAAACTGGTATCTGATGATAAGCAGATGACAGGTCTATCTTTGAAGAGAACTTCTTATTATGAAGCTTCGAAGACAAGGAATTTATATTTGGAATCTGATATCGATCGACTTTTGTTATGGTATTTAAAGGTCTGTAATCACCAACAGGTCTATATGCGCTGTTTGACTTCGGTACCATGTGTAAAGCTAAACTCGATTCTGAGTTTGAAGGGGAAATTATTCCTGTCTTTAGAAGTTTCTTGAATTCCTCTTTTGCAATTTCTCATCTCTAAGCTGATAATTGTCTGGCTCTGGAGAAGGTAGGAGGATTTCTACCAGTTTCTATTCTGTGGAATATCTTTGGTTTTTCTGCATTCATGTCGTGATGAGGAGAAATTAAGTTTGGATATTTCTCCAGAATTGTTCGTACCATTTTGTTAGCATCTTTATTTAGTACTACATTTATATTCATGATAATAGATGATGGATGCGCATCGGATTGTCTACTAGTCATTTTATCAATGAGTTTGTTGTTCTTGCAGTCCACCACTAACCCAAAATGGTTTAGGAAATCATATCCTAGGAGTGACTGAGCAGTTTTGCCTATTATAAATGTTCAGGTAAATTCCCGTTTGAGGTTCCGTAGTGTGAGATTCAGTACTGTTTGTCCTGAGCATTCAATCTTTTGATTGTTGGCAGACACTAAAGAGATATTGGTTGGGTATGTTACAGCTCCATTTAAATATCTCTTTGGAAGTATAGATATGGCAGCTCCTGTATCCACAATAAAATCTAAACTTTGAGCTCCTAACCGTGTGGCTACAATGAGAAGCGGTGAGGAAATGGAAGCTAACACCCCTCACCAAGTTAGTTTTTCGAAATCTCACGAGGAACTGGTGAAGTTGGGTGAGAGCTGGGTTGCATTTGAACATTCTGTTTATTTGGCCATCTGCACCACGGCTTACAAAATTTTGCACGTTCTGCAAAATATAAATACACATGGCAGATTTTAGGTTTTTGGTCCTTGTTAAAAGGGGCAAACACTGGTAGGGAATTTATTTCCACTGTGGGAACAGCCATGTGTCATTTTAGTTTCATATTTATTTTGCTGTCCATCCTTTTGCTTCCCAAAACTCTGTTGAATATGTACGGTGTCTTGTGTATTAAAATATAATAATAAGTCATCCGCCATTTTTCCAAGACGATCTGTGTCTAAATCGACTTGCGCAGCTTCCACTGGTTTAATAGTGTAAGGTAGGGCTTGAATAAATTTGTGACATACGATATCGTCTCTTACACCAGTTTAACTTGCTAACGACATGAGTTCATTCAGGTATACTGAGGGACGACCCGTTACTGTCGATGACGACATTAATTTGTCCAGCATCTCTGGTTTTGTTCTCTCGTAAGCGCCCGTCACTGCTACTTTTAGTGTGTCATAGTCTTTTGATTACAGTATAGTTGGCTGTATTTTTTCTACTATGTCCACAGAGAGTGCTGCCAAAATGTAAAATTTTTGACTGGGCTATCTTATATTTGCAATATTAAATTGCGCCTCCATTATTGCAAACCAAGCTATTATGTTTGATTCGAGGAAATTTAGTGGCTTTATTGCAACAGCTTGGATTAGTTGGTTTTAATTTATTAAACTTTCTTCAGTATCAGTTGCTATGTTTAGTTTGTGTTAAAAAGAAATATTCTAATTTCACTGAAAGTCCAACAATGTTTTTTTGTATGTGTGTGTATATATATGTGTGTGTGTGTGTGTGTGTGTGTGTGTTGAAATCACATCATGGTCACCAGTTTATAGTGGGTTATCCATTATGGTGAAGTGTATTTGTGTGTTGAAGCAGATTAACTGAATTTGGCCTTGTTAGTAAATAACCCACTATAAGAGGGGTATAAAACAAGAAAATCAAATTGTGTATAGAAACAACATTTATATATATATATATATATATATATATATATATATATATATATATATCAATTAAGGTTCTTTACAAATAAAAGTAATGTCTTTTGGTTAGTACAAAGGTTGTTAAAAATGTTCATAGCAGTAATTGCCGAAAAGAGTTTGTGCATATTTATGTGTGTGCATTCGTTTGTTAGGAGTATCTTTGAAGTTTCTGCTCAGTCCTTTGGGTATTGGTCAGTTATTAAGTGGCTCAGTGAACAGTGAAGAAGAAGATGAGAGAGAAAGGAGAGACAGCCATAATACAATCGCTTGACGTTTGTCAAGGGATGTGTTAATTATGCACGTATTTTCTCAACTGACGATTGTTTTCTTGTGTCGGCCTTTAATTTCGTCTTTGGGGCACCAAACAAGTCATTTGGGAATTCACACCAGGATTTAATTCTGGTCTTCTCATTGAACGATAAACAAAATTCATGTTGGCCTGTGAAAAGGTTCCGTAAAAGGAATTTGATATTTATTTATTTTTGGTTTTCCACCGGAACTTCTGCATGGAGCCCAGATGCGCAAAGACCATTTTTGGTAATTTTTTATCTGGACCTCTGAGGGTAAACATCCGATCCCTTGCTGGCTCGGTATCACCACAATAGCAACTGACTATTGTCACTAAAGGGCTGTCACAATTATCCTTAAGGGTTTTAATACATAGACAAAATCTTCCTATTCTTTTGATAGGATAGATAATTGCCTTTTGGATGTTATATGGCATGTACCTATTTATGCTCATGTAATACAAGGTCAATTAAGGCTAGCTTTAGTGGAGATTCAAAAGAAAAAGGAAGAGTATATCAGGACTGGAATTGTTGGAGGAAATGTAATTGAATGATAAATGCAAATGCTTAGATGCTTTTAGATCTCATTTTAGAAATTATGATATTGGAGGTATGATAATATATAATTAATTTTTAAATTTATTTTCTTATCTTTTTGGTTTTATATATATATATATATATATTAATAACTACTCTAACTTGCTATGTGAAATGTTGTGTTGATTTAAAAAAACTATAATAAGCAACAGAAAGATTTTGCTGGTTTAAAACGATTTTGCTGATTGGAAAAATTAATGCTGACACAATCAAAATAAGAAAACAGCATATTTTAATAATCATTTCAAAATATAGATCAGTGATACACATTTATGCAGTTGTATTGCATGCTTATCATTAAAGAATAATTACATATTTAAATAGCAATTACCGCGTTTTCATAACATTTCTAGAGAGAAACACAATGATCTGTGAAAATATATTAAGTTAAATTACTAAATTCAGCTTTATAAAATGATTATGTGAACTGAAAGGTCTTCCATAGTTATGTTCCTCATCTCTTCACTGTTACCTTTGGAGAAGGTAGACATGCGCTGAAGCTATCATCCGGGTATGTGAACCAAAGAATGACGTCAATCACGTGATCAGCTTCTACCAGTCTTTCACTTCGGATAGACACCAGACTCTGGTGGAAATTCAAGTGCGGCTCCTCTTCTACCAATTTTATCACACACCAGAACTTCATAGTAAGTATAAGGATGACTTTTTTAACTTATTAAAAACCGTTACAGTCCTAAAGTACAATATTTATTCTAATCCAACATTAAAATAGCGGTAATTGTCCTTCGACTTCGAAATATCTGCTCGAGTTGAATATGAATTTATGAAGGACATCACGCATGCACGACGTTGCTTAGATTTTTAATTTACTACTCTTAAATCTTTTTACTCCTTGTGTTAGTCTTCATTGTAAATTTATTACTTTTTTATGGAGCATGAAGATATATTTGAAAATGAAATCGAAAAATGATTTTTCTTTTACTATATATGTTTTTCTCTAGTATGTAGAGAAACGTTGAAGGACATTTCATTTTTACGACTGCTGTAGCAGGTCGTTTCTCGATTTAGGCCAGCCTCTCTTTCTCTAGAATGATCATCTTCAAAACCCTTTCTTTTTTAAATAAACTTTTCTTCTTTGTTAAAACAAAACGTTGCACGTTGTATTTTTGAAAACCACTTTAATATTGAATTCATGACAATTTCTTTTTTCTTTTTTATGACATCTTAACATTGTGATTGTCTATTAAAAAAAAATGATCGTATGCTTTTTTTTTTTTTGTGATGTTTCATAGTATTAAGATAAATCCTTAATTGTAAATAACATCTTTTGTTTATGTGAATAGATCACGATTTTATTCTAATCAAGTAGTTGTGAGGCTTATGACAGTATATCTTATTTAAAATATCGATGTTTTATTTCGTTTGAATTTTTTGCCTAATAAAATTCTTTGGTGTCTTTTTTTTTGCTCCTTCTTATCTCATATTGACTAACCTATTAATAGTTTTTAAAACTAAAATGACGAATCGGTAGCCAAGTTAATAGAATGTTTAATGCTGAATAACACAGGCCTTTTCTCCCTTTTTAGTTTTAATTTAACCAGTTAGTCTTTCCTTCTTTCATTAGCGTCCTCTTTATAAGTTGCCGATGTCATTTGTAAACCCCCCACTCCTTTAATAATAGAATATATGGACACCTTTTTTTTTTTTATATATATATTTTATCTAGTTTTGCTTTTAAATAGTTTTTTTTCTTTTTTTTTTTTTTTAAATAACATGGAAAGATCATATCTTATCGCCGACTAATTTTTTTTTTTATCCAAAGTCCTTCAACCTTTTTAGAGTAAAAAAAAAAAAAAAAATGACGCTTTCACCTTGAATCTCGCATTCTATTTGTGAAGAAAATTCTTTAATCGGCAATAACGTTAAAACAGCGATTTTAAATTTCAAGTGTACTTCAAAATAACCTTCAATGTCATGATCTGTTTGATTAAAAATCTTATTTGGCATTTTTGACCCTCAACGGAATGCGCAGCTTCGATTTTTAGTGAATAAAAAAAAATGAACTTTCGTAAAAGAACAGTTGAATAGTATCATCACTGAAAAATGCATTTTAATTTAAAAGTGAAACGAAATTTTTATAAATTATGCAAACCAGTGAACTTCTCGTGACAAAGTGAATCTGATAAATTTATAAGTCTTAACTATCTTAACTTTATCTTATTTTAACAATAATTATTGCTACGTCAACTCTCCTGTGTCCTTTCTTCATACTTGGAAGGTAAAGGTCATAATTTTTGATAAATTATTTCACTTCCACAGTAAGTATTTTATGTTCCTCTAATTTTCTTTCAAGTTGGAATTAGAAAATAACTCGTAGTGTTTTTAAAAAAAAAGAAAAATGGTTTAATGAGTATGAATGTTCTTTTTAGATAATTTGAAATTTAAAAAACTTCTGAATTCTCTAAGATTCTCTGTATAAGAGGGGTAGGACTATCGATCAATATTTTTTATTTTCTTTTATTTATTTATTTATTTTTTTTTTTACCCTTAACCCATGTCGTTAAAACAAGATCTCTTTTTAATTCATTAACAATTTGACCATATAATTTTTTTTTTTTACAGTAGTGGTCGGTCTAAAAAGTTAGTTTTTAAAGTTGTATAGACTAATTAGTCACTAATTTCATTGTGCAAGACAAACGTCAGCTTGTAATTGTAATCTGCAATCATTTACAACTCAAATTTTAAAAAATCTTTATTTTTTACTTTTGTATAGTTGATAGTTGTACATACTTTCATTTTTAAACTGCACATTAAAACAGTTGATTATTTAAATCGTAAAAAGTAAATTTTTAATTAAAATAGCCTTCACAGGAAGTGATTGCTCAAGTGAATTATGGGAAAATAGTCGTTTTTGTTGAAATGTGAAAAAGTATTCTCTCTAATTTGCTTCGCGTGTGATTAGAAGTGGAAGTTCTTAACTGAAAGTGCATATTGTGAAATTTAAGTCTGCCAAAATAAGTTATACGACACTACAGCGATGTAAATTTAAAGCTATTAAAACTAACACCTCTACTAAAAATTACTGAAAAAAACAACGTAGTATGAAGAAAAAAGGCCCTAAACTTCATAAACACGTTCGAACTTTTGGTAAAAATCTTTTTATTTTTGTAAAGACAAATCGTTACGAGTTTAAAATGGAATATGTAATTATTACATAACTTTTTTTTCCTCCAGTGACAAACATTGATTTGGGAATTCTTGCAAAATGAAATAATTGTCGAATTTTAATGAAACTTTCATTTCATTCATTTGTAAATTTTTTAAAAAAATGTTATCTCCCCCTCCCACCTAAATTGATGAAATTTCAAAAAATTAAATTCTATAGGCAAAATTAATTAAACGCATTGGGGAATCTGTCATGTATTCTCCACCCCCGAATCATTTTTAGCATTTTTTACTAAAACTCTGCTCCAAATAGTAAAATATGTGATAAAACTGACATTTAATTTGGTATGCTTTTAATTGCTTTAAAAATAGAGGACATTATAAGCTCAAATTTTCTGTGTGTACCTTAAAAAGTCATGTTTCACTGTTTCTTCCCCTTACCTGCAAGAAAGTTATACAATTGTCACTTGTGCTCTCCGTGCACATACAGTTATCTCCTGTTGAGCTGTCAACACACAAATTTCAATTCTGTGATTTAAAAAAGTTTTGTTCTAAATTTCATGCTATCAATAATACTTATGTAAATCAGATTAATTTAATATTAAATTTGCTAATTTTCAAAAAACGTGTCAGGTATTTTTTTCCCAAGATTTTTAAAACCGAGAATTAACTTTTGTTTACAAATGTGTCAATTGCTCAATAATGGCCCAAAAATTCAAAAATCTCAATTTTAGATTCCAATCAATATAATTTCTGGAAATAGTAAATTTAATCATTTAGCTTTCAATTAAAACTAAATTTCAAGAAAACATTTTTTTAAAAATTCAATTTGTTATTTATGGAAAATAAATATAAAACGGACATATTTACGATTTTCTTGATCATTGTTTTACTTTGTCGCAAAGCTACATTTTCGGAACAAATTTAGTGTCTTGTTTGTAACTTTGAGAAGTCGTTAACATCTTAAGCTTTATTAGGATAAATAAACTTTCCTAAAATACATCTGTAGATATTTATCCTCATATCCATTCATAGAATGTAGCACAAAACATTTAGAAATCCATGCATGCATGTGTTATTGCAGAAACAACCTTAACGCTTACTCTTTTGCCAACATTTCAGGTGTGGATTAATGACCTTAGGTGTCTCCTCTGAGGGAGAGGTGATGTAGGTAGATGATCTTTGGCCCTTGAGCCCATATTGAATTTTAACTATCAGGTTCTTTGCATTTTGAAGTGATTTAATGAAAACAATTTTGAATATTGTAAAACAGTTTTGTGTACTAAGCAGTATAACTTTCATGAGGTTCCTTAGAAGTTTAAATAAACTTTGTTCATTTTACAATGCATTAACATTTCTGTGCCAAATGCATTTTTTAAACATCTGACTTCGAGTTGTTTTGCTGGAATGGATTTCTATAGATTTTAGAATGTGGTAAAACTTTTCTCATTTTGAATCTTTTAGCACGGATGTATAATACACCTGTAGGTACCTCCACTAATTTTTCTACACCTAAATTGAAATTTAAAAAATAAGCTAATCTTCAAGCTTTAAAATTAGCTTTAATTGAAAGTCAAGAGATTAAATTTAGTAATTCTAGTAAACAAAATACACTGGTGTATTTTAAAGTGAAATTATATTGATTGGAATCTAAAAATTTAAAGTTTTTTTTTTTTTTTTTTTTTTTTTTTTTTTTTTTTTAAATTTAAAAGTAGTGCCATTTTTTTAATTGATCAACAAATTTTAAAACAGTAGCCACATTCCTGTTTTTAAAATCTGGCAAAAATAAAATATACGTCACTGACACGTTATTGAAGTCAATTTTTAAATAAAAACTAACCTTCATCTGATTTCAAACAATTGTGCCTGCTTACTCTCAGTAAAATTCCCTGTAATTTGTTATCAGATTAGGTAGCCCGAGCCTGACAGCTGGCCACACGTGTTGAAAGATTTGATGACAAGTGGAAGGGGGGCCCCCGAAGGCAACAAAAATATATGAATGTAATTTATTATGTAAGAGAAGACAATCCTTGAATCACGTGACCTTTTAATGCTAAATATCACGTACGAGCCCCCGTACAAATAAAGTACGAGCAATCAAAATGCAAACAATGTTTTTAATTTTAAAAATTGACGGGGTCAATTATTTATATTAAGCTTTTAAATTTTCCATTAGTAATTGTAGTCTTCATGCATTAAGTACATAACCTAGCTGGCCCGATAGAGGAAGAAATTTAATTTTTAAACTTTTTATATATAATTTTTATATATAATTAAAAAAATATGAACATAACTATTGTAAAAATTAGTCATTGAATTTTTTTATTTTCAGACTATGATATGCTTAATTTATATTGTTCATAAAAGCAATCAGAAGTTTATCCACATAAAAATTGGCATAGTTATTGCATTTTTCGCAATTCGGACCTACTTTTTAGAAAGATGGGGACTTTCGATGAAAAAAAAAAAAACAGTGAATCAGCATTCCCCAATGACTCCTGAATTTTTTTATATTAGTTTTAGAGTGGCCTGCGGTCAAATTGTTACACATTTCTGGAATTTAATTGATGGGGGGGGGGGGGTAACGTACTTAAAAAAATATATATATATATATTTTTACCAATATTTTCTAAAAAATTATACAATCAAAATTGATTTCATTCAATTATAAATAAGTCCTGAAGTTTTCATCAAAATCCAACCATTATTTGATTTATGCAAGAATTTCCAAATTAATGTCTTTCACAGCCAAAGAAAGAGCATTATGTAATAATTACGTTTGTTTACTTAATAAAATAGTGGCAATTTTGATATCACGCTTACGTAATAAAAAAAACTTTCTACAACAATTTCGAATGTGTTAGAAATAATTAAAAAAATTTTTAAAATTTTCAAAAAACGTTTTGTTCTATCCTCTTAATGGTAATATAAACTTTTTGCCCATAGAACTTTGTTTTATTTAGTTTGGGACCTTTTCCCTTCTGACTGCTGTTTTTTTGACGATTTTGTGGAGGTACTTATACACCTGCATCTCACATTTTTAGCCACTTTATTTATTTTATTTATTTATTTTTTTCAATATCCAAAATACTTGTAGGAAGGTTTTTCTGAATATGAATATCTGCATAAAATGAAATCTATTTTTATAGTGTCCTTAATTTCACTCTGATTGAAGTTTTGAAATGAGTTGTAAAGCTTATTTGGGGATAATTTCTGAATTTATAAAAAGTGGAAATTGGCAAAATGATTGTTAGATACTACTGAACTAAGAAATTTTGTTAAAGATCTATGGTGCAAATGCAGCTCTGATAAGGGAAAGTTGGGGACTTTTTGATAATCTAAAAGGAAAAAAAAATTTTTTTAACAAATATACACATGTAGGTTAAGAAAATTAAAAAAAAAAACATCTGATGTTATTGAACTTTTTGGCACAACATGGTATGCTAATGTTTGGTTTTATGTGACTTTGCAATGACTGATGTTGAAATTTTCAGTCCATTTCTAGGATGTATACTGCTTAAGCTCATTTGATCATATCAGCAATATAGACAAAATGAACATTTTTCACAATTTCTAGAAATCAAATTGAGATAATTGGCAAGAAAATGGTTTGTCAAAAATTGAAAAATTACAAGGTTAATAGATTGACTAGAAAGAAAATACTTTAATCTGGTATTGCAAACATATTTTTAATATTATCTAAAGATATAAAAGCTAATAAAGAAATACAAATTTCTTTGTTAGCTTTTGTTGGGTAATTAAGTACATGAAAACCAATTTCTCTATAGTCATTTTGGTAATGCACTTTATAGATGGCTGGGCTAGACTTAGATGACAGTGGTGGAGATATGGCAGTAAAATTATAGATACTATCAAAGATGATGGTATCAAAATAAATGCAGGGAATTATTGAAAGTCCTTAAGACTTCATATTTGTGTTACAAATGAAAGGAGTCACTTTGCAAGACAATGCCCTTTTCTGAAAAGCTAATGTCTAACAATTTCCAGATTTTAATCAAATAAAAAATCTTGTGGTCCTCTTTTAAAGTTAAGTATATGAGAATAGGGAAACGATATTCAATCAGGGATCATCTTGTAAGCAATACAAAACTGCAAGCAACTGAAAATTGACAATGTTTTGAAAGAATGGTGATGGCTATAAAATGTCAAAGACTTGTACACTTTTTTCAAATATATGGAATATTTATTTTTAGATTTATTTGTTTGCCTATTTATATACATGTGCATCACCACAAAAAAGTTAAATAGTATTAGAGAAGCTGATATTCACAACGCTCATACATGAGAATATTTTACCAAAATCACTGTTTGGATTTATACCTTTTTAAAAAAAAGTTTTTTAGGCATTATATAATCTACAACTATTGTGCATGCACAAATTTATGGATGTATAGTGATTTCCATTTGTATGAATAGTTGCTAAAATTTTAAGCATTTTTAGGTACCTCCACTTTACAGTATAAATTTTCAATACCTGATTTTAAAATGAAATTTTTAAAAAGTTATATTTTAGGTTTAAAATTACTTTTAATTGAAAGTCAAGAGATTAAATTTAGTAATTCCAGCAAACAAAATACACTGGCATATTTTAAAGCGAAATTATATTGGAATCTAAAATTTTTCAGATTAAAAAAGAAATTTAAAAATACCGCCATTGTTTTTTATTGATCGACACATTTTTAAACAGTAGCCACATTCCTGTTTTAAAAATCTGGCAAAAATAAAATATACGTCGCTGACACGTTATTGAAGTCAATTTTTTAAGTTAAAACTTACCTTTATCTGTTTTCAAACAAATGTACTTGCTTACTCTCTGAAATATTTGCTTTTAAGTTTTTATCAGTTAAGGTAATCTGAGCTACACTGCTTATCTCAAGTGTTGATTGACATAATGACAACCGGAAGTAACAAGGCAACAAAAATATATTTTTTATGCAAGGGAAGACAACCCTTTAATCACGTGACCTTTTAATGATAAATATCGCATACGGCCATCTGTACAAATAAAGATACGGGCAGTAAAAATGCACACAATTAGAATGTTTTAATTATTTTTAAAATCCAGTGGCTCAATCATTTGTATTAAGCTTTTAAATTTTCGATTAGTAATTGTAGTCTTCATGCATTAATTACACACACTAGCCGGACACGTTGAGGAAGAAATTTAACAATTTTTAAACTTTTTATATATAATTAAAAAAAAAAAAATGAAAATAATTCTTGTAAAAATTCATTATTCATTGAATTTTCTTTTTTTCTTTTCAGACTATGATACACTTAATTTATATTGTTCATAAAATCAATCAGAAGTTTATCCACATAAAATTGGCATAGTTATTGCATTTTTCGCAATTCGGACCTATTTTTTAGAAAAATGGCTCTATTGGAGAGAAAAAAAAAACTTGGTTAGCATTCCCCAATGACTCCTGAATTTAATTTGTGAACAAAATCCGAATTTTGAAGCAATTGTGGAAATTAATTGATGGGGGGTAACATATGTAAAAAAAAAAAATATATTTTTACCAATATTTTATACAAAATAATTATTTCAACATTGATTTCGGTCAATTAGGAATAAGTTCTGAAATTTTCATCAAAATCTGACCATTTGATTTTTGCAAGAATTTCCAAATTAATGTCTTTCATTGTCAAAAAAAAAGTCCATTTTTATATATATATATATATATATATATATATATATACACACACACTTAACGTTGTGGCTATTTAGGGCTTTCTACAAAAATTTCAAACTTGTTACAAATAATTAAAAAATTCTTTGATCTATCCTCTTAATGATAATATAAACATTTTGCCAATAAAACTTTGTTTTTATTTAGTTTGGGGCCCTTTTTCCTTCATACTATGCTGTTTTTTCAGTGATTTTGAGGAGGTACCTAATTTAAATATATTATGTGTCATAGCACACCTTTCTCTAATTTTATATAATGCTTATCAGGCACATGTTATACATTTAAGTTTCAAAATTAATCTTCCCGATAGAGAAAAAATTGAATTTGTTACAACTATTAGCATATTATGCTAATTATATGATCCTGATTTTTTTCTCACTTGTATAGGAATTAATGTTGATCCATAAGTCTGTGTTCTGTACCTCTTAAATCGCTTCTAAATTTCTACAAAAAAAAAAAATTCCTTTATGCATATTTTTGTTTTCATATCATACCATCAATAGAGAAAAAAATATTTTCATGACTACAGATTAAGAGCTATCTACAAGCCTTGTCAACAAGGCAGTCTGGTTGAATCAAACTGAACATTGACCAGTGATATCTCCTGGATTCTTCTCTCTGCCAGATGAAAGAAGTGGGAGCTGACTTTTGCCCATAGAAATATTTGAATAGGAAAATATAATTAGGTGCCCATTTGCTGTTATTCTACTTTTTTTTTTAATAACTTCCATATAAAACTAATATCTTATATGCCATTCCCTTCACATCAAAGTATCGTATCATTATATTCTGCATTCATTTCCACTATTTTTTTATTTGTTTTTATTTTTATTTTGCAGATGTCAAAGCAACTTGGATTTTTTGAGAACTTTGCCCTTAGTGGTGCAGCTGCTATTATCTCAAAAACAGCAGCAGCCCCTATTGAACGTGTAAAGCTGTTGGTGCAGAACCAGGATGAAATGCTGAAGAGCGGTAGACTGAAGGAGCCCTACAAGGGGGTGATTGATTGCACTATGAAGACCTTTAAGAGTGAGGGTGTCATCCCATTCTGGCGTGGCAACTTGGCCAACTGTATCAGATATTTTCCAACTCAAGCTTTGAACTTCGCCTTTAAGGATCAAATCAAACTTCTGTTTAAATCGAGCAAAAATGATTCATACACGCTTAAGTTTGGTAAGAATATTGCATCTGGTGGTGTGGCTGGAGCCCTCTCCTTATGTTTTGTATATTCCCTAGATTATTGTCGAACCCGGTTAGCCAATGATGCCAAAAGCAGCAAGAAGGGTGGTGGTGAACGTCAGTTCAATGGTATGGTTGATGTCTACCGCAAGACAATTGCATCTGATGGCATACAAGGATTATACAGAGGATTTGTCATTTCCTGTGTTGGTATTGTGGTCTACAGAGGGTGCTACTTTGGTTTCTATGACACTTTGAAACCCATTGTGATTGGTGATAATGCTAATCTTATGGTATCCTTCCTTCTTGGTTATATAGTGACCATCAGTGCTGGTCTTGTCTCTTACCCTATTGACACTATCAGAAGACGCATGATGATGACCTCGGGTGAAGCTGTAAAGTACAAGGGTTCTATTGATTGCACAAGGCAGATTATTGTCAATGAAGGATTCATGTCCTTAATGAAAGGTGCTGGTGCTAACATCCTCAGGGGTGTAGCTGGTGCTGGTGTCTTGTCTGGCTTTGATAAATTCAAAGAAATCTATGTGAGTTTCCGTGTAGGAAAGTCATAATACCATTTACCAACTAGGTGAAGATTTGAAAACATCAAAATTATAAACTAATAAAAATAATCTTGGTAGGTGAAAAATTTATGGAATTTAGACAGGATGCTGTGACTTTGGAGATAAAAACAAAATCTGGTTTGGACTCTTCAAGAGGCAAGTCTGTTTGCCTGGCTGGCTCTTTTTAATAAAAAAAAAAAAGTAAAAAGATCATGTTGAGCACAGACATTACATTTAACCCATCACATGTATGTTAGTCCATTTTTAATTTGATGGACCCAGTTTGAAAGTTAATAAACAAAATTAACTCTTTGTTGCTTTCTTGCTCTTTGTTTTGTAAAATGAAACCAATTTTGTTACTAAAAGCAAATATAAAAATTGGTTTTACAAGCTAACAAGAAATTATTTCCATAAGCTATCTTCATTTTTTTTTTTTTTTTTCTTTACTTTTCACAAGTCCTACCTAATTTACTGTGTCCAATTTATTTTCCTTAAAAATTGCTTGTGTGCAATTGTGCTTCTAATACCCCCCCCCCTCCCAATCTACATCGATGGTTGGGGAACAGGGTTGAAATTTGTTTTTACAAATTTGGAAAAGTATGTATTAGGATAAAAATCAGTTTAAGTTTGTACATTAATACAGCATTGTAGAATTTGATTTTTCTCAAAAACTAGATGCTAAAAAAAGCTTTTCTGGTAAATATTCTCACCAAAATTGCGTATATAAGAATGACCTTTTTTCTTTAAACTGGTTGTGTTTTTAAACCTTTATTCTACAATCTGAATTAAAATTTAATATTCCATTAGTCAGCATAAACAGTGCTAACCTGTTCCATAATGGTAGTTATATTTAGTGTATTCAAATATAAATTCTTTTGATAATTTTAAAAAACCATTAATTTGCATCTAAGATTGGTATAACTTGGTTTACTATTAACTTTTTAATGTTAACAATTAAAATTTATATAAAAACAAAGATTAACGAAATTGGTTATAAACCACCAACAATTTGAAATTATTTGTTTGAACATTATTTTTGATCGATACTCATATTTAAGTAGATATTTTGTTTATAATCAAACAATATTATATCTTTATTTCTACCGGCCTGAATATTTACGATAAATTTTTGTTATGAGAATGTCATTCAGCAGGGTATATATATATATATATATATATATATATATATATATCTTTTCTTGTGTTTAAACTTTGGGCTGTTACAGTTGAATCTGTCACTGTTTGCTTAGTTTAAAGATGTGTTCTATAATTCCCACCTTCAATTTTACTGTACCCAATATGTCTAATCTATACTACTCTACAGAACAAAGGTTTAGCCAATTCAAATATTTAGTGCTTATGTGAATTTTAAAAAAATCCAACTCTTCTATCTTCAGTAAGTTGAGTGCCATATGAGATATACACGGGTATCATGTCACAAAGGACATTTCTGACTGGGCAGAATATTTTTCCATAGTAGGTTGCCATTACTTTCTATGGTAGACTGGTTGCCAATTAGTTATAGAACCCAATCTATTCAATTTAACTCATATCTGGAGGGAGAAAACTGATTAATACCTCTCTTAAGGGTATCTAAGTGAATAACAAATTCAGCTGGAATCCACTGCACCACAACACATTATGCAATAATCTTTTTTTTTTCTAGTTCATAATTGTCATTGCTGTACTTTGACATAAGTTGTTAATTTCTAATGACTTGTCATTGTCTTGCATTTTCAAATTTGCTTCTGTTGGAAGGTCTTTATTTTTATTTATTTTTTTGAGCGGACATACTAGAGTTGGTCTGTCTGTATTAATCCTCACTAATGCCACCCCCCCCCCCCCACAAATATGACACTTGGATATAACCCATTTCATCTTGATATCCAGGACAATTATTTTTAACTATTCACCATTTATTAAGATTATTTTTAAACACCTAAGTTCTAGGGTCCATGTCTCTATCTAAGACTAAAATTTTGCAAGTGATGTTTATATTTACAACTCTTGGGTGGCGGCTTTTTTTTTTTTTTCTCCAACAGTTACAAAAGAAGTCTTTTGTAGTCGTCTTTAACACGTATAATTTATTTTGTGCTATTAATAACACCAAGTTTCTCTTGAAAAACTTTTTTTTTTATTCATTTCTAACTATATTTAGTTCAGAGTTAGATTGTTAAAATTATTTTTCTTTATTTCATATCTATAATGTTGCAACTAGATGATTTTTCTGTAAATTGCAAGTGAAATTTATCACTACAAGCATATTTAGTTTTCCTTATTAGTAAAAGGAACACCTGAGCATATTAAATAGGTTGGAACTTAAAATATAACCAAATGTATTGACAAATTTTCCACTGATTAAAATTTTCGTCAAAAAAGAGAATTATTTTTTTCCATGCATTTTATTCTGAATTTTTGCATAGTTGCATATATTTGATAGTTAATTTGATGAATTTGTAGCATATTGCACTTGTCACTTTTTATATATGTATTCTCAATGGGACAGTTGTGCTTGATATAATTCTTTTTTTTTTTTTCCATGTAATACTAAATCTTTGACCAAACAAGTGCATAAAATGCAATCATTATGAGAGGGAAACTTTTGGGATTTTTTTTTGATCCTGAATACATTGTTGACACAACGAACTGACATGACTTGCAGCAGATTTTTTCACGCACTTGTTTATTATTGAAGCAGCGACTTGCTAGTTGACCTTCTTTTGTCCATTGTGAGCAAGACTCTTCGTCACTGTCTCCATATTCGCAACCTAAATGATAATATATCAGCAAATAAGTATAAGGTTAGGATGTTCTTAAATAAAATTCAGTGTAAATCTTTGGAATAATAATTTTTTTTTTTTCTACCTTCTAAAAGATTTATGGAAATATATTAAATGCATTTCAGTTACTAATATGAAAAATTATATATATATATATATATATATACACACACACACACTGCTTTTGTATTTGATAGATTGAATAAAACATTTTAGTAATTTCGGCAATAATTGAATTCTTTATTCGATAACATACACTCCTGATCAAAAATTTAAGACCACTTAAAAATCTTTAAAAAGATTTTTTTTTACAGATAGATTTTAAACTCCTCCAACTTAAGGTTACCAATACTACAATCTAAAAGGTTATGGAAACAAAAAGCTACATTCCAAACATTTTAGTAATTTCCATTTTTATAAAATGAGGTGATTTACACATGATCAAAATTATAAGACCAGGGGTATAAATTGTTAGATCTATGGTAATTTCAATGTTTTTAGTTCAGTTAGAGATTAGCAATCACTGTGTAAAGGTGTTACCATTCCTAAAGCAAGCAAACTTACCAAAGTTGAGCATTCTTGAATTCCATAAGCAAGGTTTGTCACAGCAGGTGATTGCAGCTTCAGTAAATCGCAGTAAAACTGATTTGCAACTTTCTAAAGAACAGTGAGAATTATGGAAAAGCAAAATCCTCTGGTAGGCCCCAAAAAAATTTCTGCATTGAGTAAGAGAATAAAACTGGTTGTTATGAAAGGGGGGGGGGCTTTCTTCTAGTCAAATTAAGGCAGTCACAGATGCTGATTACAGTCCCGTAACCATCAGATGACACTTACAACAAAAAGGCATGGTAAATAAAAGGCGTAAACAAATTCCTTGGCTGTTCCACATCACAAGGTGGACCACTTAAAGTTTGGTTGTGAATACCAAACATGGGACGTTGAGAAGTGGAAGAAAGTCCTGTTTTCTGATGAGAAAAAATTCAGTCTAGATGGTCCTGATGGCTTCCAACGATATTGGCATAACAAAAACATGCCTTCTGAAATTTTCTCCACACATCATAGTGGTGGAGGGCCCCTAATATTATGGGGTGCCTTTTCTTACAGAGGGACGATGGAACTCCAAGTGGTGCAGGGTTGTCAAACAGCGGCTGGTTATGTTAGCATGCTACAAAAAGCATCATTGATGATGGAGGGCCATCGTTTGTGTGTGGATGGATGGTTATTCCAACAGAATAATGCTGCAAGACGGACCTTGACCTTTCTACAAGAAAATGGTGTCCATCTCTTGGGACATCCTGCATGCTCACCAGACTTGAACCCAATTGAAAATGTTTGAGGATGGATGACAAGAGATGTTTATCGAAATGGCAAACAATATTCAACAAAAAATGAACTTCGTGAAGCCATCTTCAGAAGCTGGAGCAATATCCCTCGCACCTTAATGGAAACGCTTATTTCTAGCATGCCCGACAGAATTGTTGAAGTCATCAAAAGCAGTGGAGGTAGAACTCGTTATTAAATTTGGTTGTTGAATGTTTTCATACACTTTTTGTACAATTTCGTAGAATTTTTGTCTCTGGTCTTATAATTTTGATCATGTGTAAATCGCCTCATTTTATAAAAATGTAAATTTCTAAATAAAATGTTTGGAATATAGCTTTTTGTCTCCATAACCTTTTAGATTGTAGTATTGGTAACCTTAAGTGGGAGGAGTTTAAAATCTATCCGTAAAAAAAAATTTCTTTTTAAAGATTTTTAAGTGGTCTTAAAATTTTGATCAGGAGTGTACTTAATGTAGCTAGGTGGTAGAATATAGTCATTACTCATGCTTTGTTTTTAGAATGAACTATTAGGTACCAGCAATGGCTTATAATACTTTCTTACTAACCACACCTATACTAGCTTCTCTTAAGTAGTTATAAAAAAGAAGTCAAATTTTAGGTTTTAATTTAAGTATTGAATATCCTAATTATAAAACATTTTTTCTTTAATATACGTTTCTAAGTTTTAATCTAGGTGTACAGCTTAAACTTTTCGGGTTTGATTTCACATTCGTAATACTATTACTAAATATATACACACACACACAGAGTTATATAAACTTTATAATTTAGAAGAGATTTTTTCTGTTACATTACCTGGTGATCTTTTGTCCATAACTAAGATACAAGCCTGGCAACATATTTGTGAGATAAATTCATCATAACAGTGACTGTTGCTTTTTGTGAACACTAGTTTATTGCAGTACTTGTACAGGCCTGTAGTCATCAGGGGACATTTGGCAAGATCTCTTTGTTTCTCCTTCAGAGCATAGTTATCAAACATCTGATTTTTCTTCATGGTGACTAAATTCATGTAGGATTTCAGAAATAAATTAACTTTCTTTTCCATTGCAGTATTGAAATAGTTTGACCGTTTTTTGCGGGAATTAACAGAAGAGCAGTTAGGGTAAAGTGGACACGTTTCACAACACACAGCATTGTATATTGTGTTGCACCAAGAGGTTGGACACGGGAATGGCTCTGGTCCATAAGGACAACCTTTATTTTAGAGAAAGAAGAAAAAAAGATTACACTTTAATTATCTAGATTTAATAAACTTCTCTTAATTTGGCATAAAAGGAAATGTTTTAGCAAAATATCAAGTGAACAGTTATCAAGATTTATATGAGGACTATTGTCCTCATCTTTGTCATGTGTATGTTGTATCCCTTGGCCTTCAGCAGATGTTGAGAATTCCCTGTACACAGCCTGGATCAATATGTAGGGTGCAATAGCTGAAAAGTCATATCAAGAAACATGAGGACAAATGTCTACATGTAAATAGTGTAAATCTGATCCCATAAATTCAGACAAGCTATCAAGATGATGAGGCTCAACCTTTGTAGAATCAATTTTACATTGTTGATTTCAGTGGCCTAGAGGAAGTCACATGATGCTAGGCATTTCTAAATAAATTTTATCAATGATGTGAATAATCACTGGAAACATTTTGTTCAATATTTACAAGCATATTTTTCAGTTATCCTTTTTAAAAATTGATAATCAAAATGTTATGTAATATACTTACATGTATTATTTGTTAGGTGTTTGGAACATGAACAGTTACATTGTTTCTGAAAATAACTCATGCCACATATTTGGGGCATCATTTCAATAAGTTGCGAACAATTGTAGCTTGGTACATCACCATATAAACACTGTACTAGATAAGTTAAAAAAAAAAAAAAATCAATATAATTTTTTTACTATGATAATAAAACGAATGATTTGTAAGCAATGAAAATGTGAATTCTATCTAAACCAATATATTTGATGGAATAAAGCAGAGATTGTTTTATGAAATGCACCATTTGTTTATGTAGTTTTCAGGAAAATAATGGTTACGGATAAATATTGGTGTACAAAAATATTTTTTCTCAAGGGAGTGTTGAAAAATGAATTAAGTTAATACAATTTCAGTTCTTCTCCTCCCCAAAAATAAATACGGACACAGCAATATTTTTAGTCATTGGGATGGGGTAGGAAAAATTGTGTAAGTCATTTAACTAATTTATGTGTTATAGCAACAGTTTATAGCTTTTTAATTAACATTATTAATTTAAATTCTTTACTGTAAGAAAATTAAGAAAAGATGATAGATAACAATGATTAGATTAATATAAATTAGTGTATGACATTGAATCTGAATTCATTGCATTCACTTGCATGCAAATACCTTTAGGAAAGGTATTAATCCATCTATTCCCTCCAGTTATGGGTTAAATAACAGGACAGATTGGGTTCTATAGCCTTGGTCGGCAACCAGTCTACTGCAGAAAGCAATGGCAACCTACTGTGGGATAATCTTCTGCCCAGTCAGTCATGTCTCTTTGGAGACATGATCACCCAAGTGTGTATCACATATGGCATTTAACTGACTGACTTCGATGCAAAACCATTTGTGGGTGAGATAAATATTCTTAGAAATTAAAGAATGAATGAAATCAACCACGGTTGGAGTCATTTAGTCAGTGTGAATTCTATGATCGTTTTTTAACTACATAGTATATGCTTTGCTAGGAGTACATATAGTTTTGTGTTTATAGTTGTCATTTTCCTAGACTGGTTGCTAACCATGGCTACAGAACCCAGAGTGCCCTCTATTTACCCACAGTTAAAGGTTTTGAATTATAAGTGTACTTTCTCCTCAACCAGTTTTGACCCAAGATTATAGGACCCAATCTGTCTTGCAATTTACCCATTGCTTGGGGCAAGAGGAGATAAATTGATATATTTCCCAAAGGTATTTGCACATAAGTGAATTTTAAACAAACACAATAGGAATTCAAACTCATCTCACTGATTGCTCAGTCCAAGCAGTTATCCATTACTCCACAGTTCCTCCAATTTCTACAATTCTAACGAGACAGGTAGTTGCTAGTAAAGTACACGTCAGTATTTTTAAAAATTATGTTTACTACTTACATGATATGTTTGGGGCACTACTTGAATAAATACAATCACCCAATTCACACCGCTGGAATAGAAGAATTTAATTAGAATTGTTTTATGTAAAGTTAGTCTGTTTTCACATTTTTAAATGTTTTGAGAGGTATTTACAAAATTAGTTGTTTTTAAAGATCATACGAGTAAAAACTCATCAGATTCTATTTATTTAAGCATGTCCATCTTGGTTGTTATACTCAGTGTTTCAACTATTGTATCTCCTGACTTTCTTTCTGTATCTGTTATAACCTCAATTTTGAACTGAAATTTTTTCAATCTATGAGAGTAGATTGTATTCATTCCACTTTCTATGCATTCGTGGGTAAGGGAATAGCTCAGATCAGTTAATTCATATTTCATGTGCTGCTTTCTTTTCCTGACCCAGACTGCATGATTTTCAATGCTACTAGACTCAGGGATTAAACTCTAAACTGTCAGGGAACCCAGTATGTTTTAACCAATGCTTTAATCTGATAGGCCATGTTTTTCTTAAAAATGAAATTGTATGAATAATTATAAAAAACACCTGAAGAAGACAATCAAAATATGAGCATGACAACCAAAATAGGCATGTTGTTCTGAATAATAAAGTATATAATAATGATAATTTTTCATATAAATTTTCCAGCATAAAACAGAACTATTTGAAGATAGCTGTAGAAATAGTTATTTTTCTCTAGTCGAAATAGAGCAACATAGTTGGGTTAATTCAACTATGAAATCTTTTTGTCAGTCTTTATCTCTTTTAGATCTGTTGTTTTGAACTTGCCAGTTTCTAATAATATATGACTTGAAATTTGGGGATAAACAATTATGAAAATTGATGTAAAATATCACATTTTTATGTACCAATCCTAAAAAAAGTCACATTCCTTAGCTTTTTAAAGAAAAAAAAATCAGATTCAAAATATGAAATAAAATAAAAAATATATTTAAAACTGGAAGTTTCAGAATTTTCAAGAAGAAACCCTTTTGTGTTATTACTAGCATGAGATAAATTATTATAGCTGTGTCTATGAAATGAGTAGAAAATAAAGTAGAAATGAAAAAAAAAGCATTTTGTGAAAATACTATAGTTTTATAGTTTTAGTTGCTATGCTGGAAAATCTGCTTAAAAACTGGTTTTGGCATTGAAATATTATTCTATGAAAGCTGATATTTCACAAAATACAATATTGATAACTTTCTTTTCGAAAAAGGAAACTCAGAAATGTGCTTCTTCATAAAAAAAAAAAAAAGAACTACAGGGTGCGATGGGTAAATTGTCGCCATTTTATATTTTTAATTTTGTACATGTACATTTGTTTTTGATTTTGTTGACTGCACAGTATAGTAGGGTCAGTTGAGAACTCTGTGAGAAAAAGAGTGCCATGATACAATTCACTCCAGAAATTTGGAAACAGCCTGCTGTACTGCTTAGGATTCATGAAAGAATCTCTAACACAAACATTTCAGAGTGTTTAAATGTCAACCTTAGGAGAGTGCAGAGGATTTGGAAAGAGTCTAATCATGAAGGTACGGCAGCTTGGAAAATTCACTCAGATTGTTCTGATAAGAAAAGAACTCTCAGATTTGTTGGTGCCTTAAGGAGTTAGTGCTATCCTGGATTAAGAGGGTGTCTGCTAGAAGACCCTGTGTCAACAGGACTCTGCACCATGCCTCACAAGCAGGAGAATGCAGTCATGGCTGTCAGACAATCTCATCACTCCTTACATCTGGCACCTAACTCCCCAGATTGCAAACCCCTCGATTATTATTTGTGGGGTGCAGTTGAGTGAGTGATCAACAAAACTTCTTGTAGCATCAAAGATGAACTGAAGGCAAGGATTATGACATCATTCACTAACTTAAACAAAGAGACTGGCCAGAAGAGTTGCAGGAGATTCCAAAGTCGTCTAGAGGCCATGGTTGAAGCCAATGGGGATTTTATTGAATGAATTTACTCTTTAGTATTCAAGATATTTTTGTGTAATTTTGTTAAATATATCTGTTAAAATGAGATGCCAGTATTATTTTCATTTTTGTACAGTTTATACGACAATTTATCCATCGCACCTTGTATAACAGCCATTATCACAAAAAAAAAAAAAATGATGACGAAATGTATAAGACTGATTTTTTTCCTGATATTATTTTTTTCTTTTGCTTAAATATTTGTCTTCATTAAATGTTTTTCCCTTTTTGTTTTCGGATCAACAGAAATTCAAAATAGAATACCATAATATTATATATACTCTAATTTTTTTTTTATGTCTTGTTTTCATTCTTTATCTTTTATTAAAAATGATGGCAATCACCGTAAAAGTGTTATTAATGTCCCTGTAAGATTTGCTACTTATATTTTATACTTGAGATGGAAATTTACAAACTTAAAATTTTTTTTTTAATATTTAAATTAGTTTTCTCTTATTTATCTTTATTAATATTTAAAAGTGAATATCTAAAAATTTAAAGAAAGTGTTCTACCTCAATCCCCTGCTAAATATAAATTAACACCTTTTTTTCATAACTGGCATTATTATTGGAAATTTTAGTCTCAGTACTAGTCAGTATGTAACTCATAGTACAAAAAATTTCTCATAATCTCTTACATGCAGTAAGAACAATTTCAACTATCCTACCAAGAGGTTGCTGCATTTTCCTTCATTGATGGCAAATTGTTTTGTGTTCCTTGTGTTCTGTCTGACATTTACTTTTTTTCCATCAGAAAATAATCTCCACATTAAGAAATCTTATATGGAAGCATGTTAGGTAAGAATATATTACATATAAAAGTTATATGCACATACTGTAGTCACATATTTTGTGAAAAAATATTTTAAACCATTAAAACAAATAATCTGTCTTGTTGCAAAAAGAATTTTTGCAAAATGCTTTAAGGTAATTTTTACTATTTTCTCTTGTGCTATTTTCTTATAAGTTGACTTAACAACATTTTTTATGATCATTAAGTTTCAATGTTTTATTAAATTCTTTCTTGTATTGTCTTCTTTAAATACTGATAATTTTAGTTGCAGTTGTTGGAGTCGGGACAATTTTCATGTTACATTTAATAATTTTCTTAATATTGGTTCTCTAGAGAGTTAAATTTAGATATTGTTTCTTCTGAAAGCTTACTTAATCCTCAACACCTCACTTTCTTTAATTTGACATAGTAACCATAATTATTTAATATCTTCAATTTTTGATTAACTGATATTTGTTAATTAACAGTAATTATCTTATAATATAACAGCTATTAATTTGTATTTTATTTTACAAAAGTTTATAATCACTTATAATATTTCAAATAAAAATGTTTCACCTTTTGTGGGCCACATACTGTGCCTGGAGCAGTGACTATAGGCTTCACTGTGGCCTTTGAAGATCCCGTTATTGGTATGACACAGAACATAATTTTGCAGATGTCATGACTATAAATGTCATACTAAAAATAAAAAAAATGAGGAGGAAATTATTGAACAAAATATAAAAATCAATGAAAAGAAGTAAGTTGATTGTTGATCCCAAATATAACCGAGCTGTTGATTTGATAACAATAAGTTGGCAAAAAGGTTAATTTGTGCTCACAAAAAAAAAAACAGTGTTCCAAAAGGACTGTTTTTTCTGTTGACACTTTTATTTTTGGAAACTACCAAAACTTCCTTGCCAACTTTTAAATTGCAACATTATAAAATATGCGAAACAAGTCCAATGCAATATTTATTATTTCTCATTTTATAAAAAATACGTTTGAAAAGAAATCTTTTTATTCTAAAATTTTTAAAGATCTATGAAATTTTTTTTTTTGGCAGTCATGATTTATCTCCCTCTAACCATCTAAGTTACTTGTTGACCACTCTTTGGGTCAAGTCACAGGAACTAACCAACATCTATATCCATTCAGCCATGTGTCCTTAAGGACAAGAACAACTGAATTTCTGGGACTTATAAACCTAATGTTAAGTAACATTTTTATCAGAGTTCATACTGCAATTTTCAGTGTTAATGGTTTTCTCTAGTATTTTTTGATGTTAATGGTTTTCTCTAGTATTTTTTACCAGAGCTCATATTCCCAATTCTGACACTAATGATTTTCTCTGGCACTTCGTATTACTGGTTTCTCTATGCTTGGTCAGCTTAGGAGATTTTTGTAACCTAGCATATGTGCTGATTCCTTAAGTTTATGTAGTTTCCAATGGCGTTCTCTATCTATTATTTCAACTTCATCCCATTGGGGGTGATGATCCCATTTCTCCCTCCACATGTGGTAAGCCATTCCTGATTTTTCTGTCTCCACTCATGTTATGGTCTTGTGATTTTCTTGTAGCCTTACCTTAAGGGGGCGGCCTGTTTCTCCTTTATATTTCTTTCCACAGCTACATGGAATGGCGTACACACAGTCCTTAGTCATGTCTCCCCTCTGTTGGGGGCCTTACTCGGGAGAGGTACCTGCAAAGTGTAGAACCACTTCTGAAGATCGTCCTGATGGACCACAGATCCTTTGTATTTTCTTCGATAACCCCTTCACATAGGGTAGACAGACCGAGACTGTTTTCTGAGAGTTGTTATCCTCATGCACCCTCCCTTCCATGTATGTTGGAGTTGTTGTTGTTGTCATGTACCCTGGATAATTGTTTTGTTGTATGGTACTGCTCATACTGACCATTTTCTGTTCGTATGTCTCTGGGTCGCTGCTTATGACTTCTGCTCAATGTTGTAGGAAGCAGATAATCCCTTTCTTTACATTGTATGGGTAGTGCGAGTTGAAGTTGAGGTTTTATCCCGTGAATGTTGGCTTGTGGTATACGGCTGTTTTGAACCCCACCTCTTTTCGAGTTATAAGCACATCCAGGAATGCCAGTTTGTTGTCACTCTCTTTGTAATAAAGTGTTCGGTTTGAAATTCTAGTACCTGAAGAAGGCCGGAATGTACAATGGCCAAAACGTTGTACAAATGGCAACAAAGATGAGGACAATAGTCTGAATAATGTAGATAGTGTCATTACTTTTTGTTTTTATTTTCTGATTTTTTTTGTAAGGATGCCTAATCAATAGAAATACAAACCCCCACTTTTTATTTGTGTTTTGAAAAGCATAATTTTGAAATAAAATTTTAATTTTTCTAAAAAAATGCTTAGAAATTCTGCCAATAAATTATTTATTGTCAGCTGAGTGTTAATTGATGAAATCTTAAACACCTTGACTAAAGCAATTGGTAATTGTGTTTTTTTGAATGGTTGGCAAAACATTGGCCAATTAATTTGAACTTTATAAAATGGTAAATGATAAGGATTTCATTATAGTTCATTCTCATATTTTTATAATTGTTATAAATTTATCAATAAAAAATTGTTTTCATATTTATTTCATTATAAATTGGTAAGGGATAATCATTGCATTATATTAGTTTTTCGAATGTTGTAAATATAAAATGATTCTTGGAAATAAACAATCTAACAAATACTGTTTCATATTTTTGTTGTAAATTCTCAAAAACAAAGAAAATGTAAGAATTTACTTCCATATGTTTAGGTTTTATTAAAATTCTAATTATTGTTTTTAAAACAGTAAACATTAGTGGAAAGTGAAGGTATTTAAATTAATAGTAGTGTCATGGGAAAAAATGTTCTTTTGACACATTGATTTTTTCCCAGGCATAATGGCTATCAATAAGTTTATCAAACAGAAAGCATTTTTAAGGGCATCATTGATTCTATCATGCTAAATTCAGCTATAGGGTAGCATTAAACCAAAAAGTTGTTAAATACACAGAAAATAGATAAATAGAACAAAGGTGTATGAAATTTTGATTTTTGCAGAAATTTGTTAAAAACCTTACAATTCACACATTTTTAACTAAGACTGTTCTTGGTAACAGCATTTATAAGTTGAATTTGCAGCTTGCTAGGTTAGAAAATTCTAATAAGTTACTTTAAGTTAAGTAAAACAAAACTTATATGCATAGTTAACAAAAACACAAGTCTAATGAACTGGTCACAACAACCAGAATCAAACTTAGTACCTCTATGGCACAATAACTTGATTGGTTAGGACATCCACATAGTCAAGTGGTCTGTAAATGTTTTTGATCTTGACCTAGATCAATATGTAGTATTATGAAAACAAACTGTCATCAGTGAAATCCAGATTCAAAACAACTAATCACTGTCCATAGATAGGGAAAAGGAAATAAAATGTATAAATAAATAGTTTTTCGGGATTAAGCAAGACTCAACCAGGAAGTAGGGATTTGATCCCAGTTTTTGTTTCCAGTGATACATATGGGAATCAATCCACAGCATGGAACACTCTGACCAGTCAGTGAAAAACTGCCTGAGAAAACCAGTTGTTTATTCACATCTCTACTTCTTTAAGAAATTGATTATATACACTTTATCCATTATACTGTTTAGTAGTTGTTATCAAGTAATTAAAGATAGGGAAACATTCATATATACACAAAGAAAAACAGTTTAGAAAATAGGTTATAAAAGAAAGATAAATCAGCATTTAAACGCCTGATATTTCTTTAACACAATAAACAATTTTAGTCCATGCAATCAGGTGTGATAATAATAGATTTATGACAAGGATCCAAAACGAAGACAATTCTAATGAGATTCATAACAAGTCTTCAACATCAAAATCTAAATGAAATCTGAGAAAAACTTCTTTCCCATATTTGGTAGAACTGAAAGAAAGAATTTCATTACAAATTTCTACAACCTGGACAAATTGTTACCATGCAATTTTGTAGTGAATGGGTGACTCATTTAAATGATGCACTGGAACAGAAGAAAATCTTTTGAGCAATGATGTCAACTGATGATCATGCTGCATGGCAACACGTGTCAATTTGCAAATGATCATATCACTAAGTGATTATGATATTAAGGTTTTCAGTTTTCCTATTGCTCAATCTCTCAGTCAGATAATAGACTTCCAGACTTGTTTCCCTATGAATTCTCACCAACATGCTTCCTTATTCAATTTGTTCTTTATTTTATCTTCTGACTCATGTTGTGTATTGCAACTCTGTCTTCTTGACAATTCCAATCACATTATATAGTTTCTGTTGATATTTCCTTTGACTTCTATTAGGCATGACCCCCTATTCGCAAATTTTTTTTCTGGTACCAGCATAACAATTGGGATTTATTTTGCAATTTTATCTATGATGCTTCTTGGAGGGAAATCTTTCTACTGAAAATAGAAGTCAATTGAAAATTGAAGTCTTTCTATTGAAAATTGTGTCTCTGAAGTGTTTTCTTTTATGCCAGATGGCATTCTGGCTTTTATACCACCTGGCAAATACCAGATAAAAACATTATTTTCCTTTGTTCACACCTGTCTGTGCAGCTGCTATAGCCCACAGGAAGCGCTTTTTTTGGCTGTACCAGTGTGATAGCTCTGATCGCTACAATCACCTCTTTGTACCCAATCATAATAAGTGCAAATGTATCTTCAAAGAGGCTAATTCATTGTTCACTGATAGAGTGAGGTACTGTATAACTTTTCAGAAGTTAAATTCTCATGACTACTGGTAGCTCTGTAAGAGTGTGTTAAATAAGGGTAAATCCTCAATCCCTCTTTCATTCAATTGGTTTAAATTACCATCATCTCTTGATAAAGCAGAAAATTTTGCTCTCAAAATCTCTTTAATTTCTACTCTTAGCACATCAAGATTGCTTTTGCCTGACATTCCACTTTTAAGTGAGTGACATGCATATAGCTTCTGCTATAGTTTCTACTATCATCTCCAAACTTGATCACCATAAGTCATGTACAACTCAGTCATATCTCTGCAATTATCCTTAAAAAATGTGCCCCTGAACAGGCAACCTGTTCTCTCCAAGGTCTACAATGGATGCCTTTCTGTTTCTTGCTTTCCAGATTGTTCTCTTTGGTAGTTTCTGTTTTAAGAACTCTGGTAAAGAGTCTGATCCTTCAGGCTATTGACCCATTAGTCAGTCTTCTATCTTTTTTTGGCAAAGTATTAGAGGCTATAATAAACTCCAAATTGGTTAATCCTCCCACCTTGCAATGTCATCTGGTCTGGTGCTTCTTTTTATATCTAGAGATTCCTGATAAAATCCAAAGGAGAATCTGAAATGTTATAGATCCTGACCTGGCATTTCAGCCCCAGTCACTTCCCAGCACTTCAACGTAGTTTCCCTTTGCATTTTCAATAAATATTTTCACAGTAATTGTTCTGGGGAGCTTTCATCATTGGTGCTTTGACTTCATAAATTTAAGCACAGTTCTGGATTGGCATGGTGGTCCAATGGATATCGGCTCGGAACAAGAAATTGGAGAGCCGAGTTCAAATTCCAGTTGAATTCATTGCATTCACTTACGTGCAAATACCCTTGGGAAAGGTATTAATCCGTCTCTTCCTTCCAGTTATGGGTTAAATAGCAGGACAGATTGGGTTCTATAGCCTTGGCTGGCAACCAGTCTACCGCAGAAAGTAATGGCAACCTACTGTGGGATAATCTTCTGCCCAGTCAGTCATGTCTCTTTCTAGACATGATCGCCCAAGCGTGTTTCACGTATGGCACTTAACTGACTGACTGAATTGGCAGCTAGGTCTCATAATTTCACTGTTGAAATTACTAGTTGTAACTGTAATTTCTATGCTAACAGTGTCTTCTCCTACACTTCTCACTTGTGTAACTCTCTTTTGGTTTTCTGTTTTCTTGTCTACTACAATCTTCAAATATTTAAATGCAATGTCACTCTTCATCTTTTGTCTCCTTAATTTCTGTTCTTTTGTTGTCCTCCCTATTTATTTCACACTCAGTGTTCCCTTTCATCCTGGGGTGAAGAGGTTAAAAAATAATATGTTCTCCTACAGGTTGTGTACTTTTAAAATATATATCATCTAATATTTCAACACTTACTTTTTTTATCTATACAATAATTCTTATCTGGACAACAGTTTCATCAAGTTCAAGATATCAAAAGTTTTCTCAAGGAATCAAAACCAGTATTGTTCTTTCATGATAGAAGAACCAATTTACTTACAAGTGACTTAATTTTATAAAAAGCCATAGAAACTAATTTTAAAACATTAAAAAGATGACATAAATTTTATGGATTAAATGTTTAGTGTCCCCCAAAATGCTGGAACTTTTCATATCAACCAAATATTTTTGCATGAGCATCTTGATTATCATGCTAGTCTGAGTGAATTCACTCCTCGAAGGGTGCTGCATACTTGTGTCCTTGTGCCAAAAGTAAGCTAAAAATTAGTGAATAACAATTTAATATTTGCAGTTTTCTATCATATTTTATATTTCCTAATATCAAACCATGAAAAACACACACGTACATACACACACAACTTTTTTTTATTGATTATTTCAATAGATAAAAGTAAAATATTTACCCTGTATATATAGCTTTTATTCCCAAAAGCAAGCTGACATTGTTCGTTCAAACTATTAACATGTTCAAATAATCCAGTTGTATCATTCTTACAGTAATTCATTGATGTTTGTTCACTACAATTACTTCCTTTTCTAAAATAGTGAAAAGATATTAAGTGTTAGAAAATACTTCACTTGTAGAAAGATAAGTATTTGTTATTATTTTATTAAGAATTGGTAATACTGTTCATATCTATCTATCAATTCATACCTGAAATACTTTCATGAAATAATAAAAAAGAGTTTCTTTCAGTTGACGGATGAAAGAACAAATAATAGATATTTTATTATAATAAACTAAAGATAAGGCATGAAATTGCATTTACTTAGCATGTAGGTTGTCTTGATTGGAAAATGGTATAAAATTTGTGAAAAAATGAACTTTTATTATAATTCTGTTTATATTACCCTATTTTCTTTTCTGACTTAGTGACTTCATTTACTTGTTAAATTAAATGTGTTGCAGATTCAATGAAATTAATTTAGTTGATTATAGTAATACACTATAGCAAATTCTATTATGCAATTCAATGATGTCACAATAAAATTGGTATTAACTGATGTTGGTGAAATTTTTGGGATATAATTATATGAACATATATCATGTGAGTTTTAGCTGATGATATATTTTTTTAAAAGAAATATTTACAGTAAAATACTTGGTGGTGTGAGATTTTATTATACAACTTGATAAGACTGATATTTTTTTTAATTTCAGTTTTATAAATATCACCATGAATCATAAGAAGGGTATAAACTTGAAAGAGTTATTCATTGTCTGGAACACAAAATGCAAAAAATGTTGGACAAAGGTGAAAGATATAAAAGCAACCAATTACCACCCTTAAGTAAACATCAGAAAGTTAAATGTGTAACTAGTGTAAAAAATAAATGAATACTGATTTATCTACTAAAGTAATTCTTACTGTTGAATGTAGAAATACATTGCTGAGGCTAGGGGATGGCACTTTCATAGAAAGTCAATTAACATGACTTAAAAGACAATAAGTGAGAGGTAGAATAATGCTTTGAGCTAGTATCGTAAGCAATAAAATTATAAGTATTTTAAAGTTAATAATGATATCAAGATAAATATAGAATATTTTTGTTCTTGGACAAGATTTTTTTGTGTGTGATTGCTTGGCTGATTTTATTTAGTGGCATATCAACATCTCTATGGGTTATTTAATGCCAAAATATAAATATTTTGTATACAATTTTATGCCTTCAACTATAGATATTTTGTATATAATTTTATACTTTTGTTAGTAAGTTTAACTATTAACTATTTTAATTGTTTGTCTCAATCTGGGACTTTAACAGGTGCTACCATCCTGGTTCAGGGTGGACATATGAACGACAGCAATTAAGAGGTGGTTATACACTTCTTAAAACCTTCATTTTCCTGATCAGAGACTTTGCTGCCAGATGTAGTTTATCATCATGCCCAGGACATGAATTGTATATGTGAAGAAAATGTATTCAAACAAGATAATGTTCCTTCACATTCTTCAAAGCTGATTATAGCTACCTTGTTAAAAAATGTTTCAGAGATACCATATTAATGGGATGGCATTCAGCATCTGTAGATATTATTCTAATAGAAAATGTATGGTGTATCATTAAAAGAGATGTATATGAGAATAGAAAATAATATGCAAGCAGAGATCTCTGGCATTCAATAAAAATTACTGCAGCAGTAGAAAAATTGAAATAATCAATGGAAAAAAGACTAGCAAGAACTGTTATATACCACTAGATATATTCTTATATATATTCTAGTATATTCTCTTATATATATATATTCTTATATATATTCTTGTATATTCTCTTATATATATATATTCTTATATATATTCTAGTATATTCTCTTATATATATATATTCTTATATATATTCTAGTATGTTCTCTTATATATATATATTCTTATATATATTCTCGTATATTCTCTTATATATATATATTCTTATATATATTCTAGTATATTCTCTTATATATATATATTCTTATATATATTCTCGTATATTCTCTTATATATATATATTCTTATATATATTCTAGTATATTCTCTTATATATATATATTCTTATATATATTCTCGTATATTCTCTTATATATATATATTCTTATATATATTCTAGTATATTCTCTTATATATATATATTCTTATATATATTCTCGTATATTCTCTTATATATATATATTCTTATATATATTCTTATATTCTCTTCTTGATGAAAATAAGCTGGAGCCAAAAATGTTGATTATCTTCTTCAAAGTTAAAATGGCGGACCACAACACGTATATATATATAAATAAAAATATACAACATATTTTCATTTGCTTCTTTGGTGACTTGGTTGTGGAGTGGAATTGGAGGGCTTGGTCAGAGAGTCAGCATGCACACATACAAGAGCAACCAAATGGCTGCCCATCTTCTGTGTTCTGAACTCAACAGACTTTAACTGAATTCTTCAAATGACTATTAAAAACTACCTGAACTCACTTCATTTCTCCTTTAAATAAGAGAGCTTTGCTCAACATGTCACTTTTGCTGTATGTTGTTATATTTCAGGCGCTTATATTTCTTTGTTCATCAAAACAAAATCCAGCTTTGCCACCTGCATTTACACTCACTGACATTTCAAACAACATTTTTTTTTAATCTTTCAATGCAAATGCACTTCTAAGCAAAATTTTATACTGTAGTAAATGAATATATAACATTCCTTGCATATCATTTTTCAAAATGTTCATCTATGAACATTTTAAATGCTTTTTCTTCCATGACCAAGCCTTTCCACAATACAACCATGTCATTATACAACGCATTTACATAATATAGCATATATAAAAATCAATGATAATACATGCAAAAGTGATAAAAATATATCAATATTAAAGGTAGCATCCTTTTCACTTCACATTGTGTGTGTATCTCTTGTTAATTCTCTGCATGAGATATTCTTCTTGATGTAAACTCTAAGTTT
The DNA here is from genome assembly GCA_037127315.1 of Ascarosepion bandense. Classification (NCBI taxonomy): domain Eukaryota; kingdom Metazoa; phylum Mollusca; class Cephalopoda; order Sepiida; family Sepiidae; genus Ascarosepion; species Ascarosepion bandense. The sequence continues at coordinate 885,660 of JBBBDQ010001371.1, forward strand.
GTCTCCTAACTTAGGCATAATAATTTAATCAGGCCAGAACGTGTGTTATATATCTAGAGAATGCTGGTTCCAGTTATATCGACGAACAGACAACACGGGTGTATATAAAAATATATCAGTGATATTTTTATTAATGAACGATGGACCGTGTAGCTTAGGGTACAGAGAGTTGAGGGAGCGCTCTTCTAAGGGTTGACGGGAGTCTAGCCTCTCTGCTTAGCTCTTCTAGCTTCTTCTTCGACTTCTGGCGAATCCTTGTTTTCGAGGTCTTTTTATATCTTCCAAAACCGGAACTTGTTTCTTCCGGGTTTTGCATCGATCCGCGATGCCCACGCGATTCTCAGAGTCACCTGTCTGTTTGCCTGTGTAGGCATTTCCGCCGCTGTCGGAAATAGGGTCAAAGTGACATCCGCTACTTTTCATCAACCGGGAACACCCACGCTTCATCAGCCTTCTTGGGTGGGGCCAGACCGTTATATTACACTCCTCGCCCTCCCATTTTCCAAAATGTTCACCTAAGAACATTTTAAGCGCAACACCCTCACTCACCTCCCCATGCCACACAAGCCCTACAATTGTATAAAACATGTGCATGCCAAAACAACAAAAACATGTGCATGCTGAAACGAAAAAACAACAAAAAAAAAAATATATAGGGGAGCCTACATCGGCAACCCGACAATGTTCGTATCCATCTTGAAAATTGTTCTACCAGCTCGATGTTTCATTGTTCTTTCTTTTTTTTTTTTTTTTTTTTTTTAATATCCATTTTCACAGAATTGGGCAAAGTTCTTAAAGATGTTCATTTTCTTTCTCGACTCTGTCCATAAGCGTAGACTCTTCGATGCATAATCACGTGATTATTAAGCGGTAACCGCGCCCTAGTTTCAAAACTAACATCGAGTAAATGACCTTTGACCAACACCATGCGTGCCTCTGCTCGAGTTTATTGTTACACATGTAACCTCATTTAATTTAATTTAATTTCAAACATACTATGTTTGAACACAGAAAAAAATGGCCATTATCTGCCGTACATAACATTCATAGTCTGACCGAGAAATGTTCAATAGAAAATGAAGAAAATTACCCTGATTCCAACGTTAATCCGCATGCAATTTACTTGTGGAGGATATTAATTTAGACTAAAAAAAAAAATGGACCCGTGACTCGTAGTTCCCTAGTTTGTACAATGCTTTCCATTCCCTGAACTACTTCCTCTGGATTCGAAACCAAGCATATCTGATTTGTTGACATCTCTCTGTTTAACGCCCGTTGACCCCGGAGTACTATTCACAGCGGATAACTCAATTTCCTTTTCCGAAGCACTGTTGCTTCTTTTACACTTAAAAATCCGCTTCCTAGCTATTACTCCCAGGATTATTATTACACCGACCATGCCAGCAATGACTCCTATCGTCAACTTCTTCGGGAGTTCTTCATATCCTTCACTAAATCTCTCCATATTTACTAGTTTCCAGAAATTAATATATCTTCAAAAGATATTTCACAAGTCACATAAATGAAAATTCACAGAGGATGTTGAATTTATGGGAACCTGCACAAAAGCATAAAAGTGAAGTACTTTTACGTAAATAAAAATAAGTTTTAGATTTTAATTTAATTTTCCCAAATCTCCCCAAATAATCCGATTCCACCATATTGATAACAAAATATCTTTTCAATATCTGACTCATATCGCGAAACACTGAGACGCGGGTGAATGTTTTAAGAATATATATAATTGGTGTATTTGCAACGAAATAACCAAACAATGCAGTTGTTTTCAAGCAACGATGTTGAGATATATTTATAATTGGTGATTTTGTTGGCTGTTGTTAACTGCATAATTAAAATTACACTTTAAAACTCTCAATAACATTTAAGTCATTTCTATGCTGTAGAAATGTCACGCAAAACACAAACATTTTAAAATTTTGACAATATCTGTGTAAAGATTACAAATTGACATTTACGAACAAATTTCGTTGATGAGATCAAAATTAAAGAACCCTTTCGTTTCTCTGATTTTCCTATTGTGGTAGCATTCAGCTACATTTATAATTTGTTAATGTTTACCAATTTTGATTTAGTTCATGCAATACAAGGCCAAATGGAGAAAATGAAGAGGGTCATTTTACGCTAATACTCCAATTGGGGAAAGTTTGTGTACGTAGAACATCGATTGTTTTTTTTTTTTTTAATTCGGCTCGAGTACTGATCAGAAAAACTCAACTATTTCAACCATACAACTGACCTTCATAATCACATTGAGAATAGTTGTTCGTCAATATTTCTATTGGGTTGTCTGAAAAGTTCATGCCGCTTTTTAAGTAAAATTAAGACACAAACCAAAATTATTTCATTAAATATTTATTCTACGAAATATTAACTATTCTCTTGCACAAACCAAAGAAAACATTGTTAAACTCACTTCACATATATGGCAAAACATTAACAAAAAAAAATAAACCACCAACTCAGATGCCCCACACCCACAGACAGGCAAATATTTCAACTTTCTTCCTCCCCCAACTTTAACACACTTTAACACCCCTGTCAATTTTAACACCCCCGTCACCCCAAACCTACGCGCTAGGCATAATACTCTCTCTACTTCACCGGCGTTCCCTGCCACTCTCTACATGTAACCTGCCTCTCACCGGCCGACTCTGTTTCTCTCTCTACATGTAACCTGTACCCCGTCCGTTCTATCGAACAATCCATTTTTCAACTCTAATTTCAGATCGGCAAAAGTATGCATTTTTTTTTCTAACTGGACTTATTATAAACACGAGCAGAGAACACACACACTATTAAATCAATAAGTCACTTTACCTTTCGTTGATGTCTATAGTCGCGGCTGCTATATTTTCGTCTTCTTTCTTTTTCTTTCTATCTGGTAGTTTTTCCAATCGTCCTGTCGTCTGGTTGAATTCCAATCACTGCCGTGGTAAACCCAATAATGTTCGTATCAATCTGTCTTGTTGCCTCAAAACAGCAAGTCACGTAGGCACCAAAACGATGTTTGTTATATAGCGACAAATAACAAACACGGGTGTATATAAAAATATATCAGTGATATTTTTATTAATGAACAATGGACCGTGTAGCCTAGGGTACAGAGAGTTGAGGGAGCGCTCTTCTAAGGGTTGACGGGAGTCTAGCCTCTCTGCTTAGCTCTTCTAGCTTCTTCTTCGACTTCTGGCGAATCCTTGTTTTCGAGGTCTTTTTATATCTTCCAAAACCGGAACTTGTTTCTTCCGGGTTTTGCCTCGATCTGCGACGCCCATGCGATTCTCAGAGTCACCTGTCTGTTTGCCTGCGTAGGCATTTCCGCCGCTGTCGGAAATAGGGTCAAAGTGACATCCGCTACTTTTCATCAACCGGGAACACCCACGCTTCATCAGCCTTCTTGGGTGGGGCCAGACCGTTATATTACACGTGATTTACATAAAAAATGTTTTCCTTTTCTTTTTTTCTCCTTCCTTTTTTTCTTCCTTTTTAACTTCCACTGAGTAGGTTGCTCATATACACATACTGAGACACATTGGGCACCCCAATGTCGAGCAATGGTTAGCACCAGAAAAATTACAGCCAAGGAGTGACCAAACCTCACTAGGTCCGCCATAACTTTGGTCTTATGCTACATCTAAGTTACACTTAGAAAATCACCATTTTGAGATGTGTGATTACATAACTTATAACCATAAGAGAATTCATCTTCTGCGTACCTTCCAAAGTTTTCTGCACATCTTAGGTTCATCTTTTCACAACTGACTTACAGCATTCTTCTGCCACTGCAACAATTCCTCACCTTTTTTAGTTGGACATTAACTTTTTTTTGTGGTTCCCTTTTGTACCTTTACTCTTTCTTTTTTTTTCAATTATTTATTTGTTCATTCAAGTGCCAATCATGACCCACATACTGGTCAACTAAAGACTGATTTGTTTCATGTATCCTTCATCTCTTTTTATTTTTTCCTAGTGAATTTGTTATCAACTTTGTGGCATTGACCAACTCCTTTGTGATATCCTGAAGAAAAACCTTCAACTTAGAAAAAAAAAAACAAATGCACTGGAAAAGAAAAGTGAAAGAGCACCTACCTTTTTTTGTTATTATTATTTTTCTGTTTCTTTTTCTTTCTTTTTTTTTGTAACACAACATCAGAGAAATTTCTGTAACATCTGAAAAGTTTGTTTTCTTCCTTTTTTCTTTTCAAAGAACACACACGACAAGAAAGTTTCTATAATGTTGAAAAATTTGTTTTTTCTTTTTTTCTTTTTGAAGAACACACATCAGAAAATTTTATACTGTTCAAAAGTTCATTCTTTCTATTTATTCTATCTCCTTTCAAATTGTATCACACTCCAGGCACAACCATACTAGATGGTAACCACAGCTTCAATTTACAAATTGACATTGGGTAAATGACCTTCGCATAAACCTGTGCACTTCCACTCAAGTTTCACACTACACATGGAATTTCATAAATTTTAATCATACTATGTTTTAACATGGAAATCTGCCATTATTTACAGTGCATGTCATTCTAAGTCTGTCTGAGGCAACAGCAACTAAATGAAAGAAAAAATGAAGAAAAACTACCTAAAGGTCTGATCATATCTAATGATGCTGGGATGCACTTCAATTGAAGGATCAGTTGCAACCTTATAGTTCTAAGCTCTCAACTAACTTAGTCTAAAAATGGGCCTGTCATACTCTAAATATCACATAATTCAACATTTTCTCCACAGACTGTAACTACTACCCACAATATCACAAGGTAGCGAAACCAATCCCCTTTCTCAAGCACTGTTTTCTTCTCTAACATCTTAACCCACAACAAATCTGCTAATGCATGTTTAACTTTCTTTTCTTCCTGTGGTCCTTGTAATACTCCACATCAATCTCACAGAACTTTACTATTGTGCCTTTTCTTATGTTCTTTCTAACAAAGCAGTGATAGGAGGTAATTCCCCTGTGCCTAAAATTGGTTGAAGCTGAAATTTCACTTAACAGCTGGAAGAGTCCAAAAATATTTCCACATTTTACAGCGACTTTATCTTTCTTCCACATCACTTCCTCTGACTATTACAACATCTAATGCCCTGTCAACTCTGTTCCTTTTTCTAATTCTAATTCTTTTACTAACTGACTTTCCCCTGCAAGCATTTTCTACCCTCCTTAACTGTGTCTGAAAGAACTGTACCCTCTATCTCCACAGTCAGACTCTGCACACAAATGCAAAAAGTATGCTGTTCCATTGTAGTTTTTGTTTGAACTAGCAACTTTCTTTTATAATAAAAACAAAAGCAGAGTACACATAGACAAAGGAAAAAATCACATACCTTAACTCAATGTCTCTGTCACAATTGTTCAGTGTTTTTTTTGTACTATGGTAACCAGGTTCCCACAATCTTTTTTTTTAAAAAAATACTAAGTCACAGTGCACCATTTTCAGAGATTGTTATATTCTCTGTTGGTATATATAAACTGCAACCAAAAATTTGAATTATCTTCTTGCAGGCAAAATGACAGACAGTAACATGTATATATAGAATATACAATTATATTTTTATTCTGTTTCTTCGATGACATTGACATAGAGTGGGGGTTGGTCAGAGGTAGGCATGCATGCATATGAGGGCAGCTAAACCCAGATTCTGTGTTTTGACTTACTGCTGTTATCTGATCTCACTTAAATAGGCCACCCTGTTTGACATGCGCCACTTCTGGTACATTTTGTTATATTTCAAGTGTTAAAATTTTTTACATCGACCTTTGTGTTTGTGAAACCTAGCCTGCACCTGGGTTTTTCCAAATTCTCTAAAATTTCAAAACAATGTTTATTTTCTTTTTTTTTTCAAATCTTGCAACAGAAATGCAAATACACTTCTGGGCAAAATTTTATACTATAGTAAACTAATATATACCAGGACTATAGAATATTAAGAAGTAAACATTAACATGTAAAATAACAAAGCATTGATTTATTCAGGTACATGCATATTTTTGATCTCCTAAGTTAAGCAATAATGAACCTGGTTAGTACTCTACCATTTGTCTGTGCATTGAATACTGTTACAATATCTGGTTCTATGGTCTTGCTATTCACCTTGAGGTTCTTGACAGAATGTTGACATCGCTATACTATTTGAATACACCAATCAAATGTGTATATATGTATGTACGCAACGGCACACATACACACATATATATGCCAAGCCCCATACGGTCCACATATAGTTATGTTTGTGTGAGCCCCTGTGGGCAGACACATATGTGTGTGTACGTGTCTGCATATGTCAATGGGTGTACAAGTGTGTATATGTCTGCGTTTGTCATGACGACAAATTTTCCTCCCAATTTTCCTCCCACTTCCACAAAAACACACCAATATATGCAGCCCTACATATAGCCAATTTTTAAAAAAATTAATCAGTTTGTCTGATGATCGCAAGAGCGTGAAACCCAGGGTCACAAACTCACACCTATCTATCTATCTATCTATCTATCTATCTATATATTAATTAACTTACTCAATGATATCATCCAAGTGCTTCTCGATTTGTTCAATTGAACATGATGAGAAATGCCAAGGATTCGTGTTATTGGGATTCATCAGTCTGCTCTGGGACATGATGTAATGGCTTTCTTCGCTACAGTTGTTATTTTTACCATCATGTTGACTTCCAAAACTAAAACAGAAACACAAAAAAAAAGAGCGAAAAATAAGAAATAAATAAATAAGACATGTATAAAATTGTAGTTTTGGGGCTGTACTACACTTATTATTTCCTGCATTTACATATTCCCACCAAATATTTAGTGATAACCCCCAAATATCTTCAACCTCTTTTTAGTATCCTTGCAGACTCCCATAACTAACTTGTATAATCTCAATTGCTGTGCGTCTGGCATTACCATAATGCATCTGCTATCATAGGCACAATTCTAAACTTCCTTTTTCATGTCTTTGTCAGCTTCCAGGCAGTGTCCTGGTATTTTTACAAATTCTCACTCTTCTTCATGATCACTGCTGGTACAACTGTGTAAACGATCATGGAGGCCTTTATCAAATCCAGTCTTCTTTCTTGGATGTAGTTCTCATTTTGGGATTCAGAAAACCAGTGTATTTTGGGATTTTTATTTTCTGGAACAGTCTCTGGCTTATGATGAAACCATTTGTCTGCCTAATTGAATCCAGTTAATTTGCACTTTTCCCAGTGTATGCTTTTCATTACTGTGTTGTGCCTATTGTTCTATTCTTTTGTGGCCAGTTTACTACATTTGCAGTTTCATCTCTTCCTCTATAAAGCCAGTATTTAATGCTTTACAGATTTTATTAGTTATTCCTTTGATGTAGCTTACCATAGAAATTACCATACAAAAAAACTTCAAATGCAAAAAAGAAAACAAATATAAAAAATTATATCAAAAATAGAGAGACAGAACAATTTTTTTATTTCAATTAGTAAATATAATCTTTGCTTAACAATTTTATAAACTCACCCCAACAAATCTTTGAAGTATTTTTAAATATTTTTTAAATTTTTGTAAATTATTATTATTAAAATAAAAAATAAAAACAAAATTTCATAGGTGAAGAGGCTCATCTCTTGTTTCCTGTTTAGGATGCGGTTTCCGGGTTTCTCTTTTCCAATCTCTTCAATCTTATGTAGCCCCCTGCACATCAGTGGTGTAACCGCCTTGCTCGGGGTGATATGATTAAAAAAAAAAGTGAATGTAACAAACTTGACTTGAATTTGAACTTGGCTTTCTGATTTCTCATTCTGAGCTATAATCCATCACACCACCAGCACATCCAGAATGTTAACACTAATTCCTTTAACTTCTGCAACTTCTGGAGAGTTTTGCCAAAACAATTTTCTAAAATAATTCACATATAACGTACAATATGGCAGGATGTGTTGTTCTGCTGAAAGATGTCCCTTCCATCGTAGAAGATTATTGCCACGAAGAGATATGCCTAATTTTTGATAATGCTGAAGTAAGTGTTATGCAAAAGTATATTCCATATAAATATTAGGACCTAGTGATTTTCTAGTAGAATAATGTGTAATGTGATCGATACCGGCTTGGCAGACTGGCTGCAGTCTCTCTCTCACCGGCGTGACGTGGCTTCCCTGTGTCTATTCTATAAATACTTTCACGGCTTCTGCTCTGATGAACTTAGATCACTGGTGCCCCCAGATACAAATTTGCACATGATACTAGATTAGCAACTAGATCCCACCCTTTTACAGTGAAACCAATAAAATGCAACCGCAATTTCTACTCCAACAGTTTCTTTTCTCGCACTTCCCGACTGTGGAATTCCCTTCCACATGATTGCTTCCCCAATGGTTACAATCTCCAGGAGTTTAAATGTAAGGTCAATAGACACCTTCTAACACACTAACCATCTTTCAAACGCTCTTCCCATCTACCCAACCCCCAGCCTTGGTATCCTTATCCGTCTATCACCCTCCTTCTGACATTTCTAACCACTCTTTCTCTTCACCTTCCCCTATGTAACCCCATGTGTGATAGTGGCAGTGGAATGCCTTGCTTGGAGTGAAATGATTAAAAAAATAAAATATTGCTGAAACTATTGCACTATATCCTCTGGCTTGTTGATTTTCTACAGTGCTTCTTAGTGCCATAACTTTCTGAAGATAATGATGCACATCACTCCAGGAGAATGTAAGATTCAACAGATCAGACAACCTATTGATACAAGTCTTGCATATCCCCTGAAAACATTTTTGGTAATGAACTTTTGGTTACCATAGGCACTCTGGCTGACCGCTGGCTTTACAACCCCATATAAAACAAAGATTAATATACAGTGTGTTGTAATACAATCCTTTTTTTAATTCAAATAAACTTATTTGCAATGGATGCCACAGAGGCTTTTCTGTTGGTATGTACTTGGGGATAAATGTTTTGTTTATTTCTTTTATCGGTAAAACCTAAAAAGTCAATGTCTTGATAGTTAATGATGTTTCTTCTTCAAATTACAGTTGTGCATCAGGATTTTCTTAAAGTAATAAAACACTTTTGAGATTGTCATTTTGTCTCCACGTTCTGTAGTGGAAGATTTTGGTACAATGCATACAAATAGATAAAAATACATACTTCTCATGCAACTTACCTATGTGCAATTTCATGCATCATAATCTGGATGACTGAAAAACCAACTTTTGACCCAACAACGGAAAGAGAATATTTTGTGCATAATGTGCCTACATAGGAAATACCTAATCAAAAAAAGAAATGCCATGAATGAAACAAGTAAGCATTCAAAATTATGAGAGTAGAATAAGAATTTATTTTCAATTTGATGTATTGAAATTTAATTGTTTAAAGATAAGTAAATATTAAGTAATCTATTAATATAAAATTCCGTTACAGCAACTTAATATAATTTAAAGTAACAAATATGCTGACATTTTCTTTCCAGTGTGCAGTTTCTTTGTCTAATAACAGAGCAATTATTATAAAAAATATATTATTTAACAATTTCATCAGTATAGCACAACCAAAATAATTTGTGGCAAAAGAGGTTATCTCAATTATTATTTAGAAGGAAGGATTATAAAAATAGTCTTAGATAACTATGATAAGGGTGCTGAAAAATGAAAAAAAGAATTTAAAAGATTCTGATGTTTGCTCACAAAGTGGGTTGAGTTGAGAAATTTTCAGAACTTGTATATGAAAATTATAAAGATGTCCTTTGCAAAGTATATTTTCAAGTTCGTTCATAAGAAATTGCTACCTAAAATATCTAGAAATAGTCTTAGATGCTGATCTATGGTGGGTATATAGATGTCCCCACTCCTGTTTAAAGAAACCATGATTAATTCTTTCCTAAAGCTATAGATAAAAAAAGAATCATATATATATATATATATATATATATATATATATATATATATATATATATAAAAAATAATTACTAATAATCATAAATTACTCTTAAAGACAATAATTCCAACCAAGGCATTGATACCAACTGTCTCCTCAATAATTTGTCCTATTTTAACCACTCACTGCTCAAAATCCTAGATCTGAGTGGTGGAACAAACAAAGTAATAAAAATATGAATATGAATAGACTCTATTCAATAGAGTATATTCTTTAGAAAACTGAAAATCTCTCATTTCATATGTAATATTACATCATGGTTGGGACTATTTCAATTTCATAGTGGCTTATCCTCAGAGAAATTTGATGATGTGAACTATCAAGAATAAACTACCATTTTTCCCATTATAAAAAGAGAAGAGACTTTTGAAGAAAAATTCCACGCATCTGGAAAAGTGATTTTCAACTGAGGTTTATATGGACCTCAAGGTCCATATAACATTAGTGAAGGTTCACACAAAAAATAGCAAATTGGAGGTGCATGGTAATATTTTAGTGGTTCACAGAGAAATTTCACTTTGGAATGGTTGTTACAACTGAGAATTGGAATTTCTACAGTTGACTATGCCATATTAAAATACTAAAAATAGAAAAACAATTGTAAAACTAGCAGAAAATGAGTTCAAACAATGTAAGATAGTATTTCTTTTACTCTACTGGATGTTTTGATTGCATAAAAATTTAAATGGTTTGTCATGATTTATTTTATTCGTGTAAATAAATGTTCCATATAATTTAGTTGTTAAATATAGGTTTATCTTCTTTAAATTAGTTTTACTTCAAAATAAAGTATATACATTTACTATTTCTATAATATAATTTCTAAACTTATCTATTAGTAAAAAATAAAATAAAACTTTTGTTTCATTGAATGGTTATGGGGTCTAACATAAAGAGTAAATGTGGTCCATGGATAAAGAAACTCATAAAACCTGAGTAATATTTGAACATTCAAGTTACCTACTCGTGGCTACTCTTTCTCAGGACTTGAGTCAACACATATGATCCAGATTTGGGTACCTGTGCAATGGTTAGGAAGCTTGTCTCACTAGAACCTATTACAACTGAGTAGTGATTTTGATCCTCACTGAGTACCCCATTCTTTCGGCCTTGTGCCACATTTAAGCTTAGAAAATCAACATATGATCGAGATTATGTATTTGACTGAAGAATTAATTCCAAAACAGCAAAAATGAGATAACATTCTATATACAATACAGCAAATTTAGTACTATTTCTTAGGTAAACAAAGAATGGATAATTTATTAAAATCTGGATCACAAAACAGAATCACAGTCAAACATATGGATATTTGATTTTATATACTTTTAGTGATCAGTGTGAAATATAATACTTGAATGTCTCAATCATTCTTGTATAAAATATGGTGTAGCAGCATGGTTTTGCATTAGTTGTGGTTGAATCTCAGAGTGTTCAGTCCTGTGCAGACCAACAGAGAATACTGCCACTGACTTGTGTAGTCAGTGTCTCTTGAATAATTCCAGCCAATATTGCTAATAACAAAATCCAAGTTTTACAATATTTAATTCTCCAAAACTTTTTAAAATACTGAAACCTGAAAATATCATCCAAGTAAAATATTTTAATTTGTAGCAAATAATCTTGCTGTAACAATTCTCAGAGAAGAAACCCCATATTTGAGACTAGAAAGAACCTTCAGATGTTCAAACACTGTGTGGGTGAAGAAGTGTTTCATATGTCCAACATTCACCCTGGTTAAGGTTGAGCCGGCTTTCTCCTCAATGGAGAAAGTTTCAATGGCGTTTGTTTAAGGGCAGGGTCCCAAGTCCTGCCCTGTTATTTAACCCATAACTGGAGGGAAGAGACGGGTTAATATCTTTCCCAAGGGTACTAGTGCGTAAGTGAATGCAGGGTGTTCAACTGGAATTTGAACGCTGCTCACCAATTTCTCTTTCTGAGCCAATATCCACTGCACCACAATGCATATCCATCAATAAACACTTACAGCACCTGGTATTCCCAAGAGGTCACGGATCTAAGTACTGACCAGGCTCAACGTTGCTTAACTTCGCTGATCAAGCGAGAATCGGCGTATTCAATGTGATATGACCATAAGCTATCTTCTTATCCCTTTGTTGAATTATAACCAAACATCTGACAACGTACAATTTCCTACATCTCACTAGATTGGTGCATTTATTCATTTATTTATTTATTTATTTAGCACAATATCTTTATTATAGATAAAAAAAAATTGTGCTTTCTAATCTAAGGTTCTGTGAAAGTAGACAATAGCAAAAACATAGTGTTTAAAACTTACCTGCTACATTTATTTGAGCTTGGTTTTGGAGTTCAGCATAAAGTTCAAGACTAAAGGAAAAGAAAATTTTGAGGAGATTTCTCATAAACTAATTGGTGCTAAATATTTTTCAAAGTTAGATGCAAAACATAGATACTGGGCAATACACATTCATAAAGAATCAAGTCTGCTTAGATGTTTTAAGACACATTTTGGTAGGTACAGATACTTAAGGTGTTCCTCTTAACTTAAAGTGTCACAGGACATATATCAACAAAAAAATGGACCAAGTGCCAGAAGGTTGTCCATGAGCCATTAGTGTTATGGTGCCCTCCTGTGAGGAATGAACTCTTCCTCTTGTTATAGAAAGTTACCTGCATGACTTCCAAAAAGGCAGTTAAGAGCAATTAACAAGAGCAGTTGACAAGAACAGTTAACGAAAGCAGTTAATGACAGCTACTAGTCAGGCAATAAGCAGCATAATAATACCTTAGGACTTACTTATTTCTAGTTACTTATTATTAACACTTCCTTTGTTATACTAATACACTGTTTTGAACCTACCTTCTTGTTCCATGTCTTACTTCCGGCACAAACTAGTCACTACAACTTTGCGGCAAAGTTTCGCCACAACTCCACAACAAATTGGCAACAAAGATCCACAACAATTAGTATATCTGATGATAATCGTATATATAGTAAGACAATTAAATAACATGATAAGAACTTGAGAAAAACAATAGATATTACAAAAAGATATGTTTTTTTAAAGACAAATGCAAAATAAGATAGAAACCAATAAAATTTATGGCCTTATTTGAGATGAAAATGGCTCTCACTTAGACGTATAAAAATGTAACAAAATCAAATCAAAAACCAAACCTACAAACTGAGAAGGACTTCTGAAATTTCTATCTATGATCCAAGTGCTTTCAATAATGGAACAGTTTCAAAACAACTTCACTGAGATCACTACTCAAGAAAGATACCAAATATCAATGGAATGACACACATGATAGAGATTTCAAAAATTGAAAGACTGTATTCTTGAAAACATATGTATATGAGAATAAGTTCCAAATTGAATCAAACCATAAACCATTGGAAAATATACTGAACAAAACATTGTAAAAGCACTCACAAGAATGCTGTTATTGCTACAACTGTATGACACTCAAATTATATACAAACCAGGCAAAGAAATGAGAGTTCCAAATTATCTATTGAGAACACAACCAACATAAGGCAAAGAAATTGAACTAAATATTACAATATATGACGTTGACATATCAGTGCAGAAGAAAATAGATTTACAAGAAGCTACAGAAGAAGATGAATAATTGAAAATGCTAAAACAGATGATAATAAATGAATGGCCAGAGTCTGTGGAAATTGTATCCAAATTTATAAGAAATTACTGGTCATTGAAAGAATTTTCTAGCAGTACAAGATGGGTTGGTGACTAAAAGTGATTGCTTAGTCATATCAATAAGTATGCAAAATAATGTCATCCAAAGGATTCATAATGTGCATCAAGGAATTGAAAATGTCAACTGAAAACAAGAAATACTGTTTATTAACCCTCTAGTGCCATTCGTATCATATTTGATACAGTATGAAAACAAGCCTTGAAAGAAATATTTTCCTGAAAATTTTTTTAAGAGAAATATTTTATAAATTTCAAATGAAAGCAGTACTGACTGCTCAGTCAATGAATACCAAATGTTTCCTTATAGGGAAATACCAAATGTTTCCTTATAGGGAAATACTGTATCAAATATGATACGAATGGCCCTAGAGGGTTAAAGAAGTATAAACAAATGCTGGTAAGATCATGTGAGATATGCAATGGACACTAAAGAAAAAATACTAAAAAGACAATAATCATTAAAGAACACCCAACCAGAATATTTTAATATATTGAAGCTGACATCTTTGACTTCAATGGCTAATAATGTTTACTCATTGCTGGCCAATACAGCAATGAGTAAACATTATCATTTATCAAGATGAAGAACATCACTAGCACAAATTGCATTGAATACTTCAAAGTAATTTTTGCTGTTCATGGTATCCCAGAATGCCTTTATACAAATGATGCCATGTATTTTGTGTCAAATGAGTTCCACAATGTTGTCACTGAATGGGAATTCTCTCACATGACATTCAGTCCAAGATACCCTCAATCAAATTTTTTCATTGAATGAATTTTCCAAATAGTGAAAAACACTCTGTAAAAAGCAAAACAATAAAAATGGGCTATTAAATGGTTTTTCTTTGCTTAAGAGCATTGGAAAGTCACTTGATATCAGCAGCAGAGATTCTATTCAAGAAGAAAACAAGAACAAGGATTCCAATTATATTGACTACTAACAACTCTAAGATCAATCAGATCCAAGAAAGGATGAGCATCAAAAACAGAAAACAGCAGCAATATTATAATAGAAATAGAAAAGACCTTCTTGAATTAGTTATAGGCAACCAAATTGTCTGTTTTTCAAGAAAATAGCACATGGCAACTAGCAACAGTTGTAGATAAATGCACAGAACTATGTAGTTACATCATTAAAATTCACAGCGATGGATGACATCTTAGATGTAACAGATAACACATACAGAAACTATACAAACCACAGAGACAAGTCACTTTCAGCTTACGAGGTCAAGAAATTGGACAAAATGATTCAGCATCAATATCACACACTGACACTGACTCCCACAGCAAACATTAATATTCCATCTACTACAATTCAGCATGTCCAGCTCATACAGTTGCAGGCACAGATGACCAACTCCCAGACCAAACACCAACAGCTCAGTGAGAACAAGAAAGCCCCCAATTCGATTTAAATACTTTGTTATATACAAATAGTTTTTATTTATCTCCAAGGAGAAGGAAAATTGACAATAATTTTATTTTCAAACACAATGATAATTTCAAAATATTGACTTCATTGTTTTATTTTCTAATTTCAAGTTTATATGTTATATTTTATATTCTACTTTATCCTATTTGATTTCACATTATCAAAATTACTCTAATTATGACTATGAAATTATAAAGCATAGACTTTTTATTTTTTATTTTTATTTGTCATGAGAACTGCTTTATACATGAGTTGTGTCCCTTGAATGTATTGAAGAAGCCAAGATGGTGAAATAAAGCACATAGCAGCACCACATGACTGACTCAATATTATGAAAGTAAGTATGAAATACCACACTCTTTAATTAAAATATATGTTAAATATCAGTCAAAATTACTAAATAAAATTCCATATTATTTTAACCAGGGCAATTTGTATGAAAACCAATTTAATTAAATTTGTAATCATCTTACATTTTTTCTATGTCAGCTGTGACCAATACAATTTTTACTTTATTAGATGAATAAGAATTAATTAATGAGCCTCCAAATGATTAGTCAGCCTTTTCTTGTCTGTTTTTATGGTTAGAGAATACTGAAAGGGTTCAAAAGGGGGCAAACAAGCAGTAAGCCCAAAATCCATCATTTTTTTGCATTTAAATATCTCAAGAAAAAATGAGTTACTATAAGACTAGAGCTGTATCCTACAAGTTTTATTTATTCAATAAAAAATGATTTCATTCAAAGTAAAAAAGTGTTGCTACGTTGATAGAAATGTCAACCTTGTTAGTAAAAATATTATATAACAAATGCCTTACCTACCTAACAAACAACACTGCATGGTCATATTCAATATTTCCAAAATCAAAATTTGAAAAGTTACGGAGCAAATCTTCTACATTCACAGAACCATTTACATAAGATGGGATCTGTGAAATAAATTCATTTTTTTCAGGAGTCTGAAAAGAATTGGAAATTAGAAATATTATTAGATTTAATCAATACACAATATACAATCAGTTTTTGATCAAATCATGTTAGCAATTAAAGTGTACTTAATAAAATTCAATGCATAACAACTGCTTAAAATAATTTAAGCATTTTAAGGATGGTAACTAGTAAATGAAAGTGAGAAAGACTAAAAATCAATTGTAAGAAGACGTAATGTATATTTGTCAGCAAAAGAAGCAGCCCAAAATGCAAACTATGAATTGGAGACACCAAGATCAAGCAAGTACAAACATTTAAATAACTGGGGAATGTTTTAATAGAGGATGAAAAATGCAACATCAAAATCTGGTGGTAAATTGGGATATTAAAAGATGCCTTTTAAATGTGTATTAAGGAAGAGAAAATCTTATTAGAAACAAAGAAAAGAGTACTGACCTGTTATGTACTATTGGTCTTCCTATATGACAATGAATGCTGGACAATCTCCTCACAAATGAAAAAGAGACTTGAAGCAACAAAAATGTAGTTCTACAGAAAGATGTCAAAAATCCAAGGTTTATGGAAAAATGGAAACAAAAACAATGCTTGTAGCATCAGAAAGAGAAATTTCTAAGTCGCATAATGAGGAAAGAGAGCTTAGAAAATTTAACACTAACAGGACATATTGATAAGAGGGAGAGAGGAAAGAAACAAGTAAATAGCTAACAAATTTGTGTAAATAGTTTACAGAACAGGATTAGGAGAGAAAGCAAAAAGACAAAACTTACTAAGAACTACAAATGACTGGAAATTGTGGAGAGCCATGATCATCAACGTCTCTAAGGGATGTGACACATAGAAGAAGAAGAACTTGTCCCTTGAAATAAAACCCATAAGTGAATGAGCATCAGTTGTAACTTATGACACTTTAAGATGCAAGGTAGAGAAGCGCTTGATGATTTAAGCACATCAAAAGCTATCATTTGATAAAATAGCTGCATAACCTTCAAAAACAAAGTTGATAAAAAAAGAAAATATAGCAGACATAGATATACGTGCCAGCAACAAGTCGGAGTTTCAAAAGGACAGTTTCTCTTATGACTCCGACTTGTTTAACTACCTTCAGCAATGTTTATTGTTTTAAAAAGTGATGGTTAAAATTGTCATAAAACCTAAACATTTGAAAGCTAATTTATACATTTTCTTTGTTCCTGAGAATTGACAATGAAAATAATAAACACTATTTATTTATTTGATTGCTTATCTACATTATTATATTATTTATTAGGTTGGCAAAACACTGGCTAATTGCCATTTGGTTCAAACTTTATAAAATGGTAAATAATAAAGATTTCTTCACATATCTTCACATATTTGAATAATTTAGCAAATGTTTATAAATTTATGAATAAAAAATTGTTTTCATATTTATTTCTTTATAAATTGATAAATGATAAATATTTCTTGTCTATACTTCTGAGATGAGGTAGTATTTCCATTATTTACTTCGTTTGGACTGTTGTCCTCATCTTTATTGCCATGTTTATGATGTTTTGGCTGTTGTATACTTTGATCTTCTTCAGGTGCTTGGAATTTTGAACTGAACCTTTCATTTTGATCACTGGGGTATATTATTCTCATTCCATGTGCCATGCGGCTTCCGGATGTCATGTAGTTATCTCCCTTTAACTCAAATCTCTAAGTTATTTCTCAAGGACACATGGCCCAATGGATAAAAGCGTTGGTTAGCTCCAGTGACTTGTCCCAAAGAATTGTGAGTTCAATACCTGGCTACAGCAGTGATGAACAAATAACTTAGAGAAAAACACTTACATCAAGAATAATAATTGACTTGAGATTGATTCTGAGGTTGTAACTGAAATTTTCCATGTGTTGAAATATCAAATTTAACTGAAATAAAAATAGAAAGAATCCCTTAAGTTTAAAATTTAATTCTAAAGTAGGATTAGTGATTAGAAAATGAGTTAAAATTTGTAAAAAATAAATGATGATATTTTGTTCCACAAAATGTTGATTTGTGTTACAGGAAACATATTTTCTATGATAGAATAGTAAAGAAATTAAAACCATTGATTAAATGAAAAAGAAATTAAAACCACTGATGAAATAAAGAAATTAAAACTATTGATTTAAAAAAATAGAAACTGCCCACAAAATGATATAAAAAGCAGAAGTAATCCCATTAAAAATATAGAATGTTTTTATGAGGATATTTTATAGGAAAAAAATAAATTTTACTTTCAAAACTATAAGTCAATCTAGTAACTCAACTAATTTCAAAATTATTATTTTATTTCTAATCTAGATTTGGCTCTGTCAATTTCTTGTTTTTAGGAGAAAAAGTATTGATCTATACATTGGTTTATAGATGGTTATAGTTTTAAATTATCCTAATAAGCAATTCTTTTAGTAAAATTTTAAAAAATATCAGTACTCATAATTATTATTTTCTAACTCTGTCAATAAATGCATATTAATGCAATGGGGGCTATATGATCATCACATCCATTATATTAGCATCAAGACTATGACTTATGATTTTTTCTTTCATTTTGATACATTTTGTATCAGTTGATAAATAAAAGTGCCACATGTTTTTAAGCTGTATTGTTTTTCATCACTTATATTTTATGGAATTGTAAGAAGAAATTGTCTTTAATCCTTTTTATAACATAACATTTGTGGCCAACATTATCACTAGTTTTCAGCACTGATTTCCCCACCATTTATTTCTTTTTATCAGCTAATTAAATCAATCTTTGTTTTCACCCTTTTTCTACAAACAGGAGTGACTTTTAGATTTGAATGTGATTTACCTGTGATATATTTATGTACATTTTATTGGTATATTATTATTACATGTGTATATATCATCTTTATCCATTTAGCCTTTATTTTAGTCACTGTGCACAATCCTTTTAAATTCTTAATTGAGCTCTGGAGGCGGAAGAGTGGAAAAGTCAGTTTTTTTCTTGTTTTTCTTTTTTATTCGTTTTGATTTGGCAGCTACTGTAATTATAACATTTTTTCTTTTTTGTTTCCTTGTTCTTTGCTTTAAAAATGTGTTTTAATGTGGTGAATGGTCTACTGCTGATTGTTGTTAGCTTTGTGTTGATGGTTAAATAAAGGTGATTACTGCTGTGATGTGAGAGCAAGCATGGAAAACGATCTTTCATATGGTCCAAAAAAAAAAATTGTTGAGTAAATTTGAATACAATTTAACAATCGGTAACAATTAATTAAAAGATAAAAAGTGTTCTTACAAGGGTTGGAGAGAATTTGCAAAAAGTCTAGAAAAATAAAGTTTGGGAAAACAAATGTCCATATATGTACGGATATGTGAGTGTGTGCATAATATGTAGGCTTGAAGTGAGTATATGTGTAGATTTTTATGATATAAGTAACTTATTAGGAAGTTCCTTTTCACTGGTCAATATAGTTGGGTGTTTGGGCAAGAATTTTATCTCATTTGGGTCAATCTCTCTTCATGGAGAATGCTTTCTTTGGCATAGTGTAATTGAATGCACCATGTGTGCTCCTTTTCTAAACTTGGAGAACATTACATGTAATGTTCTCTAAATTTAGAAAAGAATATAAACTTTGTAGAGGTAATAAAATATTTTCATATTATTTATGAGATAAGTTCTTTAAATGAAACATGGTTTGAAAGTTTTAGAAAAGGTAAATATATCCTTTGAACAAGTCATCTTGTTGAGATAAATGATGAGTCAGTTTTATCTAAAGTTGATAAAAAATTAGCCCCAAACTGAATTCAATACATTGAAAGGTTCATTGTCATCTACAACAATTCGGAAAGGTGATTAAACTTAGAAAACTTGGTTCCCCATGATTTGACAAAAGCCAGCCGTAAAGTGTGGGTTGATGTTTGCACTTCTCTGCACTCTTGTGAACAGATCTCACCTTTTTTAAGTGGTGATGAAAAATTAATATTTTACAAGTATTTAAAGTAATACAGACAATAGTTTAATGAAAAACACAGGTTAAAGTATCACCCAAAATGGCTACCAACCAAGTAAAATTTTGGTAAATTTTTTGGTGGATTTGTTTTGTTTCATTTTGAATTGCTATTTGGCAATGTTACAGTTACAACAGGCATCTATTATCAATATTTAAACTTAAAAAAAAAAAAGACCTGGTTTGACCAATCTTAAAGTGTGTGGGATTCTATTACAATAATGCTCAATCCCATACAATGGAGATCAAATCTTAAAAGATCCCAGTTGGGAAAAATCCTACATCCACTTCTTGTCCAGAATTTGCTCAATCTGATGAACATTTATTTTGTAGATTGTAAATCCATCTTGAGGGATTATTTCTTAAAGCACATGATGAAATGAAAGTTGCTTACTTTAAATTTCTTTTACAAATGGCATTATAATGCTTATGAATCATTAGAAAAAGATTATATACTAATGAATAAATTGTAATTAATCTTTTTTTAAATATTTTTTCTGATTCTAAATTTAGAAACTTATTATAAGATGAACTGATAGAACTAATTTTTATATTTCTAATGATGATTTTCTTTTAAATTAAACAATAGTAATTAGTCCATTAATTTAAACTTTAAAATATAATTTCATATAATTTTCAATAAAGTAGCTGTTAATTTGGGCATAAATAAAAGACAAAATATTTTACTGGATAAACTTTGCTTCATCAAAATGCACTTTCTTTGAATTTTTTTAAGGAATATAATAGACTAAATTCTATTTGGTGATTTTTTAACTACAGCCACAAAAAGTGCTGGAATTACCTAAAGGCTGTAGCTTAGGGCCTCAAAATCTAGGAGGCTTCCAGTCAAGGTGCATGATATTTTTGACAATGCTATAGGTATTTCTTACAAATGCTGACATAATGTTGTAGACTGTAAACAACCCTTCAATACTTTTCTTTACCTTCCATTTCAGAATAATTCTGTCTTAAGCAAGTAGCTCAATGCTAGCATTGATTTCTTTATAGAGTTTAAAAAACTTTTTATCAGTCACATACTGTATTTAACATTTTATGTTAATTATGTTATGTTATAAGGAATTGTCAACTGTGGAATTTTAAACACCCATCATCATCCTCAGTGTTACTCTAAATGACCACTTTTTCATTTTCCTCGACTCATGGGAATAGGGGATTTCAAGGGGCCTCACAAGTGAAATAGCCTAGTGCCTCTCTTTATCTAAATCCAACCCTCATTACAAACATAGTCCCCTTTTGCTGTCCATTAGGATATTATTTTTCTTTCACTCGTATCAACTACCTTCTTTCTTATTATGTACACATGTATTTTCCCATACATTTAATTAGAATTATTAATGCAAGTTTAACTGTTTATGCTCATATAAGGTACAAAAGTACTTATAGCATAAATATTACAATCTCATAAAGAAAAATATAATAAAAATAAATTGCCCAAATTTAAGGACTATTATTATTCTTCATAAATTAAATAAAATTTTGTGAAAATGTAGTAAAAGACAAAAATAATCAGTACCTACAGAGCTGACTACGAGGAGGTAGAAATCACATATCTTTGCATCTTCATAGGGATGTAGAGCATTTTTCTGATCTGTATATTCTTTTATTCTAAAATGAAAATGATTTTGGGATAGAAGGAGTTAAAAGTATTTCATAACAAATTATTTCTTTTAAATGCAGAAATTGTGAATAACTCTAATCATAATCAGTAGATAGAAAATCCCTATTAAAGAGAGTACAAATTAAAAAAAAAGCTTTTGAAGGTATTGAGAAAGGTACTTAGGCCTTTAGCAGAGTTGGAATCACTTCACATTCAACAATACTTTCTTGAGTATTTGTCTCTATTCATTTAGTTAATTTTCTGTCCATCATGCACTATCTGCCTGTGACTTTGCATGTGTGTATGTAATATATATGCATATATCTGTGTTGTAGGTGAGTGCACTTATATGTGCTTGTGCCATTTAATGTACGCACAAGCACATACATACACACATGCACACATAATTTGAAAGAGACATTGGAAGACTGCATTTTCTTCCAAGTCTGGACAAACCCTACCATGGGCTCATCTATAAAATCATAAAGTTGAAAACAAGAAAAAGAAATTAATTTCTTTAAATCTTAAAATATCAATTAAGTATAAGATTTTAATGATTTTTAAAAAAATTATTTGCTAATAAACAAAAGTATTTTTTTAAGCTTTTTAAAAACTTTTGCAATAATATTTTTAGTCTGCTGTTAAATTTAAATTTACTTGTACACATACAAACATACACCCATATTTTCATTTGAATGAAACTGAAACAGAAAGCAGTGTTGTGAGCAATTTTTGTATAGTAACAATACCTGGTTAAAAGGAAAAGTGTAATTTAAATATCATGGAAGTGTTTTAACAGAGGATGGAAAGAGTAGTAGTGAGTTCTGAAGGTGTAGTGAGATAGTCAAGGAAGCATTTTAAAAGCTAAGCAGAGTATTAAGAAATGGGAAAATTTTCCTATAATCAAGGAAAATACTAAACTGCTATGTAATATATGTCCTCCTGTATGGTAATGAGTGATGGACAATCTCCTTAAAGATGAAGAAGAGACTTGAAGCAACAGAAATGTGGTTCTATAGATGGATGTTGAGGCTACTGTGGACTGAACATGTCAGTAATGACAAAGTTTTGGATAAATGAAAACAAAAAAGAAATTAATGCTTAACATCAGAAAGATAAAACTGAAATTTCTGGGGTATATAATGAGAAAATAGGGCTTGGAAAATCTGATACTCACAGGACAGATAGAGGGCAAGAGGGATAGAGGAAAAGAACATATAATATACATAATTAGCTTGAGTAAATCAATAGTGGAAGAGAACTTAGGAGAAATAACAGAAAGAAAAAAAATTAAGAGCTACAAAGGACAGAAAATTGTGGAAAGACATTGTGGGGATCACATGTATTTCCACACATGTACATACATATTCATACTTTACTCCTGTCTTGCGTGTCTTCTTCATTCATGAAACATGCGACCATCACAAGAAGTTCTTATGCATTCTCGATTTTCCCGGGGCTTATAAAAAAGCAAGGACACATGTGTTATGACCAGTGTTCCAGTTTGAGTTCCAAGCAAAGCACTTGGCAGATTCAGCTGCCTGCGATAGTGCCATGCTATCATCTTGATAGCATTTATCTTAATTGATCATCTTGCTGTCATTGAAGTGATAAGTCATAAATTAGCTCATATGATAATTATAGAGAGAAAAAAGAAATTGGACTGCTGTTAAAGAAATAATACCACAGCTAAAAATTACACTTTTTCTTCTTTATGTGCTATGTCTCTTTAAGGCACTATCTTACCTTATTAGCCTCTTCATATATTCAGTCAGTTAAGTGCCACACGTGACACACACTTGGGTGACTATGTATTGAAAGAGGTGACTGATTGGGCAGAAGATTTTCCCACAGTAGGTTATCATTACTTTCTGTGGTAGACTGGTTGCCAACCAAGGCTATAGAACATAATCTGTCCTGCTATTTAATCCATAGCTGGAGGGAGAAGTGGTATTTGCACGTGTAATGAATGCAACAAATTTATCTTGAATTCACACTTAGCTCTCCGATTTTTCATTCTGAGCTGATATTTAATTGATATATAAAATAAATATTTATTGAAATGTAAAGGTTTATTTGTTGAATGATTGCAAAATCTATCTAAAATGTTAGGATGAAAACCAGTCTACTTGCATAAAATATTCTGAATTTCTATATCTCAAATGAAGGTCATGAAGTTGATTTGACATATAATGAGAAATATTTAATAATTTCCAAACTTGCAAAAAAATCAACACCAGTAATTACAAAAATGATTGGTAGGTGCCACAGAACGGAAAAGAAGTTTTTGAAAATTTTTGATGATACTGATACTGATTTGATTAAAACAAGTTGAGAACTGTTTCGTGGGATCTTGTTTTGTGAGACACCACTTATGAAACCTAAGCTTGTCATGTAGGAGTGCTAGCAGTTTGAAATAAAGTGGACTACTGTGAAGATATACAGGTAGATTTGAGTTGTTTAGTGTTAGTGGCCACAGGTAAAGAATGTGCATGAAACAAAAACTTAACACCAATTATAACAGAAAAAATTACTTACCTTGAATATTCAGTAGAATCTATATAAATAAGTATATCATAGATGAAATCTGTGGTTTGATTATGTTCAAGTACCTCTCGTTGAACCCTTCTTCTTTTGGGGATTTCATTTAATTCAAAATCAGGAGCAAATAAGAAATGATCTAGAATTCATAAATAAAATAAAATAAAATGTTAGCCTATTTGAAACCATTATGAACTTATTGTATTGTTTTAACTTAAGTCTTCTTTGTCTTTTTTTATCTTTTGTAATACTATGTGAAAATGAACATTAATTGTATAGCATAAAAATACATTCCAATATGATTAATCACTAATCAGATAAAAGATTTATTTGCAGAATTAATTCTATTAGACTTCATCAATTTTTCTGAGTCAATTTTATAGAAATTTTTCAAAGATAGAAAAACACACATGGTTATGTAAAAGTAACAGATGAATTTTATATATCTATTTACCACATCATATGTTTAACTTAGAAAGAAAGAATTGAATCCAATAAAATAAGAATTCTATTTTCATTATATTGTTAAGCTTTGACAACGAAAAATATCACTGATTCACAACAGGCATGAGAAAAGGTTTTAATTATAGTATAACTTCTTTCAATTTACTTTTATTTTACTAGGTTTTTTCATCTGGTTCAAGTCAAAGAAGAAAATAACGATTCTTTTCCCTCCATTTTTGTAAAACCAAGATTTAACCTTGAGCACTCTACATTATTAATATTACTTCCCTTTCCACTACATTCTTTTTCACGGCCTCTCAGATGCAGTAAAATTATTGTTATTTTCACTCAAAGGTGTTTTCTTGTTGCCATAGCAGGATATGACAACACAACTATGAAATTCAAACAAATTCAAATTCAGAGATCAGTTACTCTCAGTCAGTGGTATAAATAAGTGGAGGCAGAGGGAGCAGCACTTTGTTGGAGGGGGCACTTTGTGGAGGCACTTTGGTAGGGGGGCACTTTATATATACTTATCATAAAATGTGAACTAACTAATAACAGTGCATTTTAAATATTGTTTACACACATCACTATCATTGTTATTTAGGAAGTTTGTGGTAATTTGTTTTTTATTTTTATTTATTTTTATCCTCTTTTATTTTGCCCGTTTTTGTATAATTTCTAACTTCATGTCTAATTTGAAGGATTTTTTTCCTAGCAGAAATCTCTTTGACTAGACTTAACTAAGTTAAAACTTAGCAAGTCAGTAACCTCTTTTTTTTTTCAATTGGAGTAGATAGACTAAACTATCGCCCGGTTCACACTCCACCCACGTCTATTGAACAGGTGAAGAGGCTCATCCCTTGTTCCTTGTTTAGGATGTGGTCTCCGGCTTTCTCTTTTCCAATCTTTCACTCTTTTCTTTTTTTTTCAATTGGAGTAGATAGACTAAACTATCGCCCGGTTCACACTCCACCCACATCTATTGAACAGGTGAAGAGGCTCATCCCTTGTTCCTTGTTTAGGATGTGGTCTCCGGCTTTCTCTTTTCCAATCTTTTCACTCTTTTCTTTTTTTTTCAATTGGAGTAGATAGACTAAACTATCGCCCGGTTCACACTCCACCCACGTCTATTGAATAGGTGAAGAGGCTCATCCCTTGTTCCTTGTTTAGGATGTGGTCTCCGGCTTTCTCTTTTACAATCTTTTCACTCCTATGTAGCCCCCTGCGCTTCAGTGACGTTACCGCCTTGCTCGAGGTGATGTGATTAAAAAAAAAAAATTCTGAAGACAACAGTATACAGCTTGAAGTTATTCAGCTTAGAGGCCCAATAATCACTTTCATTCAGTGATTTGTAAACTTGTTACAGAGGTGAGAATGTATGAACAATGCAAAATGTAACTTTATTATAAATACAATTGTTATAATGGAAGAACCTGTCTCCCCATAGAAATGGACTGTCACCCATTATAAATATACCACGCAGTAGATTATGAGGGAGCTGATGACCGGAAGACGACCAGGAACGGACGGAAGTACTCTATACTCCATTTTTGTACATAGTGACTATTGTGTGGACTCTTAATATTTGTACCCCTAGTACGATAAACCTTATTGTTGATTTAATTGCATGTTCTTTAGTCTTTACCACTCGGACTAACCAATCATTTGTTTGTATCGTATTTTCATGACACAACAACAATATATTATATAAACTTTAAGGGGTTAATGCGCATTGTAATGTATTCCTTCTGGGAAGGGGTGGCAAACTTGAGGTTTCCCTAGGCGGCAAAAAAACTAACCATGCCTCGGCCTTCAGTGGTAGGATAAATTTTTTGCACAGAATGAAGTCACATACAGAGTGATAAAGATTAATTTACTTCAAACTTATAAAATAAATAGTTTAAGAAACCAAAATAAAAGAAGACAGTTGTTTGAGTCACAACTACCCCTTAAGATAAGAATGAAATGAATAATAAGATAAAAAAAAGATCTTGATAATTATGAAATTACTTACTTTTTAACTCATTCAATTGTATCAATTCAATGGAATAATAATCTGTAATTTTTAAGAAAACATAATTTCCCATTTTTCTTTTCTTAACTGATTTTTCTGCTGTGTTTTCATTGGATTTCTTCAACTCAAACATTTCTGTATTCATTCTGATTATTCCTGTCTTAAACAAATATTAAATGATTTCATTTATCAATGTGACATACTGAAGAAAATAACTTTAACAATCATCAGCTTAATTTAAATTTTGTTGGTACTTTCTACTTTCTGTAATAAAGTGTAACTAATATGAGAAATCGTTAAAATAATATAGTTTTTTGATGCATCTACTCTTATATAACAATGCTTTTCAAAGTAGATTTATTATTGTTTAAATAGTTGTTTTACATATAAAATTTTAATTATAACTATCCCTTACCAAAGATTACCTTGGAAATATATAAAACAAATAGTTTATGTTTTTCATATGCATATATATCTTGTCATACTTTCATCATACAAACAGATATATTGTAATTACTTTCTAAATCTAAAATGTAATGAGCTTGAATTTGTGCAATAAATTGTTATAGTTAACTTCTAGATGACATTAATGATTAGTGCAGAAAAGGGAATCAGTAGACCATGTTCAAATTCTTCCCAAGATTGTTGCATTCACTTTGCACTAATACCCTTGTAAAAAGCAGGAATTCATCTATTCTTCTCCCAGTTATGAAGAAAATAGTAGAGAAGACTGAGTCCCCTAGCCTTGATGAAAAACCAGTCTAGGAAAAGAATGACTCACAATTCAAAATTGTGGAGAAAGCAGTGAGAAACCACTTTACAACTTTTCTCAAGGACAGTCAGAGTAATTCACAATTTACAAATATTAAATTAGTGTGTTCATGCTTGGCCCTTGTGACCATGAATAGCCAGTCAGTGAAGCCCAGCCTGAACAGTGACCAGTTTTGGAGTAGATGACACAAAGCACAGATGATTTGCTGACATGTGGAAAAAACTCAGTGTTTTGCAACATAACATGCTGGACTTGTGACTAAAGGAAGATTTTGTAGCATCTGCTAGCTTTCCTTTTCAGGATCAAAGAGAAAGAATATAACACATTTCTATACTTTGTGTGCATGTTCTCTTTTTTTTTTTAAATAAAACATTCATTAGTTGTTAAAACAGTCAAATTCTTAAGAAATACTTACTACATGGAAGTTTTCAGGTTCGTTTTCTATTCCTTTGAGGAGAAAAGCTGATTTTTTCATGACGTTATGATACAGAGCAGAATGCTGGAAAATAATGAATCACTTTCTATAAACATAATTTTCTACACACACACACACACACACACACACACACACACACACACACACACACACATGAATTTATTAACAATTGTTAATTATGCCCCAGAAGCAGAAAGCAGAAAGAGTCCATTACTTTGTTTACAAAAGATGTTCTATAAAAGAATTTCCTAGACTTCCATTTGCTTTATTCTTTCAAATGATTTGATTTTGAATATTCTGTTAAGTTAATTTTTTTACAAAAAAGTTAAATTAAAAGTAAGTTAAAAATCACATAATTATCAAATTTTAAAGAAGTAAAACAAATGAAAATACATAGAGACATTGAAGAAAAGTCATTTCAGAAAGAGATAATTTCATTTGAGAATATAATTTCAGCTTAGAATTATGTAGGACACCATAAACACCATTAGATCTTATGCATAAAAGGTCATATATATATATATTTGTCATCCACATACAAGCCTGTTTTGCTGTATCACAGCTCATCAGTGTGGCTAGACATCCACTTGCTAACTTGCTTCTGGCCAGGTTAGTTGCTAATCCCAAAGCCATAGGCGTATGGAATCTTGAGAAGGGAAATTTTAGTGTGTTGTATATAAGTGGGGTATACATACACCAGTCACCGAAAGAACTCAATTCATTGCTGAAGATTAATGCATAAATTGTGGAAGTGGTAACTGTTTCTTTTTTTTTTTACACACACACATATACATACATACATACATATATATATATATATATATATATATATTATACAAATTTTTTATTATTCTGAGCACTATATATATATATATATAGTGCTCAGAATAATAAAAAAATTGTATAATTTTTATATAATTTATGTTCTGAAAAGGAAAAAATCATATAAAAAACTTAATCATAATACCTTGTCTGTCATTTTTAATGAAACCTGCATAAAAGAAAAATTGCTGCCCAAATACATATATATATATATATATATATATATATATAAAAGCAGGTTTCATTACAAATGACAGACAAGGTGTGATACTGCGTTCGGTACATAACACGTACCACTACTCTACATCATACATAACTTCACATACATTCTGTTACACAAAAAATAACATTCATCTTTGAAAATGCCTAAAAGTATAGCCATAAGTGATTTGATAAACAAATCATTTAGACAATTTTTATATAATTTATGTTTTGAAAAAAAAATATAAGTTCACAAGAAAAATTATACAAAAACTTAATCATTAAACCTTGTCTGTCATTTTTAATGAAATCTGTATAAAAGAGAGATTGCTACCCAAATATACAATATATATATATATATATTCAGGTTTCATTAAAAATGACAGATATGTATTATGGTTAAGTTTTTATGTAATTTTTTCATTGATCTTATAATTTTTTCTTTTGAGAGCATAAATTTTGTAAAAATTGTCCAAATATTTTGCTTAACAAAGTGCTTTTGGCTATACTTCTTAGCCATTATCAAGGATGGATTTTATTTTACGTGTAACAGAATGTATGCAGTGTTATGTATGTTTGTAGAGTAGTGCGTATGTTTTATGTTCCGAACATGTTTGCGTGTTCATAGTTGATATTGCTGAGTGCTGTTTTTTTCTTTTTTATTAATAATACTTCCATTATTTTCAGCATCTTTTTGTATGTGGATGATGCTGTGATATTTGTGTTGTCAACAAGTATGTTATAGATAGGGGTTGGTAGGGCTCTGTGTTTGTTTAAATGAGATTGAATTGATTTCTTTATGTATATATATAATTAATATAATTATAAAATTTTTCACTTAGCTGATTGATATTACCTTTAGCATCACAACTCTAGAGATTTGTAGACAGATATTCCAGCAATCACTCCATCTATTCATCAGGGGACATCAGTAATTTACTGTTTATTTTTTCAATTTTTATTGGAGCAAGGTTGATTTTTTTTATTTCATTGTACATGTGTGTCTTTGTGCTTGTAAGCATGTGTATACACACATCTACTCATTTCTGTGTATGTGTAGAATGTCATTGTCATTTCTCCTTTTTGTTGTTTTTTCTTGTCTCTTTATACTATCTTGTCATTTTTATTATATCTTTTTCAATTTTGTGTGCCAGATACAAAAGGCACAATTTGACATCTGTTTTTTTTAGGCAGTCACTGTTTGTGTGAATTCTTGAGCATTCTAGAGATGGAAAATGTAGGGGTATTTCATTTATTTACTTAAAAAATAATTTTTTATTATTAATTCGTAAATTATAAGGTAAAAAATTATGCATGTTTTCACTTGCACATTATTTCAATTTAAACTTAAGGAATCAGCACATATGCTAGGCTGCAAAAATCTCCAAAGCCATCCAAGCATGGACAGTATGAGATACAGAGTGCTAGAGAAAAACAATAATAACACCAAATTGTAATATGAACTCTGGTAAAAAATGTTTAGTGAGACATTAGGTTTTTAAATCCCAAAATTCATATGCTGATGCTTTCAAGGACACATGGCCCAGTGGAGAAAAGCACTAGTTGAATTCAGTGATTTGACCCAAAGAGTTCAATACTTGGTTACAGCAGAGAGTTGAGTTTAAAGTGAAAGAACTGATAATGAGGCATCTGAAAGAAGCATGGCATATGGAATAAGAACAGGTTACCCTGATGGATGAAATAAAAGGTTTGGTTTGAATTTCCAATCACCTAATAAGGTCGGAGTGTATAATGATTGAAATGTTGTAAATATGGCAACAAAAATGAGGACAACAGTCCAAACAATGTAAATAATGTACATAATTACAATCTCAGAAATATAGACAAATATTAAATATCTATCGTATGCATTTTAGTGCTTAAAAAAAAAAACTCCTATTTAAAACATTTAAAAATTATATAACAAAAAATTGTAGTTGATATTCTGCTTTTTAGATATTTATAGTGAGACTAAATAAGCAATTGCAATAGACATAATAATCACTGTTTGAATTTTTAAAAATAATACAATTTGATCTGAATATAAGGGATTAAAGAATGAAGATTTTTTTTTTGAGGTCAGACTCTGCATTTCACTAATATACAGAAATAGTACTTTGACTGTTTGACTGATGCTGATGATATTATTATGATGATTGATCTGACATCTTGGTTTCAGTTACTTTCCCATCACCATAACATGACTTTCCTGTACATTTTCTACTAATATTTTCATGGTGATTGTTCTGATGAGTTTTATTCTTTGGTACCTAAACTTTATGAATTTAAGCACAGTACTAGATTAGCAGTTAGGTCACATCATTTTATAGTTGAAATTGTCAGATGTAACTGTAAGTTCTATGCTAACAGTTTTTTCTCTTGCACTTTTTGCTTGTGGAATTCTCTTTTGGCTTCTTGCTTTCTAATTAACTTTCAATTTCAAAAATTTAAATGCAATGTCAAACACTATCTTTTGTTTTTTAAATTCATATTCTTTTATTATTCTCTTTCCTTAATAATGTTTTTTTTGTCAGTCTTTCACAAACAGTGACCCTTGTGTCTTAGTGGATTTATTGCCTTGCTTGGAATGAAATAATTTTAAAAAGGTGTTTATTACATTAATGACATTAATAAAAATAATTAAAATCATATATCAAAAGATCATGTAAAAAATGCTAATGATATTGATGCAAGTGATGAAGAATCTGGTCATAAGGATCTTAATTAAAATCTTTAAATTAATGATGATTATTATAATAGTGATGATGAGCTACATAATATTGAGAGTCTTACCTTGTTGTAATGTTCAGCTTTATTGATTAGTATGGGATTCCCTTCACTGTCATCCCTGATTACATACAAAGGTACATTCATATCCAGTTCATAGTTTCTAATAAGCCATAGCTTTCCAAAAATATTGTCGTTTTTAAACTGAATTTTCATCTTAGATGGCATTGATTGAGATGGGCTAAGTTTCATCATTATTTGTAGCTTAATTGTCTCCCCGGAGGAAGGTGTAACTGCAATAAATATAAAGCAAGACAAAAATGTAATTCTACTTTTAATTTTTAATATATAAATCTTCGAATTTGTTCAGGCTTTTTCAGAACAAAATCTTATATTTCAGAATACAAATACTATTGATATTATTGACAAATTTTAAAAGAA
This sequence comes from Ascarosepion bandense, assembly GCA_037127315.1. Classification (NCBI taxonomy): domain Eukaryota; kingdom Metazoa; phylum Mollusca; class Cephalopoda; order Sepiida; family Sepiidae; genus Ascarosepion; species Ascarosepion bandense. The sequence goes on from JBBBDQ010001371.1 coordinate 917,689, forward strand.
CAAAAATGAATAAAAATAATGGGAAGAAGGGAATAATAATGTTTGAAATTACCAAGTTCTTTTGTTTCATAATTCTCTTTGATTATGTAATAGCAAAATAAAATTATGCAACAAAAGTTAATGATGATTTCAAAGATTATTTTGGCTGAGTAAACTTGAGTAAAGTAGATGATCTAAAACAATTGTTATTAAATCGTGTGTGTGTGTGTGTGAGTGTGTGTGTGTGTAATGTGTGAATATTTGAAAATTCTAGTCTAGTACAAAGTTCTTAATGATTTTCAAATGAGGATCAAGGTTGCAAACAATGATTAAAAAAACTAGTTGTTATCATCTGGTCCAGACTACTCTCCAGTCTTTTGAATAAGAGTAGAGTTTAATCCCTTTTTTCCAGTTCTTTCTAAGAACAGGGAAAAAGGGATAAAATCTACTTTAACTCTATATTTTTAATATCTCTGCCTAAACTCTGAAATTTTATTTAATTTCTACTTTCTTTTTTTCCTCCTCAATAAATTGCCTATCATTTGGTTCACACTCAGTCTTTTGAACAGGAGTAGAGGTTTATTCCTTGTTTCCTGTTTAGGATTAGCTTTCTGGTTCTTTCTAAAGTTTTTTCTTTCTTTTTCACTTTCAGTAGTCCTTTGTACCTTAGTGGGATTAACACCTTGTTTGGGGTTAATTGCTATATATATATATATATATATATATATATATATCTCAGCATGCGGTTTAGATATAGAAGAATCCAAAGGAGTATCCTGTACATACAGTGGTAGGATAACTCTCTAAGAGAGCTCTAAACATATATGCATATAAATACATATAGAGCAAATATAAGAAAAATTAAGGCAGACACGTTATTTCATGATAAATCGGAAGCTTAGGCCTATTTCAGGTGAACCATCATCAGCTTCTGTCTTTATTGTACAAAAGATTTTACACGAATGAAATTCACAAAGGCCTAAAAAAAAAAACGAATAAAAATAAAGGTCGCTCCTTTAAAAGAGAAAATTTAAGAAAAAATACATCATTACATTAGTTCGGCGAATACACACACATATTCATACATAAGCATATATATATAGTAACATATAATCAGAGAGCACGAGTAAGAGCAGATGTCAACAAAAAACTAAAGATACATTCAGCATGTCAGTTAGACCTGCTGACCCGTAGAGAGAGAGAGAGAGAGAGAGAGAGAGAGAGAGAGAGAGAGAGAGAGAGAGAGGAAAACAATTTTTTATTTGATTGATTTCATCTGTAGTTATATTTTTTTTTATATTGTTTATTGTGATGGACACCTGCAGCAGACTTATTGTTAGTAATTAGTCCTAAAATCATCTCTAGTAAGTTTGATCTCCATCAAGTGCCTCATTAAGTGAAAAAAATATACAAATTATTAGAGATTTTATAAAAAATAGTCTAAAATTTAAAAAAAAATATTGTAAAAACAAAATCCCATTAATGTAGTTCACATTTTCTTGTGTTCTAACTTAAAAAAACTGAGCATTAACTAACATGTTATATGAAATGTTTCTAATTTTTTGTTTCTTAAAGTAGATGATACGTGCCATTTTTAAGTGTATATGTATATTGAATGAAGAGGTGTGTATATCTACTGAGGATGAATGAAATACATCAAAATATTTTCAACAAAATGATACAGAACTAAATTAAATGAAAGGTTAAATTTTATTAAATATTTATTCCATAAAAGAGAAATAAAATAACAAATCTAGTAGTGGAAAATATATGCTTTTCATTAACAAGAGAACCCGAGTTCAAATGTCTGCATTTCTAAACAAATAAACGGATTAATTGTTGACAAACTGGAAAAAAGTCTCCCTGGCTAATATGTATCTCAAAAAACCCGAATTATAATGGCCTTTTAAATGAATGTGAGTAACACATTACTCAATAAGTCCCGGGCCTGACATATAGATGGCATCACTAATAAAAGATCCATATAACTAATAACCTTCAAATGGCAAGTGACAAAATTGGGGCCCTATCAAATTATTAGTTTACAGTTTTTTCAGTGAAGCTACTGTTGCAAATTTTCAAAACAATGGAAAAATCTAAATTTCGTGTGTTGATAAAGCATTGCTTTCTGATGGGAAAAATACTGTTCAAGTAAAGCAATGGTTTGATAAGTGTTACTTGGATTCTGTTCCGTCGGAAACAACGGTTAAAAGGTGGTATGCTAACTTCAAACGCAGTCGTACAGACACAAATGATGCTGAATGCTCAGGTCACTCAAAATCAGCAGTTGTACCGGAAAACACGTTTTGGCCGATTGTAAATTGCATGAGATAGCAGATGAGTTCAATATATCGAAAGGCAGAACATTTGTCAATGAGAAAAGCTGTGTTCAAAGTGGGTGCCGCATTTGCTCACAGTCGATCAAAGACAACAACGCGTCGACAATTCAGAGCGGCTGTTTGCAACAGTTTCAACGCAACAAGGAGGTTTTGCGTAAATATGTGACAATAGATGAAACATGGATCCACCACTTCACTCCAGAGTCAGATTGGCAATCAGCTGGTGAACGAATGAAGAGAAAAAGTGATCTTTCACCAAGACAACGTACCGTATCACAAGTCGATCGCAACGATGGCAAAACGACATGAATTACACTTCGAATGAATTCCGAATCTACCTTATTCTCCAGATCTGCACCCCCCCCCCCCCAGCGACTACTGGTTGCTTGCAGACCTAAAAAGAATGCTCCGAGTAAAGAGATTTTGGCTCTAATGAAGAAGTGATATCGGAAACTGAGGCGTATTTCGAGGACAAAGACAAATTGTTCTACAAATAAGACACCAAATTGTTAGAGAAACGTTAGAATCAGTGTAACACCCTAGAAGGAGACTATGTTGATGAATAAAGTCGAATGTTGCCTAAAAGTTGTTGTTTCATTAGTTAGTCCAGGGATTTATTGAGTGATGTGTTACATGGATTTTGATGAAAATTGTGAGACTCTCCTTGCACACTATGGAAAAATAATTTCGGACAATTTGAAGTCTGTATTCCCGAAGGTTGAAATTACCTTCAGCGTTCATGTGCATGATGCATCTGTACAGGAAAACATTTTTTTCTTTCAAGACTGAAAAAATCTGCTTCATAGCAGGTAACATTGTTTAAACTTGCTTTCACTCATGTTCATGAAAAATGGCATTCTATTCCTGAAGACCATGGACTTCAAGCCAATAATCAAATCAATTCTCTGAAAAGAAATACCGTAAATGTTTATTATAAGTTCATAGTAATTTCATACTGTGCCATCTAATCTGTGTGGTTTACTGAGTTTTATTGCGTTTTTCAAGCATTGTGTATTGTTCAAGTGTTTATCATGTTGATTAGTTACAGCAAGTTTTTAGTGTTTAAGACCAGTTTTGTTGAAGTACTAATAAAATAGATGTTTAATATTATCGTCCATTTATTTTTTTATTCTGGTGAATTGTTGTTGTAGGGCCCCAGCACACTGGTTTGCACAAGGACCCATAATGCTTTTAAGATGGCCATGTCAATAGATACTACTTCTTTCTTTTTTTTCTTCTATAGCCTTTTCTCTTGTGTTCTTTTTTACTTTCTTTTTCTCTTTTAAATTTAAATTTTTCACTTTCATATACAGAGTTATTTGAAGCTCCTGCATTCTTGTTACTCTGATTGATGCCAACCTCTCAAACCCTTAGACAAACTGTCTGCAATAATTTGTGTTTAATAAAGATTCATAATTATTCTATGATAAATATAATGTGTTTATATTAATATTTAGGAGATACTGAAGATAAACAAAATGCAGAGCAACAAAGTTTTTGATAGCTTAAATACAATACGATAGCAAAATTACCATTATTTTTGATGATGTGTGTAGACTACTTACTAGCATGGTACCAGTAAAAAAACGATTGAGTTATTTATGTATAAATATATTATACAATCATCTACATATATAAAATGTTGTGCATATCCATATACATATATGACACTTTTCATAGAACACACAGATACTACCCTGATCCTAGGAAAATGGCCAACAGTGACAGTGATTTTAGGCAGAATGCACAAATACTTATATCCTAAACACTAAAATTATGACGAAAATAGATTTTTTTTTCCCCCAAGTCAATGGAGAAAAGTAGGTTAAAAAATATACAAAATGCTGTCTGAAAGTTAAACATGATAAAAGCCCCTTTGGTAACACTTTCTATAAGAGGAAAATATATTGTCATAACTCCTTTGTATATATATCGTTAATGAACAATTGAACATTATAATAAAAAAAAAGTTAAAAAATTAGAAAACATTTCAAACAAACAAAGATTTATAGTACAAAACAATTTTTTGGTACTTAACTAGTGTGAAAGTAGATTAAAGAAGAAGAAGAAGAAGACGAAAAATTACCTGAAGCAACATCCGAATAAAGTCATGTAGTCCAGTGTTTTAAACACGACAATTGAAATAAAACTAAGAATGCCAGTCCAAAATCAGAAAGGCTAACACTTAGATTTTCAGACAACAGATAACAATGACATCACTGAACTTATGCATGGAGATACAATGAAACGATTTCAACAACAGTTCAACTTTCTCTTGATTTGATGCAAGCCAATATTTACATTTCATATTCAAACAAGTATTTGCATATTATTTAGAAACTGCTACTGAGACTATGTGTAAGCAAAATTATGAGAATATCCTATTTTTGACTGGGATAAAAATGGCTTCAGACTATAGTTTACTGTAATATCATTGGTGTGCTTTATTTAATTTTCTGAATAAAGTTTGTTTACTATGAAGAATTATATTTAAAAAGAATAACATCTCTTTATTTTACATTTATGCATATATTTTATGTTGGAAAAGTAAAATATTGCCACATATGAAGACATTGGTGATTTTCTGTACTCTGCCTTCTATTTAATAGAAAAAGAAGGATAAAAAAAGAAAAAATAGGTTAACAGAAATAATAACTGCAAACTGGTGTTTTGCGTTTCTGTCCTTGTAACTAGTCAACAACAGCTTGTAGCGGGGCTATCGACAGAAAAGGCGCCGTTAACCCCGCGGTGAATTAAAGCAATACGATCGAATCAAGGACAACGAAATCGAAGGTTTATACGTTTCAACCAAGTTTTTATTTGCCTAAACCGGCAAAATAATGTTTTACAGAAACTTCGTTGGGTCGCCGGTGCTGATTGATGGGATCGCTAGGTTCCAAGACGGTAAGCCGGTAGCTGGCTGGGTAGTACTGGTGCGAAGTTGGTTGCTGTAAATTCCGCTCCGGTTGTCTTTAGACGTACAGTCGTGAGTGTGGCCGGGATCTGCCGGTTTCTGCCTGGTGCGCCCGCTGTGTCTACTGCTTCTGCTGCTCAGGTAGGTTAGCCCTGAAAAGGGCTATTGCATATGTAGATGAAGAGCCCTTAAAAGGACTTGTGCATATCAATACGGAAAGCCCTTAAAAGGGCTATATCAATGTAAACAGAGAGTCCTAAAAAGGACTGTTGTAGAATGTGGCTGCTGCTGCTGCTGCTGCTGGAGTTGGCAGGTTGGGCTAGGAACGGCTGCTGCTACTGCGTGACTGCTCCTGCTGGCTTCTGGCGGCTGCTGCTGGGCTGCTGGAATTTGGTTGCGGCTGCTGCTATGGCGAGTGGCAAAGGTCGGCCAGGCGCAGGTGGTAGGGGGAGCGCGTCGCTCGACCCCAGGTCCCTATGGTCTGCAACATTGCCGAGCTAGTAATCTCTTGTTTGGTTAGAAAAAATTTCTCTCTCCACTTTCGAATGTACACATGGGTTTTGTTTGCACCCCATGTGTATATAGATTAGTTTCAGAGCATTGTTTTTGTGTGCGAGCGCTTGTGTGTGTTTATACTTCGCTTTGTTCTTATTTTTCAGCGTTTTGGTCCCTGGAAATGCTGAGTCACCGGAAATTGATGGCCTCGCTTTCTTTTCCGGAGTGACGCGTTTTAGACATTTGAGCAGCCGGCCGTAGCTTCCGGCCGGGTGCGATAAGCTCACTCATGCTCCTATCAAATTATTTAAAAACCTGTTTGAACAAAAACAAGCCAAAAACCAGTAAGTAAACAGAAAAAAAAAAAAAAAGACATGACAGTTTTTTCTCAGTCAATAAATACAATAATTCAAAACTATAGACAAACCAAGAAAAGCACAAAATCAATCTTAAATATAAATAATCAAATCATCACTTGCAAAGGCCTATTTTTTCTACTATTAATATCTTCTTTTAAATATTACCATTTAGTGTGTAAAGATATGTTAAAATATTTCATATTTATATAATTAAAATAAAAGCAAGGTATAGAGAATTTTAACAACTACATCAATTACTGTAGGTATTTGGATCATCTGACATGGATTCAAAGCATATTAGTTGCACAGGCCGAGGTAATCCATGAATTTGATTGTGTACCAAAGTTTTAGTAAAACCACAAAAGTATTAAGGTAGATACTGTTCCCTGCAGTTGTATTTCTGAAGTGATCAGTTTGTACTTTCAAGTTTGTACTACGTATTAACATTAGTATCAACACACAAATGCATAAATATTTTTTTTACATTAGCGGATAAATCTACTGAATTGGGCAAAACTTAGTCCTGAAACAGAGTTTTTTTTTTTTTTTTATCTCAGCGTCTCAAACAAGTTATCCTGACTGATAGCATAATGATTTGAGGTTTACTTGAATAATTTGTTGAAAACATTGCAGAGAGAATATCTGTTAGCTTCTATGTACTGTGAATCCCCCCCCCCCCCCCACACACACAAAAAAAAACTCTTTTCCAACAAAATTCTATGACAAAAATAGAATGGCAATTCTTTAATAATTATCAAAATAGTTATTTAATTGGACAAATACATGCCAATCTTGTACAAAGGTGAAAAAATGCATCAATAAAATTATTATAAAATTAAGTTCCATTCATTAAAATGCCCAAATTAGAAAAAGAAATTTTGTTTTCAAAATACTGCTAGCCTAGGTTAAGTTTCATGTTTCTAACACCTACCATTTTCTGTCTGAATTTCTGGAAGGAGGCATTATTTATACTGACCATTGTCATCATCTCTGAAGATAGTGTAAGCATATGTTTTTGTTATTAATTTCTATATAAAAATTTCAAGCATATTAAGTTGACTACCAAGAAAAAAAAAACAAAAAAAAACATTCTCATTTGAAATTAAAACAATTTTTTATTAGATGAGTTTGTAGTGAACTTATGGTCGTAGGTTTAATGTTTAGTAAGGGTTTTAAGGCTGTGTGCATGTTCTTAACCAAGTTCACAACTATTTTTATATTTGATCACAAGAAACAACAATCCAGACAAAATGTAGAAATGATAAACTCAAACAACTGGTTGAGCAAACAAAGGTAACATGAATAATTTTATATAAACAAAGAAACATTTAAACAGTTCAAGAAATACAATTAAATTCACAATACGAAGATAGACCTGTGATGTCGAAATGACGAGTAATGTTAAGATGAGTTTGAACATGAAATAGTCAAGAATGAAATATCGTAAACGTTTGTTTGATTGACGAAAGTTCAATTCGTTACAAAGATACAACCGAAGTGCGTTGAGGCAAATGTTCGTAGATTTGCACATAATGTAGGTTGTAGAAACAAAGTGAGATTTACATACCTTGGCGAAAATATTTGAAGTTGACGAAATATCTTCTTAATCTTTTAATTATAGAATATTCAGTATTCATTTTGTTTGTTACGTAAAGGTAATCAGTATTAGTATGAATATAAGTCTGAACAAAACTTCATGGAGATTAAAATATCGGTGGTCGAGAAATAGTCAAAGAATATTTTTAAAGCAAGTAGAAGAAGTTCTTGAGGGTAGAAGGTCTTTCAGTATGTGAAGAATGAAGTGGGTAACCCCTGAATCCATTAGCACTTCGAAAGATTGCGTGCAAAATTAAAGTGCGGCTGGTCGAGAGTGTTGAAAAAGACCAGCGTGAATTCGGCTAGCACTGGGGGAAACTGAAATTTGATTCGAAAGTGTGGCTTTTATATGTTTTGGAAGTTGAAGATCGGCTCGTTGAATTTTGGCGCCAAAACTGTGACTTAGCCAATGGGATTGCTTGCATTGCAACCATAAGTACTGATTGGCTAATTCACAGTATTGGAATGATCCGAATCTACCGACCTGTAACCAGGGGGTGGATAGCTTAGTCCATCCCAACAAGTAAATTTCACAAATCAAATGCTTTTAAGTGAATGATAGAAGTGGAAGAGAGTTCCACAAGTGAGAAGTGTGATAGAAGAAACTATTAGCATAAGAGTTACACTTACATCTAGCTATTTACAACTTTATATATAGATGGAAAAAAAAATCTTTTTTTTTTTTACAAAACTTCACACAAGATTGGTTTTCTTGTGAACAATATACCTTTTCTTCTCAAATAATATTTTATAATTTATATGTTGCAATGTCTTAACTCTAGAAAAAAATGATAAGTATATTCCAATCCTGTTGAAAATTTGGTCTTTACAGGACTTCAAGTATTCCTACATAAAATGGATTCTTATTGTAATAATTCTAGAAAATGGTTAACAAATTAAGAATGCTAATGTTTTACAACTGAACAATGGCTGAAGAACCATCTTAAATCTGTAAACAGTTGGTTGGCTCTTTATATTCAAGGGTATCACATGTCAACACATCCTAGTCTCACCCAAATAAAACCAGGTACTTTATCTAAATACACAATAACAGAACAATGTTTAAAATTTCGTCACTATCATTATTATTAGTAAGTAGTAGTATATTAATTTAATGCAGGTATTAGTATGCTGACCACACTATTCAGTTAAAACTGTTGTGAGAGAATTTTCAAAGACTGAAGTTAAAGCGAATTCATTAATGTTAAAATTTATAGTTTATGAACCAATAGTTGGAAACATTTTAAATTTCTAATTGAAAGTGGATATAATTTTTAGCCTAAATTCATGAAACTTGACAATTATTTATTGAACTTTAATGCATGAATAATATTCTGCCAAGCATCTAGCATCATGATTTACCTGTACTAAATTTTCTCACTTAACATTGCTCTCTTTAAACTCTTCAAGTCAAGATAACTTCTTCTGAAACAATAAAATCTCAATAGTATTGAAAATCTGTTCAGGTTTATATCATTTTTCTTTTAGAAGCTCTTCAGTTGTGTAGAGTGGACTTCTTGGTAGAAGACAATCTTTAGAGAATGAAAAATGCCTCTTTTAGAACCAGTACTTGGTGGTAGTGACACTGGCTTTCACTTTGCCGAGAGAAGACATTTGCTGCTGGAATTTCTGAAGGCTTTGTATATAGGCAAGTTTTTTTTAGAGCTTTCTTAAAATTTTATTTCTCTATTCTTAAAAGCACTTTATTAATTACATAAATTATTTAGCAGTATGGATGTCACCATGATTCACTACTTTATTTAGTTTGTTTTCGTATATGGCAGTTTTGTTGATTCCAAATATGCAGGCTATCGCTGCAAAACTTGTCTCAATATTTATCTAGAATTTACATTTTCTTATTTAAAGTCCCCACTTTCTTACTTTGTGCATTTGTCACTAGATATAGAAAGATGTATAGGGTTCAGGAAACAGGTGTAATGACTATCTTTTCAATAGTATAATACAATTGAAGTGTGTTTATTAAACATGCAACCTAAAAGAATCCTATTGTTATAGTAGTACTAATATTTATGAAAATATCTTGTGTTATCACATACTGAGTTGCACTGCTTTTAATTATTATTTCATGCTGGTTTTCTTTTAATTTTTCACTTTTAATGATTTAAAAATAAGATATGTTTAGAATTCTATACAACTGGAGAGTGTTTTTCTCAAATGAGTGCCTTTGAAACCCATTTTATTCAAATATTCATTAATTTTCTTCACTGAACTTCCTTGTTGTCTCATTACCTAAAAATGTCATAACTTGTCAAAGTTTTATTTTCACCTGTCTTGCTATGGGACACAAATTAATATGATAGTTCTCAGCCCTTCCTTATCAAACCCGTATCTGAATTGTCTACAATTATTAAGGAACTTCTTCCTAATTCAGTTGTACCTGCCAATCATTTTTGAAATTTCTAACATAGTTTTACCTTCTGCAAGCTCTGAATTTATTAAACATTTTTCTTTACTTGTAAATTCAGCCCAATGGAATGAACCATTTAAAAGGTTCAATTTTGTAATGTGCCTATTTGAAACTGAAATTTAGTTGATTTCATAATAAGTGACTGTTTTTTATTTATTTATTTTCATACATCTGGGTAAAACAAACTACCTTTTATCTTAACAGAGCAGATAAAAAAGTTGGCATAATCCAGCAAAAAAACCTTTATAAGTATTTTATATATTGATCAAACATTAAGTGGCTAATAATGTGAGATACAGGCTATATGTAAATATTTGAGTTTCTTTGCTTAAAAAAAACAAACAAAAAAAACATTTAATCTCATATACATTCAGAGATATCTATGATATTTTCATGAGTTATTGTTAATCTCATAGTCAATAGGCAGAGACATCTTAATGCATGAGCACCATGCTAATCTGTGTAAGTGATTTGTGTTACAGAAGCCCCTTTTTAAGAAATACTAATAGAAATTACTATAATTGGTGAAAATATTTCATAACAGAAAGATTCATTTCATTTGAGTTAGTTTTCAACAAAAAAAGTCCACTTTTAATCTGAAAGACATGGGAAATGGGAGGACTTTCTTTAAAGAGTCCACCTGCCTATATAAATCGCAGGGCTGGTTTGTCTTGCCAGTTCAGCTCATTTGCAGATAATTCCACTATCATGAAAAAGAACTGACCCCAATTCCCAATGATCAGTCTTTGCACAGACTTGCCAGTAAAACTCATTTCTATCTTTTAATATTTCTGATCAAGACTACTGTTGACTTTCTGTTGAAGACAATATTATCTTTTATTTTTTTCTCTGGTTTGATTTAATTCTTAAATTTCTCCTAGACTAAATCAATATTACTTTGAATGTTTAATTGTAATATATTTATATTTTTACTTTTGTCAATTTTTTTTTTATTGTTATAAAATTCTAGCATTGATAGTATTTCTTTATTCTTTTTCTCTTTTTTTTTTTTCATTTTTGTTGCAACCATGACAAAATTGAGGCTGTCTTAAGTTTTAATGTTCATTTCAAAACAAAAACAGCAACTCAGCTGTCTTTTCTTATTCCATTTTGAAAAAAAAAACTGTTTTTTTTTTTTAAATATTGGTTGGTTTGTTTTTATGGCAAATCAACCTCGATGGGTCATTTATTGCCAACTAAACTATTTATTTATTGCTGGTAATACCTTTTTCTTTCAACAATTTATTGTTTATATAAGTTTTTGTGTCTAATAATACATTTTTCTTTTCAAGTATCAAGATTCATTGGGATTTGTTTTTAAGGGCAGGGTCCCCAAGTCCTACCCTTGTTATTTAACCCATAACTGGAGGGAAGGGACGGATTAATACCTTTCCCAAGGGTACCAGTGCTTAAGTGAATGCAGAGTATTCAACTGGAATTCGAACTCAGCTCACTGATTTTTCTTTTCGAGCCAATATCCACTGCACCATAACGCACATCCGTCAACAAACACTTACAGCACCTGGTATTTCCAAGCGGTCACCCATCTCAGTACTGACCAGGCTCAACATTGCTTAACTTTGGTGATCGAGCGAGAACCGGTGTATTCAATGTGATAGGCTGTAAGACTTTAAAAATGTTTTCTGTTGAAGAATTTCTTTCTTCATCCAATTTGTATGAAGAATTTCATTTATTAAAAGGAGGGAGATGTTCATATGGAAGCAGAATGCTTAATATTTAGGTCTTGTTGCAATCGCACTTATATAACCCTACATCCAGGTGTACTAAAGATTTCTGATAATTTCAGGTGAATAACCCTTTCAGCAGAAATAATCAAACATAATATTTTCAGTGGAGCATATAAGAAGAAAGCTGCAGAGGCAAAGGAGAAAATAGGAAAACTTCCAAAATTAACACAGGTGCAACGACAGCCACTCATACTGTCCCTTCAGATAGCATCCACTCCTGCAATGTCAGCCCCTAGTACTGTTCCGTCAGATATAGCATCCACATCTAAATCCATTCCTGTTACCAATCAACCAGTTTCAGGAGACATCACATCATTGCCTGTGACATTTTACAAAAAGAAATACCCAAATTTATTTATGACATTAAAGGAGTTTGCAATACAAGAGACAGATTGAGGGCTATGGAACATTAATGATATTAACATAATAGATTACTTGATTTGTAGTGGACCCTCATGTCAGAATCTTGATAGAAACCTTTCAAATTCACACAGAACATATAAAACAGCTGGAGTAGAGAATATGACAAAGTATTTATCAAACAATATGTTCAAATGTGAACTGTGGAATGGTAAGTGTGTAAAACATGAATGGCTACTCTATTCACCATCCCAAGGTCATTTGTACTGCTTTGTACATTGCCTATTACCCAAGAAAGACTACGTTCAGGTTCAATAACGAGAAGTACAGCAATGTTATTGTAGAACACGAAAATGAAGAACATCAAAAGTGCACGATAGCATATTTGATACGACATAAAGAAACATCATTCAGAGCAGGAATATTGGCATAAAGTGTTGACACCTTTGGTTTCTGTAATTTGCTTTCTTGTCTCCAGAGGTTTGAAATTTTGTGGAGAGAATCAGATTATTGGGTTAGCAAAAAAAAAAAAAAAGGAAAAAAAAAGTCAACTATTTAAATATACTACAGAGGCTTAAATATACTACAAGGCTCTGGCCTTCTGGGTTTGAAATGACCGAATACGACCATTTTAAAACCAGTTTAGACTGGTTTTGAACCTATCCACCACAGTGGAAAGGTAATGTTTTGACCAGTACCTGGGCATATGCGCTCAGGTTCCCCACATTAAAAAAGACCTTGTGTCACATCTCTCTCAAGTGGGGGAAAAGAGTAAACAACTCTCGGCCCGAAAGGCTTCGGCCTTCTGGCTGAGTCAAACCAAATAAGACCAGTTTTTTGGATGTCCATTGTGGTGCAGTGGATATCGACTCGGAACGACAACTTGGGGAGCTGAATTTGAATTTTAGTTGAATTCCTTGCATTCACTTATGCACAAATACTCTTCGGAAAGGTATTAATCCGTCTCTTCCCTCCAGTTATGAGTTAAACAATAGGACAGCTTGGGTTCTATAGCCTTGGCTGGCAACCAGTCTACCACAGAAAGCAATGGCAACCTACTGCGAGATAATCTTCTGCCCAGTCAGTCATGTCTCTTTCGAGACATGATTGCCCAAAGCGTGTATCACGTATGGCACTTAACTAACCGACTGAGAGAGGCTGAGTGAATATGACCCTTTCTTGGAAGAACATCCCAAAATGTATAGAAATCCTGAAAAAGGGAATCTATCATATTTATCTGCAAATATTTGTGAGGAATTTGAGTTCATGGAACAACAGGTTTTTTTGTACTATTCTTGAAGTAAAAAGTTAAATTATTATTTAAGAAGTTTGGAATCCACTTCAGACATCTCACACAGAGATTAACTGACATTTATTGTTTGATATATTAAAGCCTGTGAAACATTTATTGATGTTCATCCCCATCTTTTATCATAAAGCAACTGATCTAACAAACGCTGTCGCAGATTTTCTTAATGAGAACAAAATTCCACTATCAAACTGCTACGGTCAGTCATATGATGACTCAAATCTATCTGAATGATATACTGGATTGCATGCACAGATTCCTAAACCTAATGAGTTTGCCATTTATGTCACCTGTGCTTGACACAGCCTAACTCGGTCAAAGTAAAAACAGCAGAGTGTAGTTTGCAGACTGTACAATTCTTTATTATGACCTTTTAAATGAATGTGAGCATCTCAAGCACTACATGGCTCTTGATGAAAATTGTGTGACACTCCTTGAATTATACAGAAAAATAATTCCAGACAATTTGAAATCTGATGTGAAGTGAGGTTTAGCACCATTCAGTTGCTAAGCTTCTCCCTATTTATTCTCAGTGACGAGTTATATAGGCTCTCTCTTGCACTTATGCAAATTAGGCATATTAATTTTCCAGTGTCACTACATCTCCCTGAAACATATAGGTTTTATACCTCTAGTAGTTCTTGTACTTCTCATGATGGTTTCATTACTTTGCTCTACTTCTCTCTCTCCCATATTTCTTTCTATGGGAGACCTAGATCTGACCCGCGCCCAGCTGTAATCATCTGCATTGTCTTGCATTATTTGATCTTCGTTCAAACTTTCCAACTCATTCTGGCCCACTTGATCTAGCATTATTTTGTCTTCTGATGTTTCATTCTGTAACAGTTATTCTAATGAATCATTAATGGACGGAATCGTATCCATTTCTTCCTCATTTTGCTCTTCATATTCACCCTGGGTCCTTATTTGCATGGGATAATATACTGTTGCCGTTTTCTCTATTTATTATAGCTGTATTGTGGCCCTTTTGCATGATAAATTCTGCCCTTTCCGGATTAGCTTTTTTTTTTTGTACCACATTTTTTCATTTATAGTATACGACATTGTTAGCGGAGCTCTAATTTGTCTTCCTATTAAAGCTGATGGGCTTTCTAGTCTTCCAGCATGTGGTATTGTGCGATAACTTAAAAGCAGTCTCGGTAGAAAAACTTTTTCTTTTTGCTGAGAGCATGCTTTTAGTCCCGTTTTTACGGTCTGCACCATTCTTTCCGCTAACCCGTTTGACTGAGGGTGATATGGGGGTGTCTTATACAGTTTACATCCTATTTTTTCTAACCATAAATTAAGATCATCGTCACAAAATTCTGGTGCATTGTCAGATATCATGCCGTGTTTATTTTTTTTTCAAACCACAAGTGTACACCAGTATCCAGACCGGCTCAAAAGAATGATTATTAAGATTGCAAGACGTGACCTCTGGGATCTAATCACAACGTGGGACAATGGCCCGTTGTTGCAAAAGACGTCCTATAACCCAGCTTTTGTGGCAACATCATCGGACGGGATCGTCATGACCAGCAACAGCGACCAAACCAACCGTACAACCGGGTGGCAGTATCACAACTGGAATCGTCACGACCGTCAGCAAGAACGAGCGCCACATCAGACAGATGGCCAGCCCGGCTGAGGCATCACATCTAATGCCGTTTCGACCAGGATCTGGCCTGAGGGCAGCCGTTTGGCGTACAGTGTTATGTCATAGTACAATGGGGTAACATCATTTGAACTTATTTCACTCATGTGCATGGAAAAGGACATTCTATTCCTGAAGATTATTGTCTTCAAGCCAATAATAAAACAATTCTCTGAAAAGAAATACCGTAAATGTTTATTATAAGTTCATAGTAATTTCATACTGTGCCATCTAATCTGTGTGGTTTACTGAGTTTTATTGTGTTTTTCAAGCATTGTGTATTGTTCAAGTGTTTATCATGTTGATTAGTTGCTGCTGTACAGCAAGTTTTTAGTGTTTAAGACCAGTTTTGTTGAAGTACTAATAAAATAGATGTTTAATATTATCGTCCATTTATTTTTTTTATTCCTGTGAGTAGTTACCGTCGGGGCTCTAGCACACTGGTTTTCCCAGGGGCACATAATACTGTTAAAGTGGTCCTTGTAACCATTTGCGAGAAAATTGAGCGGAATATGACAGAAATCCCAAGTTATTCATGGCAGCTGTTACAAAGTACAAACTGACGCTTAATCGAGACAAATGTTATTTTAGGCGTAAAAATGTAAAATTACTTGGATATATAGTAAAAATAATATAAAACCCTACCCAGAACGTCTAAAATCATTACTCAGCCTACCGACCCAAAAGATTTACCCACTCTACGCCATGCATTAGGAATATTCTCACATTATGCTCATTCGATACCGTCGTTTTCAGAACAAATCCACCCTGTAGCAACTGTATCAAAATTCCCATTATCTTCCATAGCAGAGAAAATATTTAACCTGTTAAAGAGGTGTATAGCGAAAGCAGCCATTACTACGCCCGATCATGCACTACCTCTGATGGTAGAGACAGACGTTTCAGAATACTCCACGGCAGCCTCTTTAAGACAATCGGGGAGACCCTGTCTAAATCAGAACGTAGACATTTTGCAATAGAGAAAGAAGCCTATGCTGTTGTCGAATTGCTGAGTAAATGAAGGTATTATTTGATCAGGCAACACTTTTAATTAAAATAAAAAAATATATATCTGTCGCATTCATGTTCAACGTGAAAATGAGAAGATAGCCAGTTCGAGGAGTATTACTCGTTCAGAAACCTTCCCTACTTAGTAGAGGGTGTGAAAGAGATTACCAACTCGCGTAAGACTTGTGCTGAAAATAAACCGCAGTTCTACCATCCTAACACCAGCAAGTTCATAAAAGTCACGCAACCCTGCAAAAGAACTGCACTGGATTTTAATGGCCCGCTTTCGTAAAAAAACTCACAGCAAATACACGTTGACAATAATCGACGAATATTTGCAGTTTCCTTTCGCTATACCCTACGCAGATATATTCTCTATAACGGCTATACAAACACTTTGCCCAGTTTTTGCCGTTTTCGGACTATTCACGTATATTCATTCTGACAGAGAAACTTAATTTATGAACGAACACATACGGTGATTCCTATAAGAGAAAGGAGTAACCGTAAGTAGAACAACACCACAACCCTCAAGGCAATGATTAGTGCGAGAAGTATAATGAAATAATCTGGAAAACTGTTGAATTAGAAACTGCTGATAAAAGAGTAGCTGTATAGAATTGGGATTAATTAATCTCAGAGGCTCTGCATGCTATTAAAACGCTGCTATGCACGGCCACCAACGCAAAACTTCATGAACGATTCCTCCCGTTTCCAAGAAGTTCAACTGAAGCATCTTTACCTTCTTTGCTCTTGAAACCAGGAATGATATTACTAAAAAAGACACACAGTTAAATAAAAACGAATCAGCTATAAAATGTCATCCCCGAGCATGCGCGTGTCTGTTACCCGGATGGACAGGAAGACACAGTCTCACGAATAGACTTCGCCCCAGTAGGGAACGAATCAGGACCCACAGTCGTAATCGAGAGCTGTGCTCAGGATACTTTAACGGATTTTGAAAAGACAGTGATGGTTTCCTTCTGAAGATTATGAGAAACCCCTGAGCTCGGATCTCTCGAGTGGCGACGAGTGGATTTCTCGAAAGAGAGCACATCCACCTACCGATATTTCAAAGGGCGAGAAAAACACCCATAGACTACAAAAACGCAGCAAGATTAAATCCAGTTCGAGCAAGAACGAGGAAGAACCTCATCATCCTTCTGGCAATCCGCCATTGCCCCGCAGGCAGCAAAGAATGCTTTCTTGGTTCAAGGACTTCTTTCATCTGTAGGCATAAGGCAGGGGAGAATGGGTTATGATCCATTTCTCCCATTAATGGACCTGTCCTGAATACATATATTCAGAATAATTCTACTTGTATTCATTCACTAAAGCTTACATTTAAACCAATGCGAACTAGTCAGCTTTGTGCTGAGTTGGAACAACAAAAGAGGAAGTTTGGCATGACTTACTTACAGAACTGACTTTTGGCGAACAGTATTGCTCCAGGACAGAAAACTGGTGATTTTCTAAGCGTAGCTGAAATGTGGCACAAGACCGAAAGTATGGATGAGGATATTTGGGAAAGACTTAAGAGTAATCAAGAATCTTTACTGGCAACAAACCGCTTGTATACGGACAGGTAATGAATTCATCAGATATACAAAGATAGAAAGGGGTGTATGACAGGGATGTGTCTTTTCACAGGATCTGTTCAACTTGTACAGCGAGAATATTTTGAGGACCCTAGAAGTTATGCTTGGATTTTTCATCGGAGGCCACAATTTAAACAACCTAAATTACGCATATGATACAGTGCTGATAGCAGACACAGAAAGGAAACTACAAGACCCCCTACAGAAGGTAGCTGAAGAGAGTGATAAGAAAGGACTACAAATAAACTGCAAGAAAACCGAATGCATGGTCATCAGAAAAAAAGGCAGCTCAATATGCCAAATACACGTTGGAGATACTAGAATCAAGCAGGTACAAAAATTTAAATACCTGGGAAGTGTTCTAACAGAAGACGGAAAGTGCGACACAGAGATCTGAAGGCGAATTGGCATGGCGAAGGAAGCATTCCAGAAGTTGAGTAAAGTATTAAGAAACAGGACAATTTCGCTAGAAACAAGGAAGAGAGTACTGGATTGCTATGTATTGTCAGTTCTTCAATATGGCAGTGAATGCTGGACAATATCATCAAAAATGAAGGAAAAACTTGAAGCAACTGAATTCTAGTTCTACAGAAGGATGCTGCGAATATGGATCGAGCATGTGAGCAATGATGAGGTCCTAGAAATGATGGAAACAAAAAAGAAATTAATACTGAGCATCAGGAAGAGACAGCTGAAGTTCCTGAGACATGCAATGAGGAAGGAAGGCTTGGAGAACCTGATACTAACAGGCCAGATAGAGGGAAACAGAGACAGGGGAAAGCAACGGATAACATATTTGAAGGACCTAATCAGGTGGATGATGGAACGAGGGTTGCATGGTGTAACAGGAGAAGGCGTGCTAAGAGCCACCCGGGATAGGGAGACGTGGAAAGCCATGATCGCCTACGTCCTGAAGGGACAGGGCACATAGAAGAAGAGACAAGCTTGCTCACCATTAGACCACATTAAAGTGCCCCAGGAAAGAAGAATGTACGAGGTTATTTAACAACAACAAAAACAGGCTTTTAAATGACTCATATTTTCAGAACAATTAACATTTGTTTCATTAAAAGCTGTCAGTTCTAAAATTGTAGATAATGTCGATGTTATTTGATTGCTTCTCTGTGTCTCTGGAATCTTGTCTTGAAGAGTGTTTTAGAAGACACGGTCATAGGTAAGATTTATAACTCCATAATTACAATGCCTAATGGAAATATCGCAGTTCTCTGCTTCTAAGAAAGCTGGAAAAGTGTCATAGGAAGGAGTGTCAGGTCGAATCCTCGAAATTTGGGTTCAAGTGAACTTCTCTCTCCCCTCTATATGTAAACTAGCAGTACAGCCCGGCGTTGCTCGGATGTAATGAAAGCTTTAAAACTAATCCATGGTCCTGGAGCTCAGACTCTTTAGATGTTGGCACGAAAGACTAAAAAGCAATAGTTGTTTCCAGTTAAAGCGAAACCGTAGCCTGAAAGAAAAATGAATGGATGTAAGTCAAATTTTGATTTGCTGGTATCAATATCAAATAAATGTTTTCGTCGTAAACTGAATTTTGAAGGCTAAATAAGTCCTCTGAGTAAATGGTATCATGGCTGAGACTAAGAACTACACTTATACCTACTTAGAGTCAAACCCGAAACAAAAACTAAAATAAATACAGGCAGATAAACAGACATACACACAAACATCTTGCCTTTTATATATTATCGATTTTCTGCACGACTGTAAGAAATGCAACCTTGAAACTTCTGAATATCGTTTCTTATGTCTTTGTCTATGAGTGTATCAAATTTGATTAAAATCGGACCACTCCTTCTATAACATGTTTTTTTTTCGATTATCGATTTTCGATATTTATCGGGGATACCTCGACACAAAACCTAGCTAAGAACACTCGCAGAGATGTTGTTTTATTAGACGTCATAATTTAGATAGATACCGCCAAAATATCGCGCGGATGAAATAGTAAACATACCACGTGTCTTGTCAAGGCTAATTAGCAATAAATAAAATAATATAATTCTGGAACCGATTTCTTAGAAAAAAAAAGGTATAAAAATCATGAAGTCGAGCCCCAAAAAGGAAACTCTCAGATGTTACCAAGGTCCACATCACTCTAGCTCTAGATATTCACGTCCTCGTGCAAAAGCAACGCTCAACTCAGCAGCACTGACTAAACTACAAAGAGACCTTCTCAGACTATGGCACCACCGTCCACAGTAAGAACTAAATTATAACGATCTTCTTTATCCACGTAAATACAATGCACGCATACACATACTGACGCTTTCACATAAGCACTCATGTAACTACATTTCATCGTCCTCACATACGTACGCAATACAGTTTATATTTTATCCAAGAACACTGCTAGCAGCCAAAAAATGACATTACTTATTCAATATATTCAACCAACTTCTTGTCATCTAAAATTAATGTTTTTGTTATTACTATGTTGTATTTCCCTACTGGATTTTATTCTTTTAATGAAAGTTGTAGGTTTATTCTAAGCAGCCGAATCACGAGCAGTCCCATGACAATATTTTATGTTATTGTATTTAATTCTGACACTCCATATTTTGACATTTAACAAAAACAAGAGTAGAAGTATTCCTAAAGGCTAAACGAAAAAATGCACAGAAATATAAAGAACGAGTATGATAAATAAAGCAGATATATACAAAAAAATACGAGAACTAACAGAACAAAAGATATACTCATTAACAGAATACATAAAATTCAAAGACAGAACGCTGTTATTCGAGAAAGAAAATATTCAGTAATGGAACGAATATATCGAAGAACCATTCTATGACGAAAGAAAACGACAGCCAATACACAGAAATATTTACGGACCGGAAATATTAAAAACAAAAGCGGAAACTGCACTGGCCAAATTGAACAGAAAAAAGCGACAGAGCCAGAAGGAATTTTTTTGTTTTTTTTAATAATCGTTTCACCCCGAACAAGGCATTTCACCGCCACTATTGCGCAGGGGGCTACATAGAGGGGAAAGTGGTGAGAAAGAATGGTTAGACATAGGAAATATCAGAAGGAGGGTGATAGATGGGTAAGGATACCGAGAATGAGGGTTGGGTAGATGGTGAGAGTGTTGGGAGAATAGATGCAAGTTAGTGTGTTAAGAGGTATCTATTCACCTTACATTTAAACTCCTGGGGATTGTAGCTGTTGGGAAAGCAGACATGTGGAAGGGAATTCCACAGGCGGGAAGCGCGAGAAAAGAAGCTGTTGGAGTAGAAATTACGGTTACATCCTATCAGTTTTACTGTAAAAGGGTGGGACCTAGTTGATAATCTAGTATCTCGTGTAAATTCATATCTAGGCGGCACTAATGATCTAAGTTCATTGGAGCAGAAGCCGTGAAAGTATTTATAGAAGAGGCACAGGGAATCCATGTCACGCCGGTGGGAGAGTGGTTGCAGCCGGTCTGCCAAGTCAGTATCGATCACGTTACAGATTCTCCGCTGTATTTGTCAAGAAGCCCGAGGAGAGTAGCAGGGGCACCCAACCAGATGTGGCAGCAGTATTCAATACACGGGCGGATGGTAGATTTATATATGTGCAGGATAGATTCAGACGGGAAAAACTTCCGGGCCCTGCACAGAGAACCGACTTTCATAGCAGCGGATTTGGCAATGGATTCAATATAGTCATTCCATTTGAGGTCCGCCGAGAGTGTAAGGCCAAGGAGGCGTAGTGTTTTACTCTCTGGGAGGCAAGTCTGTTCCATGCTAATGGGAGGTAGATGCGGTTGTCTATGGTGGTTAGTTGATAGCAGCTTTGTTTTAGAAGCATTGAAATTTACTAGCCATTTCCTACCCCAGTCCACTACGGATTGGAGGTCCTTTTCAAGCTCAGCAGCGATGTTCGCTTTGTCGCCCACACTGGGTTTTTGATTGAGGTGAGAGTAAATTGTGGTGTCATCGGCGTACATGACTACTTGGGATCTAATGGCATCGGGGAGATCATTAATGTAGATCAGAAAGAGCGTGGGACCTAGGATAGAGCCTTGAGGGACGCTTGTGTTCGTATGGTAGTTTTTGGTGGCATGCCCATTTAATACTACCTTCAATGTGCAGTTAGAGAGGAATGACTGGATGAGGTCAAACAAATGTCCAGTTATACCGTTGCTCCACAGTTTGCATAAAAGGCCAGCATGCCAGACTCTGTCGAACGCTTTGGAGATATCCAAGGCAACGGTTCGGGCTTCGCCATTCTTGTCAAGAGCCTGGTATATGGACTCGGTAATGGTCATTAGCATATCAGCAGTAGACCTGGTGAAGCGAAAACCGTACTGTTTGTCCGAGAGAAGCCTGTGGGCCGTGAGATGCTGAATCACCTTGACGTTGATAATGGCTTCGAAAATTTTTCGAGACATGATCGCCCAAGCGTGTATCACGTATGGCACTTAACTGACTGAATGATTGTATTAGTTATAACAAGTCTTTGGAGAATTTAAATCATCATTATTTTTTTAATTATTTTTTGTCAAAGAAGGATTCCAGTGACAGACCTCTGAGTCATAAAATAAAAAAAATGCAACAAAACTAAGATATATTTAATTAGAAAAGCTTTTAACTGTTTTTATGAATAAGATATTTTATGGGCATTATTGTTTAAATTTTTTTAAAGATGAATTATGGATTTTTACTTCTTAAAAAAATGAATTATAATAATCTATAAAGTTTTAAATCTTTTAAAATTCCGTATTAATTTGTAGCGATTAGGTGATATCTTTATTAAGAGAAAATTATATTTACTAATAGAAAAGCTTATTACAATTCAGTGACTGCCAGTATTTTAAAAAGAATTTTGTGTGTGTATATGTGCATGCGCATAAACTTGCAGGTTTTTGTAAATACCAACGTCCGTATAGAACATTACCAAAAAATAATAATAACTACAGTAAATTGTAGTAAAATTTATTAGCAGTTTTCTAATATTTCTTCAACGAACATATATAAAGCTAAAATAAAATATTAAATTATTTAGAATATTCTTCTAAATTTTCAAAATTATTGGGTAATTAAAAACATATATAAAAAAAGTTGTTCACGTTGTATTCATCAAGTAGCTTTTACAGTTATGTGTTCTTTATTTAATAAGGACAAACATTATGGTATCTTAAATCTGTTAACACTTCATATTTTCTGTAATATTTTAAACTAAAAATAAATAATATTTGTTTTAATTCAGATTAATTAAACTTTAAATCAGTTAATTTTCCTAAAATTAAGTTTCAGAAAGTTTTACTTTTGAAAGATTTTCTAATCAAGAGTTGTGTTGACAGATTTGTTATTGTAGCTGATTTTATCGATTAAAAAAAAACACTCCAAATAATTTAAATTCAGTTTGAAATACAGGAAAATATCTTTCTTGTGGGTAATATTAAATTTATTCTACAAGATTAGAATTAAAACAAAAAGAAAAACTTCAAGAAAGATTTTTCATTTTTAAATTGAATTGTAAACCTTAGGTATCACTTTTTTGGTAATACCTACATGTATTAGGTTACATAGGCAAATATAATACAAAAATTTGAAGAAAATGAAATTGAGTTGTGTGAACATGGGTTAAGGTACAGAACAGTATAAACTTATAGACTTAGTATATTTTAATTTTTAATTTTTAGATTGATGTCCTAAAATAACACAATAAATCAGCAGAATGGTATTAATTCAAAGAAAATGTTTGAATTGTCCACATTCTTGTTGCTATTGTAGTGCTGCTTAATATCAGTAGCAGCCCTTAAGTATAATAGTAGAAGTAACAGCTCTTAAAAATAATATCAGCAACAGCTCTTGAATATAAAAACACATGAACCCTAAGGTAACTCTTTCTCTCTCTTCTGGGTTGTCCTCTTTTGGGCTGGTAACATGAACTTTCCACACTAAAGCAAAAAGAGCTGCGAACGCTTCACACTAAAAAAACACTAAAATAGTAAGTTCCACTCAAAAATATTTATGAACATTTCGTTATATTTACTTTTAATAAAAAAGGAACTCTTGTTTTAAACTTTCCTTTCGTTAATTTTGTCTTAGTAGATGTTATTTTGCATTTAAAATCAATTGTTCTGTAATTTTGTGCATGTACTCTTTCTCACCACCATTATTTCATGTACTATAAAATATTCCTGTAAGAAACTCTACACATTTAATTACTGAAGTAACTAATCACTAAACTGTTTGTGAAAGTTTTACAAGCCAAAGGATGGACATCATTGATTTTGTGAAGAGAGCTTACTTAGCTTAGTTTAAAACTCATAAAGATAAATTGTGGGATATGTGCATGTGTGCAAGACATGTGTTGAACCTTTACGCCAGTGGACAAATATGGAACCAAGGATAAGTTAGCATACTATGGCGAGAGCAAAAAATAACTGAATGTTACTTTTGGTTCCTGAAGGTGTCAGATTCGTAAAATCTAATTGCACAAAAATCCAAGCATACACACCTACACCTTTCCACAAGCCAATTAAAAAAGCATACACATATTATTCGTACACCAATAAAAAGCTTTTTTATGTGATATTTGATTTACAAACTTTACCGTGTGCGAACATCTTTGTAAACAAATTGGATACATTTCTCATTTATTAACCAATCAGGATTTAGAAAAAAAACTATAATCGGAGCCTATTCAAAATGTTTGAAACACATAAATAGCGTGAAGTTTTGCTTTCTCAGCAGAGAGAATCCAGTTGTCATCTGAACTCCATGTCCAAGAGACATGTATAGGATACAAATCCTATATCATCCAACAATTAACTGAAAGGCAAAAAAGTAAAGTTGCACACCCACAAAAATGGATCAGAATGACTGAAAACATTCTGAAAAAACTAGACCAAGGCAAAATTCACAATCACGTGTGAAATTTAATTTTGCCGAATAGGAAAGGGATTGACTCCGTGCTGGAAGAAAAAGACGAAGCCAAATTTCGTGATCAGATGTTAAATTTATTTTCTAATCAATGAAGGAAAGCAATTTGCAAAACTGAGAGAAAAATTAGCGATCCAGTGTGAAAAGGCGAATCGGTAATAAAGGAAGAGGGAAGGAAAGTCAGAGGCAGTCCGTCAAATGGGAGCACAGAGAGATGACATGCAAGATGTGACTAAAGAAATTTTAATTTGCCGGACCCAGACGTAATGTCGTGTCACACATTCGTTCTTCCTCTCCTTCCAATTTTCCTTTCTTTGTCTTCATTCACATGTCGTCCAAGAAACAGCAACAACAACAACAACATACTTCAATTGACTCTTTAAAACTAACCTCCGATAAGTACAACTTCCTTTATTGCTTCAACTTCCTTTTCACTCTCTCACCAGTTATTAAAAAAGGAAAGGAACACAGACTTTATTAGTAACCTTTTAATCTTTCTACATACACACATTCTGCTACTATCAACTATAAGCTCTAAATTCATTTAATTTCTTACTTACATTTTCTCTTTGAACATTTAACTCACACAAAGAAATTAACCATATACATTTTTCTCTTTGAACATTTTTACTTCTTCAAAACTTGATATTCTGTTTAGTTAATAAAATTTTACTTTAACATACAAAACGAAATATTTTATTTTTCCACATTTCAACATCCAACCTTCTGATATTTTAATTTGTTGGGACTTCGGTTGTGTTTGGTGCACGGCCAATTTGACAAACATAGCTGAGGCCCCTACACATGCATTTGCTCACTCTCTTATTTTCTTTTTTTCCCCTGCAATAATTAATTCTCCTTCTCCCCTTTTACTCATTTAGCATGGAAAAAAGGAAAAAAGATCATAGACACTACTTCCGTCCTTTTTCTCACTTTTCACTGACTACTATAACACACACAAAACAAAACATGTCTTCTTTTACACAAATTAATTTTACTTCATTCCGCTGACTTTAAAAAATGAACACACACTTGGAAGTGAAACTTTATGCAAACTTTCAACATATATATTTTAAATCAACAAAATAATATACCAATTTCTCTCTTTAAATAAATTTCACATCTATTATTACAAACGAGATCTTTTTATTTATTTTTTCATGCTTCAACAGAATTTATTTCAATGTTGGTTGGATCGGTCATGTTCAGTACATTCATGAGCATAACCACCCCTAACCACAATGGTTTCTCGTTATAATAAGAAAACTGATCAGAAAATTATTCAAATCTGAATTCGGTAATTCATCTAGTGCCCCATTCAGATGAAATACCCGTAACTGTTTTTACACAGCCGGCTTCACTAGAAGATGAAAGTGATATTAATAAATCAGAGGATATTTCTAAACATGAAGTGATACAGTATAAAAATTAATAATACAAAATAATTTAAAAATAATAAGTAATAATAAAAAGTGTAAATAAACAAATATTATTATCATCTAGGTTTGTCTTTATACTTCTCTAAAAAGTATGTGTATTAAAAACCAGACAGTTTATGAAAAATTTTCACATTTCTCTGGGAAATTTTCTATTTTTAGAATTGGCTGTAAAAGAACCGCCCAAAATATTTTGGTCAAGGTGGATTGTTTTAAATTTATTTTTTAAATTTAAAAATAACTCCTAATATTTCTTATCCAATCAAAAGCGTGAGATTACACCCATGTAAATTTGAACTTATGTTTTGTTTTGAGTGCCTTTAATTCTTATTTAAAGAGAAGGACCAGCAGATAATCATTTGACGGTAATCAAATTTTAATAGCAGAGGGAGATTAAATTTCAAAGCAGAGGGAGATTAAATTTTCAAAGAACTGAATATTTTAAACAATACAGAAGATGAACTGGCACAAAAATTTCATTCTGAAAGCAGTAAGGAACTGAAACTTGTGTATAGAAATGTGTTCTATAAATTATAAAAAGTTACCATGACGCAAATGGTTTGAAACTGCCAGGGATCCTTTGGTTCTTTGATTTTTCTTTCTTTCAATTAGATGGGAGTACATTTTTCAAAGTATATTTTCTGCCCTATTCAAATTTTGTATTGCCTTCTCAAAGTTTTTTTTTTGATATGTTATTTTTTTAATAAGGCACATAAAAGGACATTTTTGTGCAAGCCTATCTTGTAAAATATTTTAATTTGATATACTGTTTTAACCTTTTATAATAAATGTTAGTTCTTTTAAATTTCACATAATAATTTTGAGTCTTGTGTCTGTATGCAGCTTTGTTATTGTTAAAGAAAATAGAGGGGGCTCTCTCTCTTCTGCCATTCCAGCCAAGGGAAAAAATTCTTTTAACAGAGCTTAAAAGTCTTGATGAAGCAGAGTTAAAATACTTGGTATAAAAAGATAGCTTCAAGACTGAAAGAGAAAAATCTGTTGCAAATTAGTACTATAAAGTATACTTTCCCATGTGGGCCGGGTAAATAAATTGCGTCGTAGATCAAGTGTATAACGATTTGGCTGGAAAGAAAATAAATGAATGGACTCTTGTTCTTAGAGAGACTTTTATATACTATGAAATACACAGAATTATACATATATACAAGTGTCCACAGATGTAGAAATACCTCTCTCTCTCTCTCTCTCACACACACACACACACACACAGCAAAGCAAAGTACAAGGAAAAACAAAAGAAAAGGTCTTACATATAGTTTGAAGTTATTTCTGGTCTGGGAAAGCCTGGGAAAGCTGATTTAAAGGAGCCATTTGATCTTATATCCCAGCCGGATCTGGTCGAACTCATCTATATCCCAACAAGCTGGCTCTGTTTGTAAGCTGTTTGCCCCAGCGGGACATGGCAGGATTTCTCTATGTTCCAGCAGAACTTGTCTGTGTACTTGTAAGCTGTTTATCCCAGTGGGATATGGAAGGATTTATCTATGTTCAAGTGGAATGAGGCCATGATTTATCTATGTTCTTGAAAGCTTCTGGTGTGGGCAGATTTCGCCTGGTTTGTCTAGGGGAAAGGCCTAGGCAGAAGAAAACAATCTTCTTGTTAGGTTGCCATTCACAAACCTCTAATGACTAGCCCTTGAATCACTATCTGGAGTGACGTTATGAAATGGCTGTCATGTGACCACCTGACTTACCTCGACCAATGGGAGATAGTAGTTTAAGCCTGACAAAGATTTTGTCTGCTGTCATGACCTGTCAGGATTGTTGAATACTATGGAATGTAACACAATATGACCTAAATGAATAACTGCTGCATTTAGATAATTGAAAGAGAAGCCAAAGAATAGAATATTTATCTGGACCAATTGCTATTGATCACCTTGTACATCACAGAGAGGAATATAAACACGTGCAAATAATATTAGATTTAATCAATTATTTATGGGGATTTGAAAATTTTTAATTGGCTAAAATTAATTAATATGCTGAAAAAAGCCGTATAGCATGATGTTAAAAAAAATAATAGAATAAGTTTTATTGTCAAAATGTTTATGTTATTATTAAGAGGAAAGATCAAAACTTTTTTAATTATTAAAAAATTTGTTTTAATCCTTTCTAACACGTTCAAAATTTTTCCACTAGCGAATGACCAGAGTTTTACTAGTGTTTACTATGACAAATGTAATATTGTGAAACTCATTTTTTCTGATGAAAAACACACTAATTTGGAAATTCTTGCAGTAATCAAATAATGATCAAATTTTGATGAAACGTTCATGACTTATTCACAAATGACTGAAATTATTTTTTAAAGCAATATTTTTATAAAATTTAGGTAAAAATATATTTTTTTACATTTTTTACTCCACTACTCCAATTAATTTCCTGAAATTCCTACTAATTTCTAATTGGCTACTGTCCATAAATTTTATTTAATTAATTAAATTCAGGACTCTTTGGGGAATGCAAATCACCTATTTTTTTCCAAACAGTTGCCATTTTTCCCAAAATCTGCTTTGAATAGTGAAATAAAAAATGCAATTGAATTATGCCATTTTTTTTAGATAAGTTTTAATTGCTTTTATAAATAATATATATTAAGAATATCATAGTCTGAAGAGAAAAAATTTTAGATGAATAATGAATTTTTACAAGAATTATTTTAATTTTAATTTTTTAATGATAATAATTTATAAAGTTTCAAAGATCTTTTAAAAAGTTCTTCTTATCACTATCTGTATTAGGTCATTAAGTTAGTAAGTGAAGACTATATTTCAGTCAGTCAGTTAAGTGCCATACGTGATACACGCTTGAGCAATCATGTCTCAAAAGAGACATGACTGACTGGGCAGAAGATTATCCCGCAGTAGGTTGCCATTGCTTTCTATGGTAGACTGGTTGCTGACCGAGGCTATAGAACCCAATCTGTTCTGTTATTTAACCCATAACTGGAAGGAATAAATGGATTAATACCTTTCCGAAGACTATATTTACTAATCTAAAATTGAACAGCTTAATACAATTCTTTATGCACCAAGATTTTTAAAATAATTTTAAGATTTTGTGTGTATAGGAATCTTGTTTTTTTATATGAAATGTCATAAGTGACATATCATTAAAAGGTCATGTGTTTCAAGGGTTGTTCTTCTTACAAGAAAAAACCCTCATCTAATCTTTTCGACAGTGTATAATTCTTTCATTTCACTTCCTTGTTTCATGTGTACGTTTTAACACTCAACATGCTCCTTTCAAAATCTAAAATTTTTTTTTTAAATTCCTAGTTTCCTCACATTTTTTTTAATCTAAAAGACTTGATAGTTCATCTGTCAATTTCTTCTTTGCTTATTGAGTCTCCAAAATATGAAGAAGGCCTGCATGAAATACTCAATGGCAACATAGTCAGCCAGACCATCAGACATATTTGGACAATTGGTGGTAGAAACCGTGATTATGTCGGCAAATTGAGTCAGTGATTGAGTCACTAAATCCATTTCATAAGATTTCCTGCCTCAATGATAAAGTTGCCAACTATCAATTGAACAAAAAAGAAGTTGGTGCTGACTATGTTATGCAGGACCTGTATCTGGAGAATCAGCTCAGCAATGAAGACAGTTGAAGAGGCAATAGAATAAATAAAAATGACCTTTTTCAGGGCCACAATATTCTTTAAAGTCTCTGTTTCACATAGTAGCATTTTTATTGTTTAGGGATGATGATTCAATAAAATAATAAGTGTAAACAATTATGTAATTAAAATGTAAAGTGCTATAAAAACATAAAAAAGATAACTTTACCATGTCATAACCATCATGATAATTATTAATAATAAAGAATAATAAGAAAAATAAGATATTAAAATAAATAAATAAATAATAAATAAAATACCATAACATTTCATAGATTATTGTTATCTTTATCATGGTATTTAATTTCATTATTATCAGAGTTATTAAATTTTTGAATTAATTTAAGAAAATTTTATATTATTTTAAATTTTATTTTTTCAGAAAGAATCTTCAAACATAAGGTTATAAAACTAAAGTAACTAAAATTAAATAAAATAATATATAATTGCTAAAAATATTCATTTTTTTTTAATTACTAGGTAATTAAAACCCAGAAATGAAACGTTCACTTAGGTTTTATAAATTTATGTCAGTTCTGGTCAACCATTCTTAGATTGTCAGAAAGATGATTCTCCATGATTAAGAAATAATTTTATTCTAAATTTCATGGCATAAACAACTAATACTTGTTTCAAATCAGATTAATTCAACTTTAAATTTGCTAATTTTTCACAAACAAAATATATCACAGATGTATATTTTATTTTTGCAGGATTTTCAAACCCAAGAGTTATCTTTTGTTTACAAACCCATCAAAATTTGAAAAATAGATGCTAAAATGAAAACTCTCAAAAATTTTTGATTCCAATTACATAATTTCAAGTATTTTGTTTACTGGAAATAGTAAATCTAATTATTTAGCTTTCAGTTAAATCTAAAATGAAAGTTTCAAGAAAGCCTTTTCCTTTATTAAAATTCACTTTAAAAGATAGACATTGAAAATGAGTGGTAGTTGACTGTTTTGAAAATAAATGTAAACAATACATATCTTTATATTTGCTGAAATAATAATTTGCTGAAAAAAACAGCACACCACGAAAAAAAAAGTCCCCAAACTGAAGAGAAACAAAGTTTCATTGTCAAAATGTTTATGCTATTATATTTATTTGATTAAAATTTGTATCATTGATAAAATAATGTAGTAACAAATATTAGTAGATTTCTTCATTGGTTTCTTTTTGTATTATTTATTTTAACATGTTCTTAACATTTAATTGATCTCCCTTTCTCCCTTTGAAATCTCATTGTTCCAGTAATTTACATACAGGGATGAGAAGTTAATTACTATCTACAGGAAAGAAAGACAATTATGATGCAATAAAATTTAACAAGCGTTCAAAATAGTGATAATGGATGCTTATTTCAGATGAATAATGCACTAATTTATTGAGCACAAACTGGACAATTCACTACATTCCACTGTGTATAATCTGGATGAAATAAAACCTTGTTAATGATTATTAATAGGTATGTTTTATTATTTTGCTGTGTACACTGCACTTGTTCACATGTGAGTCATACTTAAACATTTGATGAATCTATGAGAAAACCTATAAAAAAAACAGCATACATTTTTAGATGAAAATTGGTAAGGGATATAAAGTAAATGCAAATAAATGAGAAAGATTAGAAAATGTTATGGAAGTTTTAATTTCCTATTTATGTTTTGACCATGACAGTTGTTACATTAAGTCATGGAAAAACAGGGCAGACTCAAGTTTAAGAGAGCTCCAGTACAAAGTGGATTGGCTTCTATTCAAGTATGAGAAAGAAGTGAGAGAGAAAAAAAAGTAGTCAGGGATAAAAGGGATGTATAAGAGAGCAATAATCACATTCTTTGATGTTGAGTAAGGAGCATATATTAAACTGTAATATAAAGGATATATATTAAGTAATAATGTAATACCAAAAACAATATTTTTTGACTGGTAAGTGTTGTGTCTGTAAAAAAAAATATTAATTATAGAGTTAAGAAATAATTATAATAAAATAATTATGATAACTTTAATTATCATTACTTCACTCATTCTAAACCAACATTTCTCCTCTATACACACAAACATGTGAGATCCTCACGATTGGACAAGCAGTTTGCATGTAAAGGTCATTAATACATATGTCAACAAAAATTTCATCTCATTTTCCAGGCCATAATAGTAATATTTATCTTTTAACACTCAAAAAAAATTTAAGATAAAAAAACCTGAGACATTTCTTGTATTTTTTCAACTAAATTATCTGGTCTCTTTTTACGCACATATATATATATATATAAAACATACAAGAAAGACTGTATGCATTTTACTTATTCTTTATCTTCTTATTCTGTCAGATTCTGATCCATATTTGACTGACATTTGACCCCAAACTTACAGTTTTGCTCAGTGTTACTGTCTCTCATGTCTCTAACACCACATAACAACCAGATAATAAATAATGCTCGTTTTATTGATTCCATGTCTTACTGTTTCTCACTTTTATGAGTTTTTGTATATATAAATGTTAGAGGGTTTAAAATTATTTACTCAAACTCTCTTACCTAAATAATAGGTTCTGAAAGTTAACTGAGGGAGAAAATGACAAAACATAGACGATATATGGTTCTTTACTATTCTAGTTGCTGACCTGAAAATAATTGAAGTGAGAAAAAGAGAAATAAAAGGAGGTTAATGTGTTTTTTCTTTTTTCATTCTAAAAGGTAAGCTGGAATAGACATATGATAAAAAAGTGGGTGTTTTAACTCAACAAATTTTATATATAAAGTTTACAACTGTTTTCCATGAATGGTTAATAAAGCTATATATATATATGATATTGTAACTTCAGTTAATAGAGTTTACTGTGTGATAGAATTTTGCATGTGTTTTAGTGAATAAAAAAGTTCTTATGACTTTTTATGCAAATAATTTTCTTTGAGTTATAGAAAGTACTTATTTAATTGGTAAGAGAGTGTGAATGGACTTAGCTGAAACCAAACTTGGGAAATGTTCTTTCTGTCTGATGTAGGTTGTTTAGAAGTGTTTTCTTAAGATTCAGGAGTGGACCATGTCTTGCTGGTTTTCAGATGTGTGGCAACAGTCCTGATTGGTTTTAAAAATGCTTTCTGTCATTTTAATTTTTTCTAAAACAATCAGAATTAATATGCCACATCTATGCACAAAAGACATATTTATGTACTTCTTGCATTGCCATGGAAGCATAAACTTCAGATCATGTTCCCAGGTTGAGATTAAAGATAATAAAAAATAATATTTTAATGAATTAACAGAAAATAAACAAAGAAGTTTTGTAAAAACACTGTAGGAGGACATTACTCCATAAGGTTGGACTGTACTTAGTATCCACATCTAATAAAAAACAAACAAACAGAAAATCTTTTTCCTCATTGTTGCCTTGAACTACTTCAGTTCTTTTATTTCCTATTTTTTATGACCAGTCAGTGTTAGAACATTTGTTTTTTTTTTTTCACAGGAAGACCTCAGAGGCCAAGACTTAGGAATTCTCTGCTGTTTCCTGACAATCTTCTTTGCATTTCTTTTCACCAGGTCAAAAGTTCACCATAGATTTCTGATTTCTGCCTAGTGCTATGAATGTCAAAGTGAAGAAATTCAACTAAGTGCAAATAAATGGCAAGAGTAGCTATGACTTTCTTAGTTTGCACCATAGTGCCTTTAATATTTTGTTATAGTGCTGGTCCACCTCCTACAGGTTTCTGCCAGTAACAATGTCAGCTAAGAGGCCAGGAACATCATCCAAAGATGGTAAATTCTGGGTTTATTGCACTCCCAAAACGTATTGCTCTTAACCCCCCCTCCCCGACATATGTATTCTATTGGCAATTGTCTCAAAAACATTATGGGTTGCTGTCCACACATTTGCAGGTACCAAACTCTGAATATGGCCGGCATTGTACCCTGTCCTTCTTTGTACCGATTTAAGTTAATTGCCCTTCTTGTTTAAAATATCAACTTACTGAAAACTGAGTATCCCACCACTTCTTAGGGACACCTGGTCTTTATTTCACTTTTTTTCTCTTTTTCATTTCAGCCTTGAATACTTGTGTGAGCAGGAAATATAGCTGAGGTCAACACTCTCCTAACTTTGCTGGTAAAAATGGATTTCTGACTTCTCACAGATATGTAAAGTGCTTCACCTCAACACGGTGGTATCTTGACAACATCAAATCAACAGATACAATAACATTCAACAGCTAAGAGGTCGTGTCAGTTTAACAATTGGCACTTTCAACCAACAGGCAGGTGGTTCATAAGTTAGCCAAATGCCTCGTTATCTAATTAATGACTCACATGAACAGATCAACGATATTCCCAATGTCCCTACCTACTATCTAGCTTAATTTATGCACTGTTTCTTTTTCACTCATTGATATCAAGCCACCACCTCACTGTTATTTCCATGACTACTTGAAACTTCTTAATTTACAATTGGGAGATCTTTTGATTCTATAAGCATGCCTGTTTTGGGGTATTTTTAACTTTTGGCTTCTCTTAGCTTTTTCTTTTGATCTGGTTCTTTTTTCCCTAGTTTCAATGGCCCAACATTCAACCAAGTGTCAAAGTGATCTTATCTACCCTCAACTAGCATAACTATATATGGGCACACACACACACACACACACACACACACACACACACACACAATAACATTGCTTGTGACAGTGTGACAGTCTTGGTCTGAAGATCACATTGACATGTGAAACTGATACTCACTATACAATATTGATTGCTATATCCACCCTTTTCCAAGTGTGTTGACTGTGATAATTAGGGAGTGGTGTTACTTTACTATTTATTGTGGATGAGACAGGCTTGTTCTGGAAGGATATGTCTAATCATACATACATCAAGTAGGAGAAGACAGTACCAAACCATAAAGTTGACAAGGAAAGGCTTACTTTCCTTCTTGTGGCTAAAGTTGCTGGTGACTTTAAGCTGAGGACCTTGCTGGTGTATTCAAGGACATTTGGAAGGGTTAACTTCCTGTCATCTAGAAGGCTAATGAGAAGCATGGGTGACACTATTTTTGAGAACTGGCAGAAGTTACGACTTACCTTGCTTCCAAGGGTCTGCTGTTTAAGCTGTTGTTAGTGCTGGACAATGCCCTGGTAATCTTGCCCACTGGGATGATTTTCATCAGGATGTCAAAATAGTTTACTTTCTATCGAACAGCACTGTCCCTTTGCAGCCCAAGTTGTCATTGCCTCTTTCAATGCTTATTGCCTTTAAAGGACCATTGCTATGGATTTAAGAGCAACTGAGGACAATAATTTGACCCCCAAAGATTTAATGGTGTAAAGAACATTGCTGATTCTTAGGATGCAGTTAAGAAGATGAAATTGTGTTTCTAGTTTGTGAATGATTTTCATGACATTGAGGAGGCTGTCACAGAAAAGGTTCTTGCTATGAGAAAGCAGCTTGATTTTGAGGTGGAGGCTGTTGATGTCCCAGAGTTTTTGGCATTTCATGGAGAGGAGTTATCTGCTGGGGATGTTATTAACTAGAAAGGCAGATACTTGAAGAGGAGGAAAACACAGCAATCCCAGGGTCCAAGAGATTTACAAGCTATGGCTTGGCAGGAGCTTTTGCTCTGAGGGTTGGCCAAGTTTGAACTTGAGAACCCAAACATTGCCAGGTACATTAAGTTTACCAGAGGAGTCATAGATAGCCTGCAGTATTATAGGAAGATTTGAGTAGGGCATCTTTCCAGTCTAGCCTAGAACATTCCTTCAAGAAGATAGAGAGTTATTACCTGTAACAAATCCTGTATCCTTTACTTCAGCTGCCTCTCTAATACTTTCTGTTGGTTGTCTCTCTAGACCAGTGTTTCTCAATATGGGTGCTATTTCCACCTTGTGGACTCTGTTATGTTGAAAGCAGTAACTGGGAATTTTTATTTCATTTCAGGGGTGAACATATTTGGGGAGTCAGTGGACATTTATCCTTTTTTTTCAAATGTTATAAAATGATTTATTATTAGTGTTTCTGATAGATTGTCTGTTTTGTTACACCTAATTTATTAGCCCTTGTTTTATCTTCCCTTAGAAACCCTTATTTTTTACTTTATTTTCAGTGCTTGAGTTCACCCATAATCATGTCAGAATATTTATTAAAGTAAAAATGCAGACTGTATAGCGTTGAATATGTGAAATTTGAATTTATTACTGCTCCTAATAATGAACAGCAGCTAATTTCTTTCCAAGAAAGCTTTTTTTGAAGAAGTCCATGAAGCCATCCAGGCTTTCTGATCACTTAAACAAGATACACCCCGATAAAGAAAAGAAAGATTTGTCATACTTTTAAGCTGTACCAGACAACTTTTGCAACAGAAAATCTATTCCTTCCCTTACAACAAATCAATCACAAAAATGTGGCAATAGACTTGTTCATACAATATCTTCGAGATGATTGCCAGGTCAGAAAAATCTCATACAATTGGAGAACAACTCATTTTGCCAACTACAGAAGAAGCTCTTCATACAGTAGTACATCATCCTTCCCCAAATGGAACATTTCTGCTTAGTTATTATTTTGTAGAAAGAAGAATTGATGAAATGGCTGGGGACATTAAAGAGATCTTATAAAACATACTTAAAATCAACAATTTGGTTCAGAATTGTGTGAAACAACTCTCCCAGGCAATAAAGCACTGCTTTTAGAATATTTATTGTGCCAGAATTATTGTTTACCTCAGAAATTGAAGTAGACACTAAAGGTGAATATATTTTTATTTTTAATTGAACTGTTTGGTATTGTTATCTCAGTAAATAAAATAAAATGTCTTTTCATTAATTCTTGTATATTTTGGCAATTCTGCAACAACAATAACAAAGGATTTGGTCATCTCCTTTGACATACTGTGATGAGATAGTTATCCAAAAGTGATTTATTCACTTTTCAACAGTCATACAATTTTCCAAGAGAATAAATATGGTTATTTGAGTGATGATCTCTTAGTTTACAAATGTGATGTTGCCTACCTAACAGATTTATTCAATATATTCAATGATATGAATTGGCAATTGCAAGTTTGTGATGTACATTTTATCAAAATAAAATCTGTTATTCATACATTCACAGACAAGCTTCGACTATTTAGGCATAATTTTGGTCATTAAGAGCTATGTCAATTTTCAGATCTTGCTCAACCAGATAATAATCACAAGGCTGATGTCTCTATATTAGATGATGATCTCTTGATTAATTGTGACCGTTTGAACTCTTTGCATGAGGATATGAGCTGTAGATATCAGGACCTCATTAATATGGAAATATCTGACTGGCTGATAAACCCATTTCTTGATGATTATACAAATGAAGCTAACTCTGCAATGCAAGAGTTAATTACTTTAAAAAATGACTTTGAAATAAAGCCTCTCTTCAAAAACTCATACCAGCAATTTTGGCTACTAAAGGAAATTT
The DNA here is from genome assembly GCA_037127315.1 of Ascarosepion bandense. Classification (NCBI taxonomy): domain Eukaryota; kingdom Metazoa; phylum Mollusca; class Cephalopoda; order Sepiida; family Sepiidae; genus Ascarosepion; species Ascarosepion bandense. The sequence continues at coordinate 954,894 of JBBBDQ010001371.1, forward strand.
CTAAAAGTTACCTGAAGCTGTGGGGAGCTATCAAAATTTTCTTTATTACTTTTCTAACTTCTTATATGGTTCAATGTGGTTTCAATGCAGTTACACAGCTTCTTACTAAATGTTGTGGTGGACCTACCCATTAATATGGTAATGGACTAACTCAACCTCAATAAATACCATGTGACTAATAGTCATCAGGGAGCACCAGTCTGGTATGAGTTGGACACTCGTAGAGTGACTTACCAAAAGAGACTTTGTGATATCCAACACTGCTTGCTTGTCAGCTAGATGAACAAGCTGGCATATTGTACCTTTACCGTATTTTGTTAATACAATTGTTTACACTAATCCTGTGTTCCTGTTTTTATTTGTGACCCGTTAAAACAGGGTTACAACACTAAACAAAGACACTGACTGCATATTACAAAATGAGGAGATCTACAATTACTTCTAAACAGCATTGAACTTAGAGTGAGAACCTTAGCCAGTCAGCACCAAAGTCAATCAGTGCATGGAAAACATTGAGATAAGCTATCTATTTTTTGTAATTTAATTATTGGCATTTATAATAGAAATGAAAATAAAATGAAAATTATTTTTTAATGCCTAAGCTATCTTGCTAAGAAGACGAATTCAGTATAATATTCAAAATTTAATTTGATAGGGGGATGCTGGTTGAAGAAAGGTTGAAAATATCTGCTCTAGACACACCTGCCCTAGTATCTTTAGAACATTTTTCTGGTTCTTTCTCTAGACTCACCTGTTCCAATATCTCTAACACCCTTTTCTGGTTCTGCCTCTCTAGACTCACCTGTCCCAGTATCAAATTGTTAGAGAAGTGTTGGAATCAGTGTATCACCCTAGAAGAAGACTATGTTGATGAATAAAGTCGAATTTTGCCTAAAAGTTGTTGTTTTATTACTTAAGACACGATTTATTGAATGATGTGTTATCTTGATTCTCTTGCATTACCCAGAAGCAGCACTAAATCTGGAAAAGAAAGAAAAACAAACTCATGTTTGTTTTTCTTTATTTTTCTTTTTTTCTTTTTTATTTCTTTTTCTTTTTTTCTTTATTTTTATCGAGAATTCACCAACTTATAGTTTAACAAGAAAATGTCCTTATTTCTTACAGGGAGAGTCAATATTATATCTCAATGACTTTTTTCTGATTCTGACTTTCTAGACTCGCTTGTCCAAGTATATCCAGCAATTTTTTCTGGTTCTGTCACTCTAGACATACATGTCCCAGTATTTCTAACAACCTTTTCTGGTTCTGCCTTTCTAGACTCACCTGTCAAAGTATTTGTAGAAACTTCTGCAACCCAACCACAGGAGTAAAGGTAAAGAATTGTTCTCTTTTCTTTTTTTTTTTTACTGCATACATATACATGTTCTTCACCACTGACCTTGGTTTGTTGTGCTTTTATGTACCATAAAACATGTACATATAATGCTGATGTTTGCATCTTTGGTTGCTTTGGATGACTTTAACCTGCTGCTATCCACTCAGCTGACTGCCAATTTGACTCTGGAGTAAAGTGGTGTGTCCATGTTTCATCCATTGTCACAGATTTACACAAAATCTCCTTTTGTTGCATTGAAACAGTTGCAAACAATGCTTTGAATTGTCGCCACATTGTTGTTTTTGATTGACTGTGAGCAAACGTGGCACCCACTTGGAATACGGCTTTCTCATTGACAAATCTTCATACAAAATGGTGAATACACTGCCTTCTGATATGTCCAACTCTTCTTCTATCTTATGCAACTACAATTTACGATTGGTAAAAACGATTTTGTATTTTGGTGTTTTCTGGGACATCTGCAGATTTTGGGTGACCTGAGCATTCAGCATCATTTTTGTCTGTACAAGTGTTTTTAAAGTCAGCATACAACCTTTTAACCATTATTTCCAACAGAGCAGAGTCCAAATAACACTTATCAAGCCATTGCTCTGCTTGTACAGTATTTTTTCCCATCAGAAAGCAATGCTTTATCAACACATGAAATTCAAATTTTTCCATTGTTTTGAAAGTTTGCAACAGTAGCTTCACTTAAATAATTGTAATTTGTAAACTAATAATCTGATTGGGCCCAAATATTATTACATGTCATTTGAAGGTTAGTATTTCATAAAAATCATATGTAATTTTTAATTGTAGTGCCATCTATATGTCAGACCTGGGACTTATTGCGTGATGTGTTATTATGCTTTGTCCTTTCATTTACTGTGGGCCAATAACATTCCTGGCAATAAATAGTTTAAAACAATTTGATTATATGTACTAAATTTATGCCCTTCATGTATGTCTATTAGTCATAATTATGTTAACATATGTCATAGAAATGACCTGTTATGTTTTAAAGTACGACATTGCTATTGCTTTAGCATAGATAAATAATGTAAGTGTTTATTCATAAAAAATCGCAGGTATATATATAAATATTAAGCACTAGAAAAATGAATTTCTAAAAGATTTCATAAAATTAAATTAGTCTTGTATAACAGATGTAAAAAATATTTTTATAAAGATTTTTGAAAGAGAAATCTTAAAGAATAATTTAATTAATTTGTGAATAAGTTCTGAAAGTTTAATTAAAATTCAACAATTATTTGATATTTACAAGAGTTTCTGAATCAATGTGTCTTTCACTGCAGAATGATGCTAAAATTTCACATACTAATTTATGGTCATCTGTTGATGCAAGAAAAACATTTTTAACCAAAAGTTCAAAGGTTCTAAAAAAGCTTAAAAATATTTAATAATCAAAAAATAATTTGGTCTTTACTCTTAAAATTATCAAAGGTTTTGATGGTAAAATTTTGTTGTTATTAAATTTGGGGTATTTATTCATCATGTATGATCATTTTACAGTGTATATTTGAAGGTACCCATTTTAATGATTTTGTGGTAAAGTTAGCAGAATTTGTTGCCTTTGCTATAGTTCTATATTCAAATTTTATTCTCCTAGATTGGTTGCTAGCCAGGGCTAGAGTGCCTAGTCTACCCTGTTAAATTCCTAGTTGGGGAAGAAGAGATCTATTCATGCCTTTCCAAAGGGTATTGGTACAAAAGTCAGTGTAGTAAACTAAACCAGAATTTGAATTCAGCTTACTGATTACACATTTGCTCTCATTATGCTACCCATACGTCACACATTTCTGTTACTTTTCTGTTAAAAGAAAAAAAATCCTGGGAAGAGCAAAAATGCACTAGAAAATAAACATAATTTTTCCATTCCTTAAAAACAAACAAAAAATGCACAAGGCTAAAAATTTGATCTGAAAACAAATTACAATTAAGAATAATTAAAATATACAAAAAAAAATCATAAATATAACAGAAAGAATAAAAATAATCAAAAGAACAAAAGTAAAACAAATTGTAAAATGAGTAGAATTGTTATAATGAATATTACCCAACATACTCGAAAAATGTTCAATTTAAACAAAGCAAAATAAAATAAAATAATCAGAAGTAAAATACAAACAAAATGCATTTTTGAAATAAAATGCTTCTAGCAAAAAAGCAGAAGGATAAGAGAAACACAGTCACACAGGTGCAAATCAAATTTTCTTAAGTAAGTAAAAGACAATAAATGAAAAATGAACGAATAAATGAAAAATGAAATAAAAAATTCAATCAAAATCGACAAAAATCCTAATCAGCCATAAAGTAATATTTACTTATTTGTTTAAAATATTAATTAGGAAGCTGTGTAAAATTTATAAGATTTTTTAACATTTTAAACATGGTATCATAGCTTACACTTAACTGAAAATATATATTCTTAATTTTTCATGATTGTTATTAACAATCTGATTAAAAAGAAACTCTTTGAACATGTGTCCTCATCTTGATTGCTAGAGTTCAAATAAATCAATATATGAGGTAAACATGTGTCCTCATCTTGATTGCTAGAGTTCAAATAAATCAATATATGAGGGGAAGTACTGAAAAGCTTTCAGCCCAGCCCACAAAAATCTGACCAAATATCAGAATTTATTTTGTAATGCTTTCTTGGTTTAGCTGAGAACTTTTCCATATCCCTTCATATAACAATAATTTCATGTCTCAGAATTTTCAAAGGAAAACTTACTGTTGAAATATTAGAAAGAAATACTTCTTCTTTATATGTAATTTCTAAAATAGTTACTGTTTGATATACTCTTAACTAATATATATACAAATTTATATCTATCTGGATACAAAATAAGTATCTGTAAGATTAAATAAGTGTAAAAATATATGGAAAATTTTAATAATTTATGTTTACAATATCTATTTATAATAATAGTTGAATCGTAATACAAGTTTTCAACAAGGGCATATGTAAAACATTAAAAAAAATAATTTAATATTTTTGAAAAATAACAATGTAAGTGAAAAACAGTGCCCAAGTATTAGCGATGTAGAAAATATAAAGCTTATCATCAACAATAGAAATTATTAGATAAATTCATAAAGGTGACAAAACAATAATTTTTGTAAATATGGGAAATCAATACTTTTCGTGAATATGTAGATCATTTTAACCCTCTAGGGCCATTCGTATCATATTTGATACAGTATGAAAACAAGTCTTGAAAGAAATATTTTCCTGAAAATTTTTTAAAGAGAAATATTTTATAAATTTCAAATGAAAGCAGTACTGACTGCTCAGTCAATGAATACCAAATGTTTCCTTATAGGGAAATACCAAATGTTTCAGGAAACATTTGGTATTCATTGACTGAGCAGTCAGTACTGCTTTCATTTGAAATTTATAAAATATTTCTCTTAAAAAATTTTTCAGGAAAATATTTCTTTCAAGACTTGTTTTCATACTGTATCAAATATGATACGAATGGCCCTAGAGGGTTAAGGTCTTGGAAACTGTATATAAATTAGAAATTAATGAAATCGTCCACATTAATGCTTTTATAATTCAGCTCAAAAAATTATAAATTACAGATGTAAAGAAATAGTGGAGTTATGGTTTCAATAATTGTTATAAAAAACATCTCTTTTCATATAAAATTAAAAATACATAGAAGAAAAGTGTAGATTTTCTTTGACAAAAACTCACCATTAATGATATGGAAATATAAAATAATGAATAAAACAAGAATATGTTGGACACCCATGTCAGCTGTTGGTATTAGAAAGATAAGTTGGTAGCTCACAGAAAGTAAGTGACAAGAAATCATTAATGCCTGTCTTTTAAACTGTTAAGTCATATGACGTGTTTGGTATCATATAACTTTTAACAGTTCTAGTTTCTTGTTGGAAAATGATAACTCTTTCAGTTAGGTACATTCACATCTGTATTTATATATTTTCCTCATCTATCTATCTATCTATCTATCTATCTATCTATGCGTGTATATGTATGTGTAGTTTTATTTCTTGCTTACTATAGATGTTTTACTTTAAGATCATCAGTGATGAAATATGATTGACATTTTTATATCTGAAGACTTACAATAAAGAATAAATTATCCTCTGAAATCATAATTTATGAATATATGAATTACCTTAAATATATATATTTATCTGTTATCATTTCAAGCTCTCAGGTGGTGTGATGTCATAGAACCGCATTACAAATTGCGTTTGCTATTTGGTAACTGTTATTGTTGCTTAGCAAGATAAAATGATGGTGAATGTTTTTATGTTAACATCCTTGTAACCTCTCTGAAAATGGCTCATGTGAGCTGAAAGCTTAGAACCAACTTAATAAAAAATTATCCAAATGTTGGAGAATTTTTGTTTTTATTTTCTGAAATTAAAGCCAAAATACGATGCTTAGAATGACTCATGATTAAGCATAACAGACATTCATTGTCTCTTATATTTAACAGTATATGTTTAGAAAATTATCTGCTGCCTCGATACGCTAAATATTTTGATATGCTAGGTTTCACCCTACTGAAGAGCCGTAGGGTGAAACCAAGGTAGGTTTGTTGGCTCTTACTTAGATTTATTCTTTCTTTGTTGCTCTACTATTGGATTGAGCACTTTAGCATTAGGCTTTTTGTCTTGGGATTTTTTTCTTTCTTACAAGTATTTGACATATGCTCATGTACTTTGATTGTTTCTTTTTTTTACTTCCCCTTCTTTCCCCACCGAGTTTGTTCTTGGTGGGTTTTTCGAGACAAACTAAAATATAGTATAACAATTATTAGCATTAGCATTATTATTTTTGTTACTATTACTATTGTTATTATTATTATTATTATTAATATATATATATATATATATATATATATATATATATATATATATATATATATATCCAAATGAATAAGAACAAAGAAAATAATTGCAATGTTCAAAACATTAATTTAAAACAGTGCTCAATATTAAAATAAAGTAATGAATATTTTTTATTTATTATTATGTCAGAATTTGTGAAAAACTTGTGTCGTCATTTGTAAATGACTACAAAGTTGTACATTTTGTTTCAACATTGAAAGAACAATGTCTCATCAGGCAGTTAACAATGATGATAATAAATGTATTTATTTTATTTATTTTGCATAGGTTTTTACTATGGGGCAAATTAAGATGAGTAGTAGAGTTACTATTATTATTGTTATGTAATTTAATTATTTTTCTAAATTATTAGTGAAACTCTAAGTTTTAGAGTGTTATGATTGAAAATTTTAAAAGATTATTTTTAGGAAAATGTTTATCAATTGATTTAAGAAATTTATGTCCCAGTTTAATATTAACTAATTGATTAAATGGAGGATTATACCAGATGATTTTTCTGCCTCTATTTTTTTTTCTAGAACAACTATATTCTTCCACAAAACCAATCACAGAAGATCTAAACCTACTACCCCTAAGAACTTTATCGTAAATAGTTTTATGTTTTTTAATATTTCTTTGCTAGTGGAGTGTATGTTTATGCAACGTTCAACCGGTGATGGAAAATGTTTGATAACAGATGGTGGATGATTAGAGCCAGGGTTTATATAAATTGGGTTAGCATTGTTTTTCATGTAAAATTGAAAATTATTTTAAGCCAAGTCGAGTGTTATGCATTTTCAACCTTACATGAATTGTAGAAATCCTGAACATTGCCCTTTATTGAATAAGAGTAAATCACTTGTCTGTATGTGCTCTATCTCATCAGTAGAAAATCCAAGGATCACTAAAGTTTATATTGGTAATACAATGAACCATTTAAAAAAAAAATTTTTACAACCAGTTAAAAGAGGAGAATAAAACACCTAAAGTTAAATGGAAAATTCTCAAAAAAGCTAGGATCTCTAGATCTGTGAATGAACCATGTTTACTCTGTCTGCAAGAGAAAATAGAAATTATAAAGTACATGAAAGGTGACATATTAATGAATCAAAGGCATGAACCTACAGTAAATTGTAAATATATTAAAGAATTAACCTTACAATTAATACTAGTATTACTAAATCTAAAGTATGAAACTATAGTAAATTGTAAACATTTTATAGTATTAACTTTACTATCTTCATAATTTCCTCTGACTATATAATTTCTTATGTTATTTTATCTTTATTTTTATTACAATTTGTGATCTGTTTATTGCTTTAAATATTTTTATTGCACTTGATAATTAATGTTCATATGTTTAGCCATGTATTAGCTTATTATATTTATTATATTATTTTTTATTTATTTGTTATTATTATTTTTATATTTATTTGTTATTATCATTATTTTATTTTATTTTTATTATTTTGTTATATATTTTATATTTATTATTTATTATTATTTTAATAATATTTTTCATTTATTTTATGTTTGTTTTACTTATTTTATTTTATTATAATTTTATTTTAATTTTATTTTAATTATTTTATTTTTTCTAATTCATAATATTATGTCTAATGAATTTATATCTTTGTATTGTTTTTTAAATATCTTTTATTTTACATTTTATGAATAATCATTTGGTTTGTGGATGGGATTTCATAATTAAAAAAAAATGCTAAAAGATTTGAGCTGCAACATTGTAACTGATGTGAATATCTGTCTACAACTCATTTCTGGCACAAATTTTTAAATTTCTCTCTTTTAGCCATTTCCATTGACTCTTCCTTCTCTACATTTTCTCACTTATTTTTCTCTTCATTTTCTATTTCTTCTGTTTTTTTCCTTTTCTTGGTTTCTCATCTTATTTTCTTCTCTCTCTCTTTCTTTCTTTTTTTTAAATATCTTTTAACCCTGAAGGGGAAAAAATTTCAAAAATAAAGGGAAGTGTTGATCTTAAAAAGAATTTTTTAAATAAAAACGTTTATTACCATCATTGTTAACAACCTGATAAGACATTGTTCTTTCAATGTCAAAAAAATGTACAATTTTGTAGTAGTTTTTCACATGTTTTAATGTAATAATAAACAATATATATATATATATATATATATATATATATATATATATTGTTTATTATTACATTAAAACATATATATATATACATATATATATATATATATATATATATATATATATTATATATTATATATATATATATATATATATATATATATATATATATTATATTATATATATATATTTATTATTACATTAAAGCATATATATATATATATATATATATATATATATATATATATATATATATATTATATATATATATATATATATATATATATATATATATATATATATATATTATATATATATATATATATATATATATATATATATATATATATATATATATATATATATTTTTTTTTTTTTTTTTACCTAGTGTTGTCTTTATTTAGTTTAATTTCAAATGACCTAATTTTTTTAAAAATAATTTTATTTTAAATCCTATATCTTTTTATTCCCTTTTATTAATAATTATGCCTTTTTAAGTAAAGGCCTTTTTCTAATACTTCAACGTTTTGGGGAAATTAGGTTTTTGAATTTGTCCAGCGTCTGTAATATTTAAAAAAAATTTTTTCTTTAGTTTCTTTCTTTTTCCCTCCCTTCCTTCTTTTATCTCTCTTACCACCTTTTTTCCGTGTTGCTTAAACTTACGTCGATTTAACACGGCTGTCTGTTAATTTTTAGTTATATTCTCCCTTTTTTTTTGCGAACCCAGACGATGTCAATTTTTTTCTTTTCTTATTTATTTGATTTTATTCTATCTTTTTCTTTTTCTTTTTCGTTTTCTTTTTCTTTTTCTTTCCCTTTATTTTTATTTTTATTTTATTTTATTTTATTATTTATTTTTTAATTTCTTTGCAATCTATTTAAAAAGGAAAAGTAGACTAATTTTTCTCCAGTTTCTGAAAGGTTTTTTCTGTTGCTGAGGTGATGTGTCGTCCCCCGTGGGGATCTTCATATCGAAATGGCCATTCAACATCTTTGAATTAATCCTTTTTTAATATATATATATATATATATATATATATATATATATATTATAAATTATGTTTTAGAACATGTACATAATTTCTTCTATATATGTCCTCTTCTCTACAATCATATGGCTGTTTCAGTGTTTGGACTCAAACACTTCATCAGGAGAAATAAAGGTTTGGAATCATTCTCTGTTTATATTTGGTTCGTTGTTGTTGTGGGGGCTGGTTGGGGTTATTGGTAATTAAGTGAATGTCTTTCGTTTTGACCGTTAGACTTTTGAAGAATCTGGTGTGTAAGTGTGAAATTGTTGATTAATGGTATTATCTGTTGGAATGTACGTTTTATCGGTAGGGTATATCTTTTGGTTAGAATTTCTAAGAGGGTGCCGTTTTTATGGTTGGCTATTTTTTAATTGATTGATGTCTGCTGTTAGCGGACCTAATTCATGTATTTACTTTGATCCTGTGTCTAGGTTTTCACTTTGGTGTTTCTTAGATAGACGTGATAGGGGTGGGGTGTTTTTTCTTTCCAATTTTGATTTTTTTCGGTATGGTATATTTTTTTATTTTATAGGGTTTTTTTTTAAATATATTTTTTATTTTATATTCAAGTTTGGAGTATTATTGTATTTAGGCAAAGTTATTTCAAGAAATCTAAATTTGTATTTTTTAGGAAGTAAATGCAAATTAGCGTTTTATCATATATATATATATATATATATATATGGACAGTATGAACATAGGAATCAACACTGCATAGAGACTGTCATTTTCACATCTTAATCCAATCATCATCCTGATAATCAATATGTTGATTTCTATGTTCACATTGTCTATATCTATAAATAAATACTCTTCCTCTGTAAGTATAGCAAATTTTAAACAATATATATATATGTGTGTGTGTGTGTGTGTGGTGGGTGTATTGTATTTCATATATGTCATTTAAATACAGAACATTTGGAATATTTTATACTGATTGATGTTTTTATATTGAATCATTATAAAGGTATTTTTGCAATACAAAATCAGTTAAATATGAAGCCAATACTTTTTGGTAAGCATATTTTTATTAGTTTTTTATGAGAATTAATAATAATATCAATGAATCAAACATATTATAATTGATATTGATAACAATTTATCATTTTTGTTTGTTAAATCTCCTTGTATTCTTCTTCTTTCCTTGTTTCCTCATTTTCTTTGTTAAGAACTGAATCCATCACGTCATTAAATCTACGATGTGCTTTCAGGTGATCTTGGTGTTTTTTTTTAATCATCTCCCAACGTCTTATTGCTTCTTCTTTACGTATTTTTATTTCATTTTGCCACACCTCATGCTTTTTTTCTGTCTCGTTAATCTCTTCCTTGAGTAAATTAATCCGCATCTCATAATCTTTTTCCCAGCCATGTGGATTCATCTCTATAGAATCTCCATTTTCTCTGTCGTTGTCGGTTGTTCCAATCTGATCTTTCATTTCATATTCAATGGCATTGACAACCTCATTATTGAACTTGTCTCCATTTGCACATGGTTTCTTACTTTCTGTCTGCTTTTCTTCTTCTCTGTTTGTTTCTTTTTCTTCTTCTTTTTCCCCCATTTTCATTGTAGTCGTTTTAACTTGACCATTATCTACAACTGAAACATTTGAAGATTGTTCTCCTTGACTGCCTGTACCATTTTGTGCTGGTATTTCTTCCTCGTTATTATTGGTTGAATATTCAACTTCTAATCCTTTCATTATTTTGGTTGTCTTTGTTATTTTTTGTCAGTTTTGTTTGTTAGTCAACTAGTAATAATCAGTTCATAACCTGAAATTTCAAAAAATGGATTTTATTGTATCACTCAATTTTAAAATAATAATTATAATAAATTTACTAAATGTTTTGATCAAATTACACCTGTACAAAAAATGCAATATAATTATTCAATTACATTTGATTTTATTATCTACTGATTTACTCAGACTAGTGTCTTTATTATGGTTGTTATAGTTATTAGATTTGAAAGAAAGTCCTATTACATTAGAAGATGGAAAAGAAACAAATACTTATTTGGCCTTAATTGTTATATTTAAACAATCCATTCATTAGCTATAACATAATCTTACCTATTTGACAAATTGTTTATCCCTCAGCTATAAATTGCTTCATTTGATTATATTTTTTCAGGTTTTGATTCAAAGAAACCCTCAACATCAATTTTAACCTCTTCACAATTAATAAACTGTTTTCTCTCTAAAATATGTTGTAATGCTCTGAAAAGATGATAGTCAGATAGAGCAATACCACGAGAGTGAGGAGAATGAAGTAAAACTTCTATATTGAATGCCATAATCATTTTCTGGTTGACTTGGACGATACATGGTCTTAAGAATATAAGAACAACAGACCATTATAATTAACCAATGATAGGGTTTTTCTCTGCAAATCTTGGTGTAATGCTTCCAACTGACAACAAGAATTCTGTTTTAGTTCAGCATTTCATGAAAAACAACATCCTTCCTATCCCACCACAGAGCATAACCTTTATGGGGCAATCCTGGTTTTTCTTCTTTTTTAACTGGTACGAACCAGTGTTATTTTGTTAGTTACAATTAGAGGAAACACTTTTCATCACTGGTGATGATTTTACCCTGGAAAGGTTGGGTAGCAAGTCTGCTCTTCAATGACAAGCAAAGAGCAACTCTTTCATTAAGCTAGGAAGCAGTCAAATGACAATAGATTCATTGACCAAATGTAGACACTTTTTAAAGTTGAAGTGTGATGTAGACACTTTATAGTTAAAGCATGACTTGTATTGAACTGTTTTGCTAATTCTCATACAGGTTGTTTAGGATTTCCTAAACTACAATTTGCAGAAGCTCATTATTGTTAGAATATGGTTGTCCAGTTTGAGGAGAATCTTTGAGATAAAAAATTTCCCGATTAAAACTGACCAAACCATTGTTTTCATGTCTAAACACTTAAAGCTTTATTTTTATAGATAGAATAAACATTTCTGGCCACTTCTGTTTCTGAAGAGCCCTTTTTAAATTTATTTAGCATAATACTTGATAAGTTAATTTTAACAGAGTAAAATCAATACGAAATTTACTTACTCTGTAATCTGCAGAAAAAGAAAAACATTATTAGCAGGTAAAAATTAATTTTTATTTTATCATAAGCATTGAAACAGTGCCCTGTTATTATCATAAGCATTAAAAAGTTATGTCAAAATGTAAACAGGCTTTCTTTCCAACTTAATAAAATGTTTTGGTGGTTGAACTCTGGCTTTTATTTATCTGTTATACCTGTTAGTAGTCCAGGTAAATTAGTGTTGTTGTTGTTGTAGCAGAATAATAATAATAAGAAGAAGAAGAAGAAAAAAGAATGAAGGATAAACCTGTACAAGAATGGAAAAATATAAGCAAGAATAATGTTGGGCCAGCTCTAAAAAAATCCCCAAAATGAAAATCCCCAGGAAATGACAAGGTACCCAACTTTTGGTTCTATCATTTGTCATCAATTAATAAAACTCTTGCACAAACTTTATCAATGCTAATTAATAACCTCAATGAAATTTCAGTATGTATCAATGAAGCAATAAAGATGCTACAAGACCAGCATTCAGGATTGAACCTGATAACTTATCAATTAGAGACTCTTATGAAAACATTAATAGTTTAAAACCTGTATGAGTAGAATTGGCTGAGGACCTTCCATATGTTGCCACAACTGAATACTCACATATTACTTGGATTGTTGTAACTGAAGTTCTTTGCAAGGACATTAATCCTTATGCTGATTGACAGTGGAATGTTTTTGCAGATCACAGAAAAATGAACACTGACACTTGATGGTAACTGAGAATAAATCAGACAAGATATAAAAACTAACACCGACAACTGCAGTTGTAACTCTTTTTTTAATAACAGATTCTACATCAGGAATACAACAATAAAAATGACCCTATAAGGTTTATGGTTGAAATCACACATCACTCAATAAATTCCAGGCTTAACCAATAAAACAACAACTTTTAGGCAAAATTCATCAACATAGTCTCCTTCTAGGGTGATACACTGATTCCAATGCTTCTCTAACAATTCAATGCCTTTTTTGTAGAAGGATTTGTCTTTGACCTCAAAATACAATATCACTTTTTCATTGGAGTCAAATCTCTTTCCCTGGAGCATTCTTTTGAGGTCTGCAAACAGCTAGTAGTTTCTGGGGGACTAGATCTGGAGAATAGGGTTGAAAGCAATTTGAAGTGCAATTCATGCAGTTTTGCCATTGCTGTGATTGACTTGTGACAAAGTGCATTGTCTTGATAAAAGATCAATTTTTCTTCTTCATTTGTGGCCGTCTTTTGGGGATTTCTTCCTTCAAATGCACCAATAATGCTATATAATATTTGCTATTGATGGTTCTTCCTTTCTCAAGATAATTGATGAACAAAATATCTTACACATCCAAAAATACAGAGGCCAAAACCTTTCTTGCTGATGTTTGCATCTTTGGTTGCTTTGGATGGCTTTCACCTGCTGCTGTCCACTCAGCTGACTGCCGATTCGACTTTGGAGTGAAGTGGTGGATCCATGTTTCATCCATTGTTACATATTTATGCAAAATCTTCTTGTTGTTGTGTTGAAACAGTTGCTCTGAATAATTGATGTGCTGTTCTTGATTGACTGTGAGCAAATGTGGCACCCACTTTGAATACAGCTTTCTCATTAATAAATGTTCATGTGAAATGATGAATGCACTACCTTCTGATATATTCAACTCCTTTACTATCTCACACAACTTCAATTTACGTTAGGTCAAAACGAGTTTGTGAATTTTTTTTGTGTTTTCCGGGATACCTGCCAATTTTGGGTGACCTGAGCATTCAACATCATTTGTGTCTGTATGACCATGTTTAAAATCAGCATCTTAACCATCGTTTCTGACAGCACAGAGTCTAAATAACACTTATCAAGTCATTGCTTGGACAGTATTTTCTTCCATCAAAAAGCAATGCTTTATCAACATACAAAGTTCAGATTTTTCCTTTGTTTTGAAAACTTGCAATGATAGCTTCACTTAAATAATTGTAATTTGTAAATTAATAATCTGATTTGGTTCTAAATTTTGTCACATGCCATTTGAAGGTCAGTACTTTATAAAAATCATATGAATTTTTTTATTAGTGTGTCATCTATATGTCAGGTCTGGGACTTATTGAGTGATGTGTTAACTCAGAAAAAAGCAGATACAAAAGATTTTAAAGAATAGAATCTTGGTTAACATTTTGTAAACAACAGAAAATGATAAAAAAGGTTTATCCCCAAATTCTTCTGTTAAGTATTCAACCAGAAAATATGTACTGATATTCAAAAGCAAATTTATAATTTTCTATTCTCTTTTACCATATAAAAGTAATGAATCAATTTGAACATTTATACAGCACTTACAATTCCCAATTCAAACTCTATTCTCATTAGCTTTATACTAGCTTCATCAGCTTCCTTGCGATATTAAATAAGTATCCCAAATTCAAAGAGGATAAAATTAAAATATCATTTTTAATAGAAAGAGTATGTGAAGAGTAAGTTATAGATCATGAAGAAAATAAAAATAGTTTTACAATATCATCTTAATTTGCATATTTATTTTTATGTTTATACAATACAGTTATATAGGAAAATAAAGTTGAAAGTCATAGAAATGGGTGGCTCAAAAGTTTTGGGCTTGACCCACTTCCTGAAATCAATACTTTAATATCTAAAACATCAGGAGTTTTATTTGGAAGGATTAAAAATACATAACGAATGTTTGTGTCAAGTGTATTGAAGAGTGAATATTCCTATAAAAATAGATAAAAATATCTTTGATGGAATGAATATTTTGTTATAAATCATTATTCTTAATCAGGCTATTTTTTTCAATACTCCTTCATAGATCATGCATGCACTGTGATTATATTGTTCAAAAGAAATGTAGAGCTAATTCTCAGTCTGTTGAGCCAGGCTGCAAATAGGCTGTCTACCGTGTGTTCCATTATTTTGCCAGGTCTTGTAATGTTATGATGGAACAGCTCTGCAATCAATCTTTATGATGGCTAAAAGTTCAAGTAACAACTCTGCCTCAAATTTTGTGTGTAACTTTGAAAAAGTGTTTTGTCAGGCTTTTGGTGAACAGCCATTAAATCAAGCATAGTTTTTTGAGTGGCATTCATATTTCAAGCGATGGTTCATTCTCAAGACGATGAGAACTGAAGTAATGATGTACCTGAAAATGTGCAGACAGTGTTTTTTTGCTCAGAAAGAGAAATTGGCCAGCCAAGTTTGTATTTTGGCCAAGTTCATTACATTCACTTTTACACAAATACACATGGGAAAATAGAAATCCATCTATTCTGTCTCCCCCGTTATGGGTTAAATAACAGAATAGATTTGACTTAATAATCTTGGTTGAGTATCCAATGAAGGAGAAGGACAACTTTTAATTAAAAACTGGTTAGTACATTTAATGGTCAGATATAAAATTTTCAATCTACAAATAGTAATGTGATAAAAACTTGGGGAGATATATTAGCTGAAATTCAAACGAACTATACTTTTTAATAGTGACAACTTTCTGATACTGTCTTAATATATATATATATTATTTGTTAAATATATCTAATATGTTTGCTTCTAAATTAAATGAAATTTAATTGATTTTTTTTTATAGTTCAGGTTTCTAATATTTGTAAATTTTTTACAGTTTATATTGTGTAGTATTTTTGGATTATTGATAAATAATTTTTCATTCAATTTAGAAATAAACATGAAATATATTTCACAATTAAAGAAATGTCAACAAACCACTGATGTCTGAAGATACAATACTTGAAAATCCCAACATGACATTCCCTGAAATGTGAAGACATAATATTCCAAACCATGAAACAAACACAATGCCTACCTATAAATACACCTTTATTAACTTACCAAAAATTATTTAATAATAGCTTTTGAAAGCTGAAAGTGAGTAGAAAACATTTTTAAAAATATTTCATCCTAAGCAACGTGATAAAGCCACTAAGATGCTAAGGGGTTACTGGGAGTGAAAGAAATAGAGAAAATGTTATTAAGTAAAAAGGGCAATAAATGAACAGGATTAAAGGCAGGAGATGATGACTGACATTGCATTTAAAAGTTAAAGATTATAATTGACAGGGAAGCAAGAAACCAGATGAAAGTTCCACAGTCAAGAAGTGCAAGGGAATAAACTATTAAATAATAGTTACATCTAGCAATTGTAACAGTAAAATGATGAGACCTAGTTGCCAATCTAGTACTATGCTTAAATTCATGCAGTTGAGGTACCAACAAGGAAAACTTATCAGACCAATTGCCATGAAAATATTTATAGAAAAATATAAGATAAATGATTGAAGCTGAAATGCCAGGTCAAGTTCAATAGTTTTGCAGATTCTTCTTTGGATTACGTCAAGATATATAGCAGAAGCACTAGTCCATATATTGCAACAATATTCACTGCATGGATGAATAGTAGACTTATAATGATATAAGATAGATTCTGTCAAGAAAAATTATCTAGCACAACATAGTGAAACAACTTTTCTAGTTGCTGATTTAGAAATTGACTTGATATAATCATTTCAATTCATATTCACTCTCATGGAAGTGAATGCTTGTGAAAGACAAAAAAAATTCTCTCAGACAATTAAAAGAGAAGTTTAATTTTGGAGGCATTAAAATTAAAAAGCCATTTCTTACCCCAGTTAACAAAAGAGTGGAGGTCATTTTTGAGCCGACAATTATTGACTTTATTGTGCCTATTAGACTTACCATTATACATGAGTAAATAGTTGTGTCATCAGCATGGATACTGAGTTGAGATGTGATGACATTAGAAAGGTTGTTGATAAAAATTAAGAGCAGAGTAGGTGCCCTGATGGATACCTGTATTTATACAGAAAGATCTAGAAGGGTGGCTGTTAATACAACCTTTATTTCACAGTTTGATAAAAAAGATTGTATCAAACCAAAAATTTGTCCAGAAATAACATAACTCCTTCAACTTGTGAAGAAAAGCAGCATGATGAATCTTGTCAAATGCTTTCATAAAAAATAAAATAAATAAAAATAATCTCAAACAATATTTCAAGAAGTAGTAGGAGGATTTGAACAATTATTAAGTATAAAGCTCGATGATTTACTTAATAATATATATATATATATATAACATAGCACATTTGGTATACAATCCAGGTAAATTCCGATAGAGACAAACTCAAGAGAACTCAATGTTAAATTCATTTATTTAATTTAACAGAGTAATATAATTTATAAAAGGTTTTAGAGTATTACAATGGGTAATACATATTTCACCGCGTCCTGATGTTATTATCGTGGGTCATCAGACCCAATAATAACATCAGGACACGGTTAAATATGTCTATATAGGATGTATATATATATATATATATATATATACTGTAAGGGAAAGTAATTTTCATAAAACAGTAGCCATTTATGGCTTTTATGCTATGTTCTTTGCTTACTGAGTTGAACGCAGTTTGACTTGGCTATGAATCAAACCCCTTCACTTACTGACTGCTTGTTTGCATTCTGTGAATAACACACTGTGAAGTTTGCTTTCTCTGCCATGTGGTGATAGTTTAAGGGATAAGATCTCCGTCTGATGACAAATCAGTCGAATTTCGATCTAGGCTTGAAGCAAACGGTTGATCTAGCCGCACTGATGAGCTGTGATACAGTGAAACGGGCCTGTATGTGGATGATTATATATATATATATATATATACAAGTTTCATTAAAAACAACTGACATGGTTAAGTTTTTTTTATTTTCCTTGTTGGCTGCTCGGTCATGTAATTTAATAATTGTGTATTTGGGCAACAAATCCTTTTAATAATACTTGTTTGAAAGAAAGATTCACACACACACACACACACACACACACACACACACACACACACACACACACACGTACACAACATATATATAGTCTACCTCCTTCTACCGAGCATCTGTATCTCAGAGGTAGAATCGCTGACTGACACCAATTCGATCGGGTTTCAATCCTGGGTAAAAAGCAATCGGCTGTCTAACCGTACTGATGAGCTGTGATACAGCAAAACAGATCTGTCTGTGGATGACTATATATATATATATATATAAAATTTTCTCAGAAGTCAGTTACTCTATAATGCCAGATGATACTGAAAAGTTAAAATCATGGTAACATAATCAGCCGATCTTCCTAATTTTAATATTTAAAAGCTCTGCCTGTTAAATGTTTATCTTTTATTTTTTCCTTAAATATGTATTGAGCACTTTTAATACAACTGTTTACAGGTCTAATTTGACTCATACCAATAACTGATTAATAATTATATATATATATATATATATACTTTGCTCAGAATATTCTTGGTTGGTTGCTAAAGTTCTTTGGTTTACTTTTGTTTGAAATATAATCAGCTTTTTTAAAAGACAATAAATCTTAGAAGTTTAACAGATTCAGCTGAAACAATTATTTTACTGTATGTATGGTTCATTTGAGATGAGACAAAGACAGCAAAACTTGTTGAATTGCTGCTCTATTACTTATGGACTGAGTAGTGAAGTTAAACTGGAAATCACAACTCAAGAAATATTTTCTTCATATATTTTAGGTTATTCAAATGTGCCTTGAGTATTCAGTATTTTTCCTTCAGGAATGCTAAATTCTTGACATTATGCACATGTGTATATATCCAAATTATATATCTTTACACTCTAAATATTAATTACCATATAGATTCTGTAAAATGATTTCATTATTAAAATAAGTAATTAAATTACTTAAAAAATGACCTAAGCTGTTATTTTTTTAGTATTAAAAATAAACAGAGATACAAATTCAAAGAGAAAGAAAGAAAGAATGAGAGTAAGATAGAAGAGAGAAAGAATTGACAGTTGTATTTATGAATTTATTTTTGTAAACTCTTTATAAACAACTTTAATAAAACATTGTTCAATATTTTCAAGTAAGTTTTATTGGCATTATTGGAAACATTTAATTTTTCTTTTCATTCTAAACAAACTATTAAAAAAATAGGTTGTTTGCAAATTAATCACATAATCTTGAAAAATATGAAATTACTACATTATTTAGCAGTTATAAATTATAACAAAAACACTTACTGGCTTTATTTCCTTTATTCCTTTAGTGTGAAGAAAAACACGCATGTACACATCAGTGTCTATTTGGTGTATGTATTATTGAATAATAGTGATATCTAAAACAGATCTGCCTAGCTAGGAAATTGAATTGTTTATTTGAGGAGCCTGTCTGGGCATGAAATATCTGACTAGAGATACTCAAATATTTGTAAATATTGATTCTCTCTAGATACCATTTGCCAACTAATTACTATTGATATTGTAACACAAATTTTGAATATTTTTGTCAAACTTTTGAATAAATTTTTAGATATGAATCTTTTATCTATACATTATCTCACAGGCTATAAAATTAAATATATTTTAAGAAGGTTTGTGGCTGTTAAAAAAAGCATGAGAATATGAACGTGAGAAATGATCTGTTTTCATACAGATCTTATTTTGGAGGATAATTGTATTCTTGATGCTTTAGACAATAATCAAAATCATGGCAGTAATGTTCATGATAATAAAACTCTTCATGATATCAATAAGAAATTACTGAAAGGCCATTTTTTTTTAGATGGCTAATGGAAACAAATTTGGATTAGTTTTTTCCTTGTTAATTTATCAAAGATTAAAACATTCTTGGCCTTTCAATTTACTTCTGTATATATGACTCTTATTTTCATATTTATCTGATTTACAACACTTGATGTAGATTATGTATTTTTATATCAGCTTGTTTTCCTAGATTATATTTTTCAAATATAATTACATGCAGACAAACCCATTGCCTGAGTGTCAAGGGAGCTTAGAGTAAGCATTTGTGCACTAAAATTAGTTCACATCATTTTCACCAGGGAGGGAACTAATTTTCAAGGGTCAGCTACCAACAAAATCACAATAAGCCTACATTCAGGATGTTTGTATATCGATTTTGGATGATTTTTAACCTTAAGAATAATTATTAAAACAAATTACTTGCAATAATTTACATATTGTATTAACTTAACGTTAGTTTCTATTTTATAATCATTTACTTGAATATTATTTTCTCTTTGGTGGACTTAATTTCAGATGGAAACTATTTATAAACAAATGTTTTTAATGCAATAATTAGTTGAGGAAATAATTCCTAGTCAAATTTTATGTCTAATTATTTTCAATGATTTATATGATCAGTTCACAACACAAATAAAACAATTTGTTTTAATTAGACAGCTGGTGTTGTTATGCAAAACAATATAAAAACAGTTTAAATGCATGCATTTTCAATTCTAATATAAAATATATATAATAGTAGGGTAGATAAAATAAATATTTTTTTCTAGTTATTAGTTATTAAACAAAAAATAACATTTAACAACTTTTGATAAAATAAATCTGAAAACATTTAAATTTTTCATATTAAACTAATAACACGCGTAATTCTTAATGCTTATTGATATTTGAAAAACAGATAAAATATTCCATGCTATAAAAACTTAACTGATTGCATGTGAACAAAATCAGCAATGGGATATATATTTATTGAATCAAGACAGACAGAAGAAAGCAGCACATAGACTACTGAATGACCTTGTGTAAATGGTTGACAGAACAAGAATTAGGAAACATAGCAAAATATAAACTTTATTAAAAGCTATAAAGAGTAAGAAATTATAGAGAACAAAATTGTCAAAAACTGTGTATAAACATTATATACTTTTCTTTATTTTTGCATGTGTTAGGTAGGGGTAAAAACTATATGTTAGTTACAGTTCTAGTGAGTTGTCCCACCAGGTTTTATTTCTTCTTACCTGGTAACTAGAGGTATGGCCAAAAAGGGAATTACCAAGGAACTTCAGCAACTTTTGTCCCAGTTCATGTGCACATAGACTTCCACTTTAAACCCAACAAAAAAATATTGCATAAATGTTAGGAAATTTTTATCATTTTGCTTTTCACATGAATTTTAAGTAGGGGACTAGTTTTAGGTTTCATATAAAATTTGTAGTATTATGGTAACTGAGATATAAAAGGCATGTGTAAATGCATTATTTTGGTGAGGAAGATAATATTTGAGAGTACATAGGTTAAAGGTGTGAACAGGGATGACTTGTCTTCTCTACTCTCCTCTAATTTTTGGCCTTGTGCCACATTTTCTGTATTTTCAGAAAAATAATATTTCTCTTTACACAAAGTATGCCTTATAGATGTGTCTCATTTTTCTTTGGATAAAGAGGATTTCATTGTTTTCAGAAAGTCACATGTTGCATTGAACACAATAATACAAACTATACAAGGCCTTCAGCTTACTTGTCTGCAACACACTTATGTATAAAAAAAAAGGAATATATTTCTCTACACACACTGTCACTCACTCTTTTTAGATACTTTCTGTTTAGTTTGCTAAGGCAATAAAAAAAATGTTACTTGTTTGTATATTCATTCTTATACTTTCTTGTTTGAAAAAACTTCAATATCTCCATTATCAACAAATATTACACAACATTCTATCAGCACCCTCCTCCAACAATTAGTACTCTACTACAATCCAGTTAACCACAATGTACTCCTAAAATATACCATATATGCTATTTTTTCTTGTCTGGATTTCTGGTATCAGTGAAGAGTTATCATTCAGTCAGTCAGTTAAGTGCCATACATGATACATGCTTTGGGCGATCATGTCTCAAAATAGACATGACTGACTGGGCAGAAGATTATCCCACAGTAGGTTGCTATTGCTTTCTGCGGTAGACTGGTTGCTAGCCAAGGCTGTAGAACCCAATCTGTCCTATTATTTGACTGGAGGGAACAGGTGGATTAATACCTATCCCAAGGGTATTTGTGCATAAGTGAATGCAAGGAAAGTTATCATTATTTACCCTATTTACATTCAAACTATTACAACAGCTGAAACATTGTGGTAATAACAAAAAAGATGAGAGCAATAGTCTGAATGTAAATAATGTTATTTTCAAATTTTTATTCCAGAAATGTCAAGTTTATAAATGAGAATATATTACTATGGTTTGATTGCTGAAAATTTTATCTTTTTTTCTACAAAACTTATTTCCAATTTTTACAAAATATATTTGAAAAGATTATTAAACTTTATAAAATCTCAAACTGAATAAATGAAACATTCTTCGATCAACATCTTTATGTGAAGCAAGGAATAATGATCTAAATCTAAACTTATATAATAAATAGAACTTTGTGTGTGTGTGTGTGTGTGTGTGTGTGTCTGTGTGTCTGTGTGTGTGTGTGTGTGTGTCTGTGTGTGTGTTCGTTACCTATAGACTCCGAAACGACTGAACCAATTTTCTTGAAAATTTACACAGTGTCTGCGAGTGTTCTTAGATAGGTTTTGTGTCAAGGTATCCCCAATAAATATTGAAAATCGATAATTGAAAAAATCGGGTTATAGAAGAAGTGGTCTGATTTTAATCAAATTTGATACACTCATAGACAAAGACATTAGAAAAAATATTCAGAAGTTTCAAGGTTGCAGTTCTTACAATAGTGCAGAAAATCAATAATATATATATATATATATATATATATATATATAAAAGGCAAGATGCTTGTGTGTGTGTCTGTTTATCTGCCTGTATGTCTGTATTTTTTCAGCCCTTTTATTTTAGTTTTTGCTTCGGGTTTGGCTCTAAGTAGGTATAATTGTAGTTCATAGTCTCAGCCATGATACCATTTACTCAGAGGACTTATTTGGCCTTCAAAATTGAATTTACAACAAAAAAACTTATTTGATATCGATACCAGGAAATCAAAATTTGACTTACATCCATTCATTTTTCTTTCAGTCTACAGTTTCACTTTAACTGGAAACAACTATTGCTTTTTAGTCTTTCGTGCTAATGTCCAAAGAGTCCAGGACCATGGATTAGTTTTAAAGCTTTCATTACACCCGAGCAACACCTGGCTATACTGCTAGTTATAAATAAAATAATTATCTTCTGAAATCATTTACTTTTGGAAAACATTGAAAAATAAATTAAAAACTGTCTCAACTCAACTCAAAACTGAGAGGCTGGACAACTCAACACTGAAACAACTCATCACTAGAAAATCATAACTTTTTTATAACCAAATAAAGAAATTTATTCAAGATTAAAACATTTATTAGGGAACATACTTTTTTGTCTACAGCATGTAATATTAAATAGAAAATAAAAGTACATTTTGTTTCTTATGATTCTTTCTGCTTCATATCTAACTGCATTACAGAAATTAAAAAAAAAATGATTATTGCTTAATGATACATCATACAATAATTTTAATCTAACCCACACAACATGCAGTTACTTTAAAAATTAATTTAAATGAAATGAGAAAAGCAAATAAAATCTTAAATTGCCAATTAAGTTTAGCAATGGGACATTTGAATTAAAATTTACCAATGGCTATAGTAAATATTTAGACACAGTTCATTTATTTGTTTTTCTAAATTGGTGGTTACAACACCAATTGTGAAATAATGAACATATTCAAATAAAATAAATTTTATTGTGCAAATGTTGTGGTTTTTACTCAACTTGCTTAAAGCTATCTGAATCAAATTTTTCTATCAACATTTTAATACAGCAGAAAAAAAGTGCCATCACTTCCTTATTTTATTAAAACTACTTTTTGAGTTTTTAAAAGAAATAAATCCAGTTGTGAAAATTTTTAGTCTATAAAATTAGTCGATTATAGATATCAAATTATCAGTTGTTGTGAGGGCCACTTTGTCAATCGCAACAAAATTATTATCAAATCTAATTAAAAATAATGCGTGAAAAATATAAAAGTGAAGTAAAATTAAACTCTTTGTCATAAAATAGATGTTTGTTGTTTTTAGTGTTTTATCTTGTAACAAAGATAATTTTTATATTAAATGCAAAAGTAAAGTAAAAATCAACTCTTTACTTGAAATAGTTGTTTACTGTTTTTGAACCAAAAAACAGTAATCTTTAGTCTTTAAAGAAGAGTTTTTCCTTATTGTAAGAATAAAAAGGCAAATGAGATTTCAAAAATGTTGAACTGTTAAAAAGAAATACAAAAAAGTTTCTATTAGATTTGGCATATTCTTTTTTTTATTCTTATTTTGTTATGTAACTGGCCCGTCACACTTGCCTCACAGCAACCGTGATAATTTGGGACACTAAACTTTATTTATTTTTCCAACCCAAATTGTCCTAATTGAATGAAACTTCAGTTTAGATCAAATAAAATAGATAAATCTGCATGAATATTTGAAAAAATTAAAGATTTAAAAACATTACATCCTAAACAAAAAGTAAAATGAAATAAAATATTCATTAAAAAAAATACATTTTTATTATGTAAAGTCATGCTTGAGTAACTTTTGTGCATGTAGATTTTCACTTTTGACTGGGTATGAAGGTAAAGGCCTACTTACTGAAGTCATAAAAGTTTAAACAAATTTTCCTACTACAATGTTCTAATTGGATCAAAGGTAAAATTATTGTGTATTGATTTTCAAACTCCCTGAGATTATGTATTTTCCCATTTTCTTATATTTTAAGTATTTTTGTTTTATTTTTTTAACACAAAGTTTTAGTTATTCTAAATTTTAGTTACATTGGTAATTTATTACAGTCACAATAAACATAGTAAATAAATTTCTAATAATTATGGTAAAATTGAAAACTGAAATTTATGTGCAGTTTTATAGCAAACCTATAGTATAGGCTAGGTATACAAACCTAGCGATAATAAGGTGATTTTTCTTTATAGATGTATCTTTTTATGATAAAGTTTTATTTAAAATATTGATAGGAATAATCTAGAGAAAGATCAGACATTTTAGCTAATTTTAGTTGTCACAGTTTATAAAGTACAAACATATTGTCTTTTTACAGCTTTTAATGAGTCTTTTGATCTGTAGTAATTTTGCGTATCTCTTTGGTAAAAAGAGTCACTTTGAGTATATTTGTGCAGTTGATTTTTTTAATTTACTCACACCAACCACAATTGATTGAAGATTCTTGTTTATACTCTGTGATTTGTTTACTATTATTTCTGAAAACTTTTAATCTTCTAAATTTTATTGTTTACAGCTTTTTTCCTTTAGCCTGCCATAATATATGCACTTTTTGACAAAGTATTTGAGGCTATAATCAATGATGAAATATCTTACCTTTCATGACCAAGTCTCTGACAACCCACATGGCTTTTACTTCATCAGGTCTACTGTTGATATGTTAATGGCTATCACTGAATATATATGTATCAGGCTCTTGATAATAATGCTGAAGCTTCAGCCGTTACTCTAGAAAGTGTTTTACAGAGTTTGGCATGCTGGCCTTCTGTGCAAGCTTCAGGGCTATGATATTTCTGGTCGATTGTTTGATTTAATCCAATTATTCCTACTCAATCATGAAATGAAGATCATTTCAAATAAACAAGCTTCCAGATCTTTTTACACAAATTCGAGTGTCTCTCAAGGATCTATCCATGGTCCTTAGCTGTTTGTAGTCTTCACCTATGATCTTCTTGATGTTATCAGCTCCCAAGTAGGCACCTATGCAAATGACACCACTATTTATTCCTGTCTCAATAGGAAATCAGCCAAAGCTGACAAAGTAAACTTGGCTGCTGCTCTTGAAACGGACCTCCAATCAGTGGTTTACTGGGACACAAAATGGCTTGTAAATCTTAATAACTCCAAAACAAAACTTTCCTGTGCCCCTCCTTGTCCTCACTTTTTCAACTGACCCGAAGTGAACAACTACATTAAATCTACATTGAATCTATAGCTGCACCTACTACTAGAAAGGTTGTGTCTCTGTGTCAGGCTGGAAAGTTTTTCTTGTCAGAATCCATTTTGCACATTT
Source organism: Ascarosepion bandense (assembly GCA_037127315.1). Classification (NCBI taxonomy): domain Eukaryota; kingdom Metazoa; phylum Mollusca; class Cephalopoda; order Sepiida; family Sepiidae; genus Ascarosepion; species Ascarosepion bandense. Next base: position 981,223 of record JBBBDQ010001371.1, read on the forward strand.
ATAAATCTACCATTTATCCATGGATTGAATCTTGCCATATCTGGTTGGGTGCTTTTGCTATTGCTATTCATCTTGAGGTTCTTGACAAAATCCCCAAAAGAATTTACAATGTAATTGGTCCTGACTTGGCATTTCAAGTTTAGTCACTTTCTCACTGTTGTTACATGACTTCCCTTTATCTTTTCTGCAAATATTTTCATGGCAAGTGCTATGACAAATTTTTTTCCATAGTGCTTTGACCACATTAATTTAAGCATGCTACCAGATTGGCATCTAGTTCATGCCATTTTACCATTGAAAGAGTTAAATGTAACTTCCACTTCTGCTCAAACAGTTTCTTTTCTCACACTTCCTGTATATGGAACTCTCTTCCATTTACTTGCTTCCCTAATAGCTACCATCTCCAAAAATTGGAATGCAATGTCAATTATTGTGTATTGAATCCTGTTCATCTTTTATCCTTTCTTCAATACTACATGTATCTAGTCTTTTCTTTCAGTGTAACTCCCTGCACACTAGTGGAGGTTCTACCTTGCTTGGGGTGAAATGATTAAAAAAAAACTGTGTTGAACCTCTTTTGATATACTTGTCATTTTAACACTAGCCATTTTAATTATTAAAATTTGAATATTGCTATAAACTTTCTAGTATAGCACAATTCTGATAGTTAGAAAACAGCTCCTTTATTCTTTTCTACTGGAACTCTTTAAAATTTTACATGCAGAGATATATTATTCTTTTCGAGGGAACCAACTATTATTAGGAGATTAAGTAGGGTACATTGATTGTAAACAATTACTCTGATATTGGCATATAAATATCAATCATAAAGTAAATAGCCTCTTTATATACAAGGAAAGTTATCTAAAACAATCTAAAGGATTTGAAATCATTTTGAAATTGTGAAGTATGTGTGGAAAAGACTATTTTCCTTAGGGTGAAGACAAAATAAGGTATGGAGAAATGATGAATAGTTCATAAAGTGAAAGACATTCCACATATATCTTTGTCAAATAATGACTGCATAAACAAACAGTCGATTTTAAAATTAATGCTCAGAAAAAGAAGTAATATCAGTTAAAGCTTTTTTGCTTCTGGTAACAATGTGAGTTCATAGCTGAAGTTTCAAGAACTTCAGTAATTGCTTTATGACAAGTATTACAAAGGAGCAGATTCCTTGTTAAGAGTTGAGAAAATCTTTCTATTCTCACCTGTTTTCATATTAACACTACTCAAAGAAAACCCTAACACTTAGTCCTGTGACTCAGTTGGAGTGTAATGTTTTAATTCAGAAGATAAAAAGAAAGAAGAAAATAAAAGTACTAAGCAATTTCTATGAATAGAATACAAAGTCTCTCTGCGTAAAATATAAATATTAAAGTTGAAAAAATAAGTCTGAAAAACACATGAAATAGCATATAATTTTTTGATCTGGAGAGTTAGTTATTTTATGAGGATCAGTTTTACAAATCAGTTTTACAAGATCAGTTTGCATGTCATTGATTTTTAATCACTTTTAAACAACAAAGAGTCAGTAAATAGTTATGTTTCTCATATATTTGACCTGGAGCAATTCTGTATTGCTTTTTATTTTTTTTCAATATTTTTTTTAATACAATTCTTATATAGTATAGCATTCAACTACCATAGCACATCATGGTATGGTACAATGAATAACAAAGTCAATGCAAAAATCATTGATGGAGAATATGCTTTTTAGTTGGCACTAATGCTAGTTAGTACCAGACTAATACTAAAATTAGTTAATATTTATCTACATCATGATTATAATCAATCAATTTCAATTCTAAAATATCTTTTCTAAGTACAAAGTTTTAACATAGCTTTAAAAACAGAAATACTAAAAACAATAGAGTCATGAAGAGCAAGGAAAAAGGAGAAAAAATAAAACAAGAGTAAGTAAACATATACTAATCAAAATTTGAAAAAGGCAACGTAACAATTTAACTATTGCAATATTTATACACGTATGTACATCTCTTAAGTTGTCCTAAGTGTGTCTTGTCCTTTGTTTATGACATGTTCTTTATTCTACATAAGGCATATTCGGAATTTCATGTCAAAGTGCTGGATACAATTTATATTATAAAAGAAGACTTCATTCTCTGCTTGTTGCACATTGTTTTGTGACTTTCTATGCATCTATATAATATTTATGCATATGATGTACATGAGTTGTATGTTGTATATGTTGTATATGTTGTATGTTGTATTTGTTGTATGTTGTATATGTTGTACACGAGTGACTTACATGGAGCTTCTGTCATTTAATGAGCACACACAGTTTGAGTAAATTTGAAATATGATATTGGAATAATACATTCCCCTCTCAGTTAGTTTGAACAATTCCTACCCTGAGCTGAAAATCATAAAATTAGGGACAAAACAAAAATATTTTTTTAAACTGTAAAAAATCAGATAAGATTTTACTGAAATTTTCAAACACTAGTTGGTAATAAATAAAATTATTAAAAACATTTTTTAAAAATTTTGTAGAAATATTTGTAAGTTTATTATTGAATTAACAAGCATACATGAAAACATATATACATACAATTTGAATAAAATTGAAATGTACATTTGTGTTGTGAGGACTATTTTTTCTTCCTATCTGGGAACAACCCTTCGGTAACAAGAAAAATATATAAAATGAAATGTAGGACCATTTGAAGTCATTTTTATGATTCTGCCTATATTTAAGCTAAATCTTTTTTCTAATAAATATACTACATTTATTAGAAAATGTGATGAAATTTTATAATCTTGTCATAAGTAAAACAATAAAACAAAGTATATATATATATTAAATTGTTTCTTGATCTTCTGTAAGTATGAGTGACATTTAGGTCTTAATGTAACCTGCATTATATATATATATTGCTCAAAAAAATTAGAGGAACATTTCGAAAACACATCAGATCTAAACAGAGGAAAAATGAATATCTTTCCTGATAATAAGTAGATGATGTATTTGTAACAAAATGATGCCACATAATTTGATAGAAATGAAAATGATCACCCTATAGAGGGGGGAAATCAAAGACACCCCAAAAATAAAAGTGAAAAACGATACAGCAGACTGGTCCATTTTGCCAAAATGTCATTTAGAAACTCAAAATGATTCTCAGTAGTTTTTGTGGCCTCCATGTGCTTATACGCATGCCTGACAATGTCGGGGCATGCTCTCAGTGAGATGATGGATGGTGTCCTGGGGGATCTCCTCTCAGATCTGAACCAGGGCATCACTAAGCTCTTGGACAGTCTGAGAGGTAACCTGGTGGTACTGGATGGACCTAAACATAATGTTCCAGAGATGTTCTATTAGGTTTAGGTCAGGTGAACTTGGGGGCCAGTCAATGGTATCAATTCCTTCATCCTCCAGGAACTGCCTGTATACTCTAGCCGCATGAGGTCAGCGAAGGTTTTGACAATTGGTCCAAGGATTTCATGCCAATACCTAATAGCAGTCAATGTGCCATTATCTAACCTATAGAGGTCTGTGCGTCCATCCAGGGATATGCCTCCCCAGATCATCACTGACCCACCACCAAACTGGTCATGCTGAATGATGTTGCAGGCAGCATAACATTCTCCACGGCATCTTCAGACCCTTTCATGCCTGTTGCATGTGCTCAGATTGAACCTGCTCTCATTGCTGAATAGCACAGGGCATCATTCTCGTAGTTGCCAATTCTGGTGATCTATGGCAAATGCCAGTTGAGCTCTACGATGATGGGCAGTGAGCACAGGGCCCCCT
>JBBBDQ010001371.1:990000-1177500 GCA_037127315.1 Ascarosepion bandense
AAAAAATGATACGTAAGAATTAAAATGAATTAAATGGATGCTAAAAAGCATGCTAAAAATCCTTATACTAATCTTTGGCCCACCTGCTGAAGTAAGAATAATAAGGTTTTTAACCAAAATTTTGAATGTGCTAAAAAGAATTAACAATTTTGATGAGATAATTAAAAGATTCTTTGGTCTTTCCTCTTAATAATAGCATAAACATTTTAACAATAAAACTTTGTTTTTAACAAGTTTAGAAACTTTTTTCATCATGGTATGTTCTTTTTCAGAATTAAAAAAAATAACTTTTAAGCGTCCAATCTTTGCTTTATATTAAGAAATAGAGCATTAATAACAAATATATAAAATGTTCAAATGTATCTTTCCTTATAAGTTTGGACATTTTATTGTTTAACAAAAATCCTTCTGCACTCAATTATATTAGCAAATGCCCCCACTATTTCAAAATAGCCATTATAAAAAAATCTACTAAATCGTGCAAAAACCAATTCATCTACAAAACAGATCTTCCACAGTGAACTAAAAAACATAAAACAGACACTCATCAACAATAATTTTCCCAACTACATAGTTGATGATCAAATACGACATTTTCTTAAAAACCTTAACACGGAAAAAACAACACATGATACTAGCCCAACCAATCCCAAACATATCGCTCTCTTACATCGTAGCCAAATGCACTCCAACTACCAACTAGACAAATATATATATATATATATATATATATATGTGTGTGTGTGTGTGTGTGTGTGTGTGTGTTTAAACATTATTCTATTATAACTATCTTTGGTATCCCTTTCTTTTATTTCAATCATTGTGCACACCTTGAATTCCTCAGTTTTCACTCTGCAGAGTGAAAAATGGGAATTAATTAGTTTTTGTAAATTTCCCTCTTCCTGTTTTATGGTAGTTTTTTTTTTCTTTCTTTCTTCTTTTCCATTTTCTTTATGCTTAATTCCACTATTAGACCGTTTTTAAAGCAATATTAAAATTACAATTCTTTTCACTTCAACCATTTCTCACCTCATCATATCTTTTCTCTATTCATTTGCTTCTGCATCCTTCGTTTATCTCATTTTATTTTTTTTATATCAATCTACAAATATTATGAATCTGTACAACTGCAATTACATAAGCATTAAGGTGAGAGAGAGAGAGAGAGAGAGAGAGAGAGAGAGATTGATTTTTACTCACCTTCAAAACAGAAAAATTTCTAGGTAACTAATATTCATAAGGATTTTTCTTCAATATCTGGTTTTATTCCTATTGCTAGCCTTTAACTTAACTCTGTTTCTCAACATAACTAATTATTTTCCCAGTTTACTGACCAGAGACAAACATCTCTCCTTAATTAATAATTACATCAATCTTTCTCCCATCTTTCTTTTTTTACTTTTACTTCTTTGTTTTAGTCAGTTTGCTGAGAATTCATACATTTTTCATGGATTCTTGATGTGCTGTACACATTGCCAAAGTTTTCTTTGTTTTTCATATTAACATGTTGCCAAATCAACACTACTCCCGACCAGCAAATCTTGAATTATTAAAAGCTCTTTGGCATTATTACTTATTATACACATAAAAGAAAAACTTATAATTTTGCTTTTAAACTTTATATACTCATTGACATATTTTTAAAGTTCTCTTTCTTTAATATTTTTTCTTTCTCAGATTCATACTCAGTAGCTTTATTGCCTTATTTAAGGGTGAAATGAATAGAACAAAACTTCTTACATGTTTATTTCACTTTAAATGTCTCTTAAACCTGAGGTTTCAAACTCAAGGACAAAAAAGTGCCATTACATGTTGAGGGAGAGCTGCAGTGAGCCAGAAGAAGGCATGTCACTAGGGCATGGGGTAGTGTGTGTGTATGTGTTGGGGTTCATCAACTTCAGATGGGCTCACTACTAGTCGTACATTTTCTCATAATAAAATTAGTTTGCATCACATTCATAGATTAGGGGAGGGGAAGTTTTGTGTGTGTGTGGGGGGAGTCAGCATTTCTTAATATGAGTCATTAAATTTATTTATTCTTATAAAGTTAAAAAAAAAGAAACCAAAATATTATTAGAAAGTAAATTTATGCCCTCATGTAAGATAACTGATGAAAAATACGAACTGTTTTCTGTAGTTTGATACATTTTCATCACAAATATTTTCCTCAAATTTTAATAGATTTGTCCTTCATTCCTTCCATAGTTTTGCAGTATATTGAGCTTAACGTACTTACCAAATGCAGACGAATAGTCAATCAATTTTAAGGTCATCAAGGTCTGTCATCAAAGAAAAGAAGAAATAACTTAACTTCCAACCTATTTTTTATAGCTGAAAAATGAGTAAAATGTAAACCCTGGCCTAATGTGAGATAATGCAATTCAGAGTGTAGTGATATAGAATGCAGTTATTTTCTTTTGAGAGCAAAAAGGCCAGTTGACAGCCCATTGATGAGAATAGTCAATTACTGCCTAGACTATTATAGATTCAGTTCTGGTTTGGTAAGTGGTTTTTCTCATCATTTTGGAGTAGATTTCTACCAAAAAGAATGAAGACCATTTATTTGCTATAAAATATATCCAGGAAGATGCCCAATACTGCAATATTTGATTACAATATGCATACTAGTATTGCTGAGAAGCTGGAGTCACATTATACACAAGCTATAAGAAAACATCAGTTTTTTCACAAAAATTTGTGGTGGTCAAACTATATATGAAGTAAGTTTATACATGAGTATAAATGGTACAAGCTTAAGATATACCATTAATTTGTCCCTCTTATGTTACAAGTAATACCTTCTTTTGATTAATTCCTTTCACATATTGCTTGACTACTTTACATCTGTTTTAATTTCACTGTGTGGGATAATTTGAATTTGTGACATTTTATATATATATATATATATATATATATATATATATATGTTGTATATTTGGACAGCAATCTCTCTTTTATGCAGATTTCATTAAAAATGACAGACAAGGTTTAATTATTAAGTTTTTGTATAATTTTTCATGTGATCTTATAAATTTTTTCTTTTCAAAACATAAATTATATAAAAATTGTTCAAATGTTTTATTTTTCTGAGTGCTTTCATCTATATTTTCACCATTATCAAGGATGAATTTTATTTTATGTGAAACTGAATATGCATAGTGTTTATGTACAAGTGTAGAGTCATCTGTTTTATATTCCAAACATGGTAAGCACACAGTTGCCATGTTCGTATTAAATGTTGGATCTTTCTTTCTTTTTATTAATAATGTTTGCATTATTTTTAGCCTTTTTGTGTGAGTGGTTGATACTATTATATTTGTACTAGCAGTATAGCCCGGCATTGCTCGGATGTAATGAAAGCTTTAAAACTAATCCATGGTCCTGGAGCTCAGACTCTTTGGACGTTGGCATGAAAGACTAAAAAGCAATAGTTGTTTCCAGTTAAAATGAAACCGTAGACTGAAAGAAAAATGAACGGATGTAAGTCAAATTTTGATTTCCTGGTATTGATATCAAATAAGTTTTTTTTGTCATAAACTGAATTTTGAAGGCTAAATAAGTCCTCTGATTAAATGGTATCATGGCTGAGACTAAGAACTATAATTATACCTACTTAGAGCCAAACCCGAAGCAAAAATTAAAATAAAAGGGCTGAAAAAAAATACAGATATACAGGCAGATAAACAGACATACACACAAACATCTTGCCTTTTATATATATATATATATATATATATATATATATTATCGATTTTCTGCACTATCGTGAGAACTGCAACCTTGAAACTTCTGAATATCATTTCTTATGTTTTTGTCTGAGTGTATCACATTTGATCAAAATCGGACCACTCCTTCTATAACCTGATTTTTTCGATTATCGATTTTCGATATTTATCGGGGGTACCTCAACATAAAACCTAACTAAGAACACCCGCAGACGCTTATTGTACAACTGTGTAAATTTTCAAGAAAATCAGTTCAGCCATTTCGGAGTCTATAGGTAACGGATACACACACACACACACACACACACACACACACACACACACACACACACACACACACATTCCATTTATAAATAAGTTTAGATTATCAATGAATCTGTTACAGATAGAGTTTGGTAGGTCTATATGTGTGTTTAAATGGCACTGAATTGAACTATGATCAGAGAGATGGAAAGTGTCTTCTTGTCAAATGAATTGATAATAGAAATATCACAGCATCATCCACATGCAAAAAAGGATAAAAATAATGGAAGTATTATTAATAAAAAAAGAAAAATCTAACACTTAATAATATCAATTACAAACATGGCGAGAATGTGCATACCAGAATATAAAACACACACGCACATATACATAAACACTGTGCATATTTAGTCACACATAAAATAAAATTCAGCCTTGATGATGGCTAAAAGTAAAGCCAAAAGCACTTGCAAAAATAAAATATTCAGACAATTTTTATAAAATTTATATTGTGAAAAAAAAAAATTATAAGATCACATAAAAAATATGTAAAAAACTTAACCATAATATCTTGTCTGTCATTTTTAACAAAACCTGCATATATATATATATATATATAAAGGAAAACTCAACACATCATCTAAAGTGGTTATAAATTATAATCCTTTTCAGTGAACTAATAAGTTCATCTTTTCGGACCATGTTTTATTTGCTTTGGTATCTTCTTGAATACTGTTCATCTTTTATCCTTACCTCAATACTCCCTGTATCTAGTCTTTTCTTCCTGAGAAAATATTTATCTAAACTTATTTATAAATGAAACTTTGTCTGTGTGTGTGTGTGTGTGTGTGTGTGTGTGTGTGTGTGTGTGTGTGTGTATCCATTACCTATAGACTCCAAAATGGCTCGACCAATTTTCTTGAAAATTTACACAGTTGTACTATAAGCGTCTGTGAGTGTTCTTAGCTAGGTTTTGAGTTGAGGTACCTCTGATAAATATCGAAAATTGATAATCGAAAAAGTTGGGTTATAGAAGGCGTGATCCGATTTTAATCAAATTTTATACATTCATAGACAAAGACATAAGAAATGATATTCAGAAGTTTCAAGGTTGCACTTCTTACAATAGTGCAGAAAATCGATAATATATATATAAAAGGCAAGATATTTGTGTGTGTCTGTTTATCTGTCTGTATGTCCTTTATACAAATCCACAATTTTTATCTGATTCTCACCAAACTTCACACAAATATTCTTTAGGCAGAGTCTGAGCTCCAAGACCATAGATTAGTTTTAAAGCTTTCATTACACCCAAGCAATGCCGGGCTGTACTACTAGTAGCAAATAAAACATTGTCTGAAGAGATGAACTTGTTAGTTCAATGAAAAGGATTATAATTTATAACTACTTTAGACGATGTGTTGAGTTTTTTTTTTATGTATACCATATTGCTCTGGATAATACCCACTGAGCTCTCTATACAGATCTATTGCTTAATATTTTATATTAAATAGATCTTTTTGGATTATCCTTGCCATTCATGGACTTGACTTTACTATCTATCTATCTATCTATCTATCTATCTATCTATCTATCTATCTATCTATCTTTCTATCTATCTATCTATATTCATCCACAGACAGATCTGTTTCATTGTATCACAGCTCATCAGTATGGTTAGATTCCAATTGCTTTTCAACCCAGAATTGAAACCCGACCGAATTGGTGTCAGTCAGCGATTCTACCTCTGGGCTACGAGCATTCGGTAGAAGACAGCAGACTTTTTAGTGCATATATCATTATACACGCCCAATAGCCATAGTGCTTTAATTCATTATTGAATGAGATATGTATAAAAGGCAATCTGTGAGTCTCTGTGTGACTGTTCCCTATGCATGCCTACATTTTTTAAGCTATGCCATTCAAACTTTCTAGGGACACATATCTACAGGGAAGCCAGGTCGACACATACTTTTTGAGTTTAAGTTCAGCAATTTTCCCTTTCACACTTTTTGGCCAATGGGGCCGATTGTTTACATTTGCTCCATAAAACATCCAAGGTCTAAGATGGTTGCTAGATTACGTCACAGAAATCAAATTACATGTGTCAAACACGACTAAAAAAAAAAGAAAAAAAAGCCTTTATATTTAATTTTTATTCTGATGTTTTAAAAATTAATTTGGTCAACAAAAAAATGTGAATATTTTTCCCTGTAATTTTGAAACAAAAGAAATATTAAAAAAAAAATTTTGAACTGAGAGCATAATAATTTTTATATTTCTGCATTTTTAAATATTCTTCAAAACTTTCTGAACTGAGAGTGTAATAGTTTTTATATTTCTAATTTCAATAAAACAAAATAAATAATTTTTATTTTTATGTTAAATTCATTTAGTCAACAAAAAATATTTTCCCCTGTAATTTTGAAACAAAATCAAATGCAATGTTGTTTACAATGTCACACAAAACATCAAATCAAGGTTACTAAAAACAAAAGAAAATAGATTTTTTTAATGGAATTTTTTAACAATTTTATTATTATTACTTTATATAACCAAGTCCTACTACTAAAATGTTCTGAGTTGTACGGGCAATGCTAGGCTATGATGCTAGTATATATATATATATATATATATATATATATATATGTATGTATTGCATCATAGTATAACTTATATTTGTATACTTCAGTGTTGCATATAAAATTTTTTCACGCATAACTAATTTTTGAATTCATTTAAGTTATACAAGTCCTTTCTTCTACCATGTTAAAGTGTTAGCATATTGCTTATATTCTAATGTCTATAGTGTACCTTGGAAAGTGTAGAAGATTAATACATTTCCTCTTTTTTTCAAGCACCTTATTAACAGTATTGGACATTTATCAGGAAAGAATGTATATGTTATTTTAATAATGGTAAACTGCTTCTAATGACTGTACTTTACTGAACATGGAAGAAGTTTTTTCTTTTGCATCTTCTTCATGGAGGTGAGAAAAAAGAGAGAACTTCAAAACTGACCAAAATGTGGTCAAGATATTTGAAAGAGTTTTGTGAATGTTGAAACTAATTGTGGTACACAATCAAAATAATTACATAATCTTTAAAAGACTCTAATGCTGACTGTGGGTGATCATAGCTCTTCACAATTTCCTATCCTTTATAGCACTAAAAGCAATTATCATTCATCTCCTTTTAGATCTTTAACCACATACTTTTGTGTGTGGAGATATGTGACAAAATATAGATAAGAAATGTTTTTTCTTTTTATAATGGGTAAAAAATGGCCCATGGTTATCCAATAAATGCAAAACATATTGAGATTAATGAAAAAGTGGGACATGAATGTGTTCCTTTTAGCAATTATATAAGCTTCTAGCTGAATTTTTATAATTATCATTATCTGCTATGTTTGACATTACATTACTGAACATTATTTTCTTTGGCACAATAAACAATTATAATTTAAAAGTATCATCACATCATGCATTTGTTTTCATTTAAGCCTCAAGAGATTTAATTGCAATGTCAATTCCCATTTCTTATCCACTTGACTCTAGTTCTTTTTACATCACCCTGTATATCTTGTTCTTTTCCTTTCTATCTTTGCATCTTTCTTCACGCCTCTGTTCCCATCCTTCTCTTGCCCTTTCTCTGACACCCACTGTAACTGGTCCGTCTTTCTCTGGACTCTCCCCCTGTCTAAACTTTTACTCTTATGTAGCCCCCTGCGCATCAGTGGTGGTACTGCCTTGCTTGGGATGAAACGATTTTAAAAAAAAGTCTATGTTTTACTTCTATTGAATGCAAGCTAAGTTATTTGGAATTAACTAACTTTGAATTCATCAACTAATTTGTGTCCAAGACCACGAAGCTCTTTAGTATATCTAAACTTATTTATAAATGGAACTTTGTCTGTGTGTGTGTGTGTGTGTCTGTGTGTTTATGTATCTATTACCTATAGACTCCGAAATGGCTGAACCGATTTTCTTGAAAATTTACACAGTTGTACTATAAGCGTTTGCAAGTGTTCTTAGCTAGGGTTTGTGTCGAGGTACCCCCGATAAATATTGTAAATGGATAATCAAAAAAATTGGGTTATAGAAGGAGTGGTCCGATTTTAATCAAATTTGATACACTCATAGTCAAAAACATAAGAAATGATATTCAGAAGTTTCAAGGTTGCAGTTCTTACAATAGTGCAGAAAATTGATAATGTATATATATATAAAAGGCAAGATGTTTGTGTGTGTGTGTCTGTTTATCTGTCTGTATGTCCTTTATACAAATCCACAATTTTTATCCGATTCTTACCAAACTTCACAAATATTCTTTAGGCTGAGTCTGAGCTCAGGACCATGGATTAGTTTTAAAGCTTTCATTACACCCGAGCTAGTACTTTCATAGAAATGAAGTAACTTTTATTAAGCAATATATAAAACTATGTGTATGAATTAAACCTTGAACTGTATTGATAAATGTTCTTAGAGTAAAATAGAACATGGATAAAATGTCATATAAAGATGATTGTATACTCTGTGCTATACCCTGAGTGTGTATAAACAATGACTATACCTTGATTGATACCCTGAGGAGGTTAAGACATTAATCTTGATCATTTCTATAATGCAATTTATATGAAAGAAATGGCAGTCAAAATCTTGTTATATATTTTACTGTTTCACTTAGTATATTTATAGCTATAATTGCATGAATATAAGAGTCCAATAATAATAATATTATAATGGAAAAATAAGTTAGACAAAGTCGTAATATTACAGACATGTACAACGGGATGCTCAGCTTGATCCACTTCACCAAATCAGTATTTTAATGACCAAACATCAGATTTTTGGTAGGGATAGAATAAAGAAACTTGAGAGAAAATGTACCAAGTTGTGTAGAATATCGAGCGAATATGTGGATATGTTTTATGGCTAGGTTTTTCTTATTGGTCAGGATAAGATATATTTTCTGTACCTAATTTATGTTTGGGTTATTGTATCTTTTTTTAGTTTTAACCCATGTGTTTTTTTAAATATTATTTTGGTTATTAAAGTTGATCTTTGATGCTTTTCTGACTTTTACTTCTATTAAATTACTAGTTTCATGTGTAAATACTCTGAAATTATACATGTCAAAAAAAATCTTACAAAGCCATACTATCATTCGCAGATTACATGTAAATTGTTACCTTGATCAGTATTTGGATCTCTATTGTTCTGGGATTCTTAAGAAAACAGTCAATGTAGTGGATAAATCTTAACTATTTCAGAATATTTACACCATTTACATTGTTAGTTCTGCTATCCTCATTTTTGTTGCCATATTCACATTTCAGTCATTGTACGCTTCAAAATTCTTCAGGTGATTAAAACTTTTAATTGAACTCTATATTTCAATCCTTGGGGTAGATCCTCAATGACACATGGCCCAGTGGAAAAAAGTGTTAGTTGGACCAAGTGACTTGATCCAAAGAGTTGTAAATTCAATCGCTGGCTACAGCAGTGGTGAATAAAAAGTTAGTTAAATAGAGATAACTAGGACATCTGAAAGTGGCATGACTCATGGAATGAGAACAATCTACTCCAGTGTCAAAATAAAGGATTCAATTAAAAATTCCAATTACCAGAAGAAGATTGCAGTGTACAATGGTGGAAATGTTGTGAATATGGCAAAAAGATGAGGACAACAGTTCAAACAATGTAAATGATGTAAATAATTACGATACCTCATCTCAGAAATATAGACAAATATTTCAGAATAAAATTATGTATATATCACAGCTTCCATGTTCTGAACAATCTTGGTTTTTCTTTTTAGCAAATATATCTGCTAACAATTTTCTGAAATATTCCACCACTTGACCTATTATCTGTGATATGAAAATAAGATTTACTCCATGTATATCTACAGTATTTTTCTAGTATGGTTTCAAACAGACCTGATGTTGATTGCCTTGTGAAGAGGTGGTTCACTAAAGAGAAAAACTAACAAAGGGACTTGGATTTAATTGTTAAGACTGGAAAGCAGGTCTTTTTTTTTTCAGACAAATTGCCTACAATTATGTAAATTTAAACATTCTAATCTATTGTTACTGTACTACTTTAATGTAAGGTCAGCTAGTATGGTCCAATAATATTACTTTGCTCATAAACTTCCTTAATTTCTTTTGTGTAAATATTCATGCAAGTTGTTCTACAAGATTGTTAAATTAAAAAATTGCTGAAAATAAATATCTACTGAATTATGATGAAAATATTAAGTATAAAATAATGACTCAATTAAAACTAGCTCTGTTGACTGGGACTGTAAAATACATCAATTGCACCACTGCAGATGGGTAAGACTCCCCTCTCCTGCAAAGGGGTCACCCGTTTTCCATGGATGGTGACCTGTGATGTCTGGGGGTTTTGGTGGTCATGGTTAGGTACTTTCAATTTCCAAAACCACTTTGGCCCTTACCTGAACTAGATGGGCAGTTGGAGAGGCTTGATTTGATCATTTGGCTAGTCAAGCCCTAACAACTATAACGGCAACAAGTACTTTAGGGAAAATGTACCCAAATGAACTAGTGAATAAATAGCAATTCAACCTAATGTATAGGTATTAGAAGGCACTGTCTGAGGGTCAATCGACTCGTAGAGACATTTAGGCTTGAACATAGCTGTTAACCATTTAGTTTATTTACTGAAAGATTGAGCAGTGCAACAAATGTGATGAAGGTGCTCCAGGTCTTTCATGAGTGTGAGTATACTGGTCTGTGTAGCTCTGACCTGTCAAAGCAATTGGGGTTCCCTCTTGACAGTCCCAACAATGGGCTCTGAGGTGGGTGGGGAGCACAGGCAGTGAAATATTATTCATATGAATTACGAATCAAAACAAAAAATCCAAGTGATATTTTTTGGACTCAGATTCTAAAAAAGAAATTAATATAGAATTTCTGAGATTTTTTGTGCTTGAGTCTTTGGGGGAAACTTCTTTGTCGAGACTGTTCCCACTCTTGATTAAAAAGTTATTATCCAGTCAAATTAATCTGAAATCAGGGAGAATCTTTAATGAAAATGAAGACCTTTTACAGCATAAATATTAAAACTTTCCCTCACACAAGACTGAATACATCAAAGGAAGTGATTAGAAGTAGAGAGCTCTCTTTGGCCACACTAGAAGAAATTTCTTCTGCCTTGGGTAGCCAGGGAGTCTCTGATTTTCAAAGGGTCTCAACTAGAAGAAAAGTGAAAAAATATTTAGATCCTTACTTTTAACTCACCAAAAATTCCAACCCAAATCAAAATAGGTTACAATGTAGAGTCAGTGGAGCTATATATCCTGGCACCTCTGAGATGTTTTAGAGGTCAGAAATTTGGACATCACAGAGATAACTGTAGAAGTCATTGTACATGTGCAAAATGTGGCCAAAAAGATTGTAGTGAAGATGTTTGTCAGGATGAAATTAAATGTACAAATTGCCAAGAAAATCATCCAACTTACTCTCAAACTTGTGAGTACTAAAAAAAACAAGATTGTGGAAGTGAAATGTAAAAGGAATATTTCCTTTACAGAAGCAAAAACCGTAGTTGAAGGGTACATGAGGGGCTTTTCTTACACAGGAAGAGGAGATAGCATAAGTACAAATAACTCCAATCAGACTGACAATGATTGGCCCAATTTAAAAAAAAATTGAAATAAATACATTATATAGAAGTGGGAGAGGCTGAACCAGGAAAAGCTAAAAAGGAAAAGGGAACTGCCAATAAGAGTATAACATCATCTCGGACTCAGACCTTTCCTCCCAAAATGTGTTAAACCATCTGCAAAACAAAGATCACAGGAATAACATATATGTCCATCAAAGTTTTTAAACATTAGATTAAGTGCATCGTCAAAAAGAATGGAAACAACCGAGCAAAAGATGGAAGTCTCTATTGAAAATGGTTTTGAAAATTTGGATGAGATGGAAGTGGGGAGCCAAAACCCACAGACGGCTAATCTTCTAAACTAAAACAAATCAGACAGAAATAAAAGAGTAAAAGTATGCATAAAATATTACAATGGGGCTGCCATTGAATGAAAGCAAACATTACAAAGCTGCACCATTGATAACAGACCTGGCTCCAGCAATTATCTGACTTCAGGTAACGAAGAGGGATGACAAAATGAATATTAGAGAGTACCAGAAATATAATTATACAAGCGTTGCTTGGGTGTAATGAAAGCTTTAAAACTAATGCATGGTCCTGGAGCTCAGACTCTTTGGATGTTGGCACGAAAGACTAAAAAGCAATAGTTGTTTCCAGTTAAAGCGAAACTGTAGACTGAAAGAAAAATGAATGGATGTAAGTCAAATTTTGATTTCCTGGTATTGATATCAAACAAGGTTTTTCATCGTAAACTGAATTTTGAAGGCTAAATAAGTCCTCTGAGTAAATGGTATCATGGCTGAGACTAAGAACTACAATTATACCTACTTAGAGCCAAACCCAAAGCAAAAACTAAAATAAAAGGGCTGAAAAAAATACTGATATACATGCAGATAAACAGACACACACACAAACATCTTGTCTTTTATATATATATATATATATATATATATATATATATTATTGATTTTCTGCACTATTGTAAGAACTGCAACCTTGAAACTTCTGAATATCGTTTCTTATGTCTTTGTCTATGAGTGTATCAAATTTGATTAAAATCGGACCACTCCTTCTATAACCCGATTTTTTCGATTATCGATTTTTGATATTTATCGGGGTTCCTCAACACAAAACCTAGCTAAGAGCACTCACAGACGCTTATAGTACAACTGTGTAAATTTTCAAGAAAATCAGTTCAGTCATTTTGGAATCTGTAGGTAATGGACACACATACACACACACACACACACACACACACAGACAACGTACCATTTATAAATAAGTTTAGATAAAAGACACTGGTATTTGGGCATCAGGTGGTACATCTATCTTAATCAGGAATGATGTTCCACAAAGTCAGTTAAACCTGATAACAAATTTACAGAGATGAACTGATTGAAGAGTAACTGCCAGAGAATCAATACTTATAAGTTGGGGATTTATCATTACAGATACACAATTTGTTGTCATCTATAGCAGATTCCATCCTCTTTTCTTTTAGGTTTGTATCTTTACACTCCAATATGGTGCTATGACAGTTAAAATCCCCTAGTAACATAAAGGGAGCAGAAAGTTGCCTTATAATTTCCTGCAATTTGGTTTTATTTATCTCTTTATTCAGTGGAATGTACACATAGCAGATGTTAATTGGTTTGTGCAGCATCATTTTTACAGTTATTGCCTGGAAGTTTATTGTTAGGTTTAACCAGTTGTCTGTGTAAAACCATGGAAAGAATGGTCAACAGCAGATTGACTTTCTATTTGGAAGGGACGGCCTAATCAGTGATTACCAATGTGCATTCAGGAAAAAAGAAGTACTATGGATCACTTAGTGCAGCTAGAGACCTTTTTCATGGAAGCATTTCTTCAGAAAAACATCTCATAGCAGTCTTTTTTTATTTAGAAAATGCCTATGATACCATATGGAAGTTTGGCATATAAAAAGATCCGCATGAATTGGGCCTAAGAGATAGACTGACAGAATTCATAGAGAACTTCCTAAAAAATTGAAATTTTCAAGTTCAATTTGGAAGCACACTATCTGAAGTTTAAATAAAAAAAGGGAATAGTTCCATTCTATCAGTGACCCTTTTTGCATTAAAATCAACTCTATAGTGAAATCCCTAAGTTAGATGCTCTTTTTACATTGATGATATCTTAATCATTATTGGATATTGGAGTAGATAGACTAAATTATTGCCCGGTTCACACTCCACCCACGTCTATTGAAAAGGTGAAGAGGCTCATCCCTTGTTTCCTGTTTAGGATGTGGTTTCCGGCTTTCTCTTTTCTAATCTTTTTACTCTTACGTAGCCCCTGGCGCATCAGTGGCGTTATCGCCTTGCTTGGGGTGATATGATTAAAAAAAAATGTACAAATCTCAACCCATGAACACAATAGAAAGTCATCTTTAACAATGCTTAAATAAAATACAGAAATGGGCCATAAAAATGAGTTTACATTTTCTAAAATGAAAACCATATGTATGCATTTCTGCAAATTAAGCAAACTTTATAATGATCCATGTTTGAAATTAGATGAAGCAGAAATTCTAGTAGTGGAAAAGCACTAGCTTCTTTGTGTAATTTTTAACAGGAAACTAACTTTTATTACTCATCTGAAGTATTTGAAAACAAAATTTAGTAAAATCCTACAACTTATGTGTGTAGTGGCTCATACTGAATGGGGTGCAGATTGGTATATTCTGATCAAACTATATTGATTGCTACTCTGTTCCAAACTGGATTATGCTAGTTTTATATATGGGGCAGCCAGAAAGTCACACATAAAAATCCTTAATGCATCTTACCATCAAGGATTCAGATTAGCATATGAGACTTTTAGAACATCCCTGGTGGAGAGCTTATATACAGAAACCATTGAAACACCTCCACATCTACAGTGTATTAAAGTGGCATTGCAGTATTATGTAAAAAATTAAATCATGCCCAAGTAATCTAGCTTATATAACTACATTTGATCCAAATTATTGTGATCAGTTCCATCATGCAAAAAATGTCATACAACTATATAGACTTAGAATTGCCATAGAATAGGTACTTCACTATCAAATATATAAGAAACAACAATATCCAGTATTCCACCATGGACAATTAAACATTCTGAAGTCATCTTTGAAATGCTTAATTTTCAAAAAGAAAAAACACTCTTTCACATTTCTGAACACAGTCCAGAAAATACTGGAAAACTTCCACGATTATACAACAACTAGCAGTATAGTCCGGGTGTAATGAAAGCTTTAAAACTAATCCATGGTCCGGAGCTCAGACTCAGCCTAAAGAATATTTGTATGAAGTTTGGTGAGAATCGGATAAAAATTGTGGATTTGTATAAAGGACATACAGACAGATAAACAGACACACGCACAAACATCTTGCCTTATCGATTTTCTGCACTATTTTAAGAACTGCAGCCTTGAAATTTCTGAATACCGTTTCTTATGTCTTTGTCAATGAGTGTATCAAATTTGATTAAAATCAGACCACTCCTTCTATAACCCGATTTTTTCGATTATCGATTTTCGATATTTATCGGGGGTACCTCGACACAAAACCTAGCTAAGAACACTCGCAGATGCTTATAGTACAACTGTGTAAATTTTCAAGAAAATCGGTTCAGCCATTTTGGAGTCTATAGGTAACAGACACACACACACACACACACACACACACACATACACATACACACAAACACACACAGACAAAGTTCCATTTATAAATAAATTTAGATTTAGATATATACAAACAGGTCAAAAAGTGGGGACAAAATAGGATGTACAACAGTAAACCAAAAAATAACCAAAAAGAAATGCTTCCTAAAAGGAAGTTTGATATTTACTGCAGTGGTTTATGTTATTGAATGTCGTCACTGAGAGCAAACTAAAGAACTTCCAAAATATTTTTAGACTCACTCTCCATCCTATCAGCTTTGGAGGGGAACAAATCCATCAATCCAATAATCACTAAAATATTACATAAAATCAATGCATTGAACAAAAAGAGAAATATAGTATTATGATGGATCCCTAGCCACATTGAAATAAAAAGTAAC
The DNA here is from genome assembly GCA_037127315.1 of Ascarosepion bandense. NCBI lineage: Eukaryota > Metazoa > Mollusca > Cephalopoda > Sepiida > Sepiidae > Ascarosepion > Ascarosepion bandense. The sequence goes on from JBBBDQ010001371.1 coordinate 1,005,680, forward strand.
TGTAAAGCAGACCTGGCAGCCAAATCAGCTTTAGATATGGGTGTGGTTACAGGGATCAAGGTTCCATATAAAGACTTTAAGGAGAAAATAAATATATTTAAAAAAATGACAAGAATACTGGAATGATTATTCACATAATAAATTTCATGCAATTTAGCTCAAGCCATGAGTAAGTAATTCATCCTTCAGGAAGTCTTGAAAAGATGAGGTTGTAATGGCATGCTTGTACATTGACCATACGAGAATGACACATTCTTTCTTACTAACTAAGGAAGTTCAACTGGTGTGCCAAGCATGTAAAACAGTATTATCCATTAAACATATTTTGACAGAGTGTTCAGAACTAGCTTTTTCCAGACAGCAATTTTACAATTTTTACTGTTTGAGAATGTAAATATGTATGATATACTATCATATCTAAAAGTGATCGGCCTCTACAAGAAAATATAAACATGACGAAACAAAGTTTTTAAAAAAAGAAATTTACCAGCAATAATTTCACTAGGTACACATTGAAATTTACCAGCAATAATTTCACTAGGTACACATTGCAGATAAGAAAAACAATCAGAAAGATATTTCCCCAATTTTATTTTAATATAATGATATACTCTTCAGAAAAGTTTGTAGTACTGATCATATCTAAGTAGCTGCCATCTTTGTTTCAGATTGAAATGTTAGAATGCCTTCTTTTATGTGCCATGTTCATTCAGAATGTTGATGATCATAGCTCTCCACAACTTTCTGCATTTTATTGTTCTAAGTAACTTTTTAGTATTTATTTGAAAAATATAAAAAATATTACCAGCAATACATTTTTGAAAAGAAAAAAAAATATATATATATTACCAGCAAAACATTTTTGAGGAAAAAATTAGCAGCAATACTCTTTTGAAGGAAAACAAAATTATTACCAGCAATGCATTTGATTCTTGATAAACATCTCTTTATAAAAATGTGTCAATGAAACATGATCTATAAACTGATTTCTCACAAAGAATTTGTATTCTATTCATACAAATCTATCCTAAAAACTTTGTTGGCATAAAATAACCCATTGAGGTTGATATGTTGTAAAACAAAAGCAAACCAAACCAAACCACAATTAAAGCAGAAGGTTCAGTTTTGTGGCTATATTATGTAGTTTCATTGACTATTTTTAGACTTCATAATTATTAACATTACAATGAGTTATTTTGCTGGATGAACAACAAAAGCTAGTCCACAAAACCTATTCACAAGAATTTTTCTTTTGAGTAAACCCCAAAAATGAGTAATTCAAATGAGAGTGATTTTTCTTAGTAGTAGTAGTAGTAGTAGTAGTAACTTTAAATTCTTTGAATTTTCTTTCAATATGCACTAACCTTAAAGATGGCATCATGAGACTGTAATCATAAGAGATAATTTCACTAGGTGCACATTGCAGATAAGAAAAACAATCAGAAAGATATTTCCCCAATTTTATTTTAATATAATGATATACTCTTCAGAAAAGTTTGTAGTACTGATCATATCTAAGTAGCTGCCATCTTTGTTTCAGATTGAAATGTTAGAATGCCTTCTTTTATGTGCCATGTTCATTCAGAATGTTGATGATCATAGCTCTCCACAACTTTCTGCATTTTATTGTTCTAAGTAACTTTTTAGTATTTACCATAACTATTTATCCTTGTTCTGCCATCCAATTACACATTTATTTATTAAGTTACTCACTGTTTCTCTCTGCTTCTTCTGTCTTCAATGTTGTTGGAATGTTCAATTTTTCAGGTTCTGTTTCTTCATTATGTGTCCCAGAAACTTTAACTCTTTCTGATTATAGTTCCTTATGGTTCATATTTTCTTTAAAACTGTTTCATTGATCACATGACCTGCCTATGTTATTCTCAGCATTCATCAATGAAATCACATCTGACGTTTCGAGTCTCTTCGTCTGTGAGGAGATTATCCAACCTTGTTTGTGTACCTGTTTTTAACTACTTTCTTCATCATCCTTTTTCATTTTCTTGATCAGGGATGGTTCTTTACCTTTTTCAACCAAAATGTGATAGGCAATATGTTTAGGGGAGACACAAACTTTGACAATATCACTTGTGTCTCCAAGGCAAGTACATCAGTAAACTTGATCAGAGATTCAAAGAAATGACACATTTGATTCATTTGGCATCCTTAAGCATCAGATTCTATATTCTTCTTTCTCTAACCAGTATTGTACAAACTGCCTACTTTTTGGGCCAAGTAAATGCTCAAGCATCTTGTGTCTTTATCTCCATCAAGTTATCACATCATAAATTAGCCTTCTGTGGAATGTTGAGAGCAGTTAGCTTCTTTCTTTTTTCACATCTCTTCTTCTCTTCCAACTTCAAGACAAGCCTCCAACTAGATGGTAATACATATGAATTTTTATGGGCTTTGGGATGGCCTGGTTCAAAATACAACCAAAGCACCTGAGAAATCTTCCAAATTCTTGACCATATTAGTTGCAATATTAGTAGTAATGCTGATGAGATTTTTCTTTTAAATCCCCCATTCTTTTAGCTTATTATTAAAAGAGAAACTCTCTAATCATGTGACAAGCATTATAAAATTAGGTTAAGAATTAAGAAGCATTGCTATAAAAGAGTTTTTTCTTATATTACTACAGTTAACTAATTTCATACAACTTTTTAATTTAACCTTTAATGAATGCTTTAGTTTATATTAATGACATGCTATTAGCAAGTTAAATTGAAAAGCTAATAGACTTTTCTTCATTCTAATGTTCTCAAATTGAATTAAAAAAGTTAACTTACTTTGTATTTGTACACAGTTGTTGCAGAGATGACTCATTCATTTATATTATTGTGCTTATCTACACCTATCAAGTTTAAGTAAAAATAAACTATATAAAAAATGTAGTGAGAGAAAAATTACTGTCTTATGAGTGAAAAAAAATTTCCAGGAAACAAGGTTAGTCATACTGGGCTAAAATATGCTCACCAAGTTGTAATAAAAGAAATCCAAAACAGCAACTATTTCATCTTTTAAAAACAATTGAGTGTGTCATCTGTATATATCCAATAACAAAACAACCAAACACAACCACAATTCTTAGCACTGCTTATGAACAGAAGTAAGAAATTGTGTTTTCTCATGTTGGCAAAGAAAAAATAATGTCTTCTCAAATCTTCAAGGAACAGATAAACTTTTACTTCATAAATGAATTCCATATAAATTGAATTGAGGGTCTGTCAATTAAAAATTATTATTTTAGGTTGTAATGCATACTGAAAAAATGTTTATTTGCAAAAAAAATAATCTATGATTGCCTAGAGATTTAAGGAAAAATCCAATATTTAAGGTCCATTTCCATAAGTTGCCAGTGTGACATAGAGCCAGCAAGGATTCTTTTCTTATGTACACAAGAACTCACAGGTTGAAATTAAGTCTAGTTCTGTCTCCAAATAATGTAAAGTAATATTAGTAATGATAATATTAACAGTTTCCTTATAAGGAAACATTCAGAATTCATTTGAATCTGAGATTGCATTCAGATCAGAAGAAAAAGCATTTCAATTTTTTAAATATTTATTCAAAATATTTTCAATTGAAAAATCTTCTATCAAATGCAAGATATTATTCTGCTTCTATATTTATCAGACACAAGATATCCAGCTTTACTTGTTCTGTTGGAATATTTAATATGCTTGTGTAAACATGCCAACTAGATAAACACCCTACATTGTATTTTGATTCTCATTTACCTCAGTGTGCACAAAAACTGAGAATCATCTGCATTATATTCACAAGGAAAATATCTCCACAGTGAGAATTTTTTTGTTTTTAATTATTTTAATAAAGTAAATTATAAAGAAATTTATTTTTAATAAGGTAAATTGATATAGAAAAAATAATTCAATAAATCACACTTGTTTTTAACTATTTTTAATAAAGTAAATCATAACGGCATCTATTTTTTAACAAAGTAAATCAATATTCTAAAATATTTTTATAAAAAATAATTTATGATTTACTTTATTATAAATAATTAAAAACAAAAAACTGGTACATTATTTTACATAATGTCTTCAAATACCTTATTTAAAGAAAAACATTTTCACTAATTAAGGTTTTAATCTTTAATAAATTGCTTTTATTCAATTATAAAAGTTATGTTTTTCTGGTGCTGAGTTGTCTCAGTCCTGACTTATCTCAGTGTCGTGTTGTCCTGGTGTTCAGTCAGCAGTGTTCAGTGTTCAGTTGTTCTGAACAGTGGCAAAATATTCGAAGACTTCACTAAACCCAGTGGGGGACTGAGTCTAAAAATATTGATTACCAGGAGACAAAGGAGGCCCACCCACAATTCAAGGATATCATTTAATTTTCATAACAAATAAACAAAGTTTTCTAAAACACAAATGACAAAAAAAAGGGTAAAATTGAAATTTTTGTGGAAAAAAATGTGTATTTCTTGCAGTAGATATCAAATATTATCTTCTTTTTATTTTAAGCAATTGGTTGATATTTTTAAACAGTTTACTACACAATTTACATAATCGTTCAAAAGCACAATAGAGCATTTTATGCAGTCTTCTACACTAAGAGCAAATGCTTGCGTTCACTAGATGATTGTGCAAATCTGCTACTATCTTCCTTTTCAATGAATAGCAATATATATGATTTCAATTTTTTCTCACACAGTGAATTTCTTAACCTTGTCTTTATGATCTTTAGATTTGAAAATGTCCTCTCATATTGGACTCTAATAAATGACATTGTGCAAAGGAAATTCTTATTCCTTTTTATTACTAAAACAGTTGGCTATGTTTGTTTCTTTTTTGCTTTTTTATTTGATATAGACAAGCTGGAATCCTGGCCAATCTACCACTGACTAAATCCATGTTTGTAACATTACCTAAGAAAGCAGGTGAAAGTGAATGAGAAGTGCATTGGACAACCAGTTAAATGAGTCACATATCCAAGTTAATGATGTGAATCCTGATGAATAGAGCACAAAGCAGAATTCGACTAGAAATAGGACAAAAACAGTGTGACATGTCAAGGACACTGGAGCAAGATATGTGATAATTGCAATTAGAATGATACTGCACAGAACAATACAAATGCAGAAAAATATACACTTATGTTTTATAGATCGCACAAAAGCATTTGACAAGGTGTGGCACAAAGATCTGTTTGAACTTCTAGCAAAACTTGATCTATTTGAAAAGGATTTTAGAATAATCTAAAACTTGTTTTTTGTATTTTAGTTGAATACTGATTGTGTAAAATGTATCCTTAATTTTGGTGTATCTTTTGTCAGTATCTTTTTTTTTTTATAATGTCTAAATCTTAGTTGTTTTATAATCAATATCTACAGATGTATTTCTATCGAAGTTGTTTAAAATCTTCCAAAGTCGTTTCTCTAAGAGTTTTATGTTTATTTACTACTTTCATTTTCCTAACACTGTAATGGCCAGCTTCATACTAGTGGAATTGAGATGAGAATGTGAAATTTTGATTCAATATTCTATCTGGAGTATTGTTGGGAATATATAACTATTTTCTTAGAGCACTTCTTGTGCTTATGGTTTCATTTTGTTGTGACAGATACCAGTTATGTAGATCATGCTAGGTGGTAGGTAATGAGTGTTCATTTTTGTCCTAATACTTGGATAAGAGCCAGCTATATTTTACCAGAATTAGCCTATGAAAATTCCAAGATCACATCAAGCTTTTACTTGCTTTTAATGGTTATCAGACTAGTAATGAATCTACTTACTGGTGTATCGAACTCTAAACAAATTTATGAATGGAACTTTGTGTGTGTGTGTGTGTGTGTGTGTGTGTGTGTGTGTGTGCGTGTGTGTGTGTGTGTGTCCGTTTACCTATAGACTCCGAAATGTCTGAACCGATTTTCTTGAAAATTTACACAGCTGTACTATAAGCGTCTGCAAGTGTTCTTAGCTAGGTTTTGTGTCTAGGTACCACCGATAAGTATCGAAAATTGATAATCGAAAAGATCGGGTTATAGAAGGAGTGGTCCGATTTTAATCAAATTTGATACACTCATAAACAAAGACATAAGAAACGATATTCAGAAATTTCAAGGCTGCAGTTCTCACAATAGTGCAGAAAATTGATAATATATATATATATATATATATATATATATATATATATAAAAGACAAGATGTTTGTGTGTGTGTCTGTTTATCTGCCTGTATGTCTGTATTTTTTTCAGCCTTTTTATTTTAGTTTTTGCTTCGGGTTTGGCTCTAAGGAGGTATAATTGTTGTTCTTAGTCACAGTCATGATACCATTTACTCAGAGGACTTATTTAGCCTTCAAAATTCAGTTTACAACGAAAAAAACTTATTTGATATCGATACCAGGAAATCAAAATTTGACTTACATCCATTCATTTTTTTTTTCAGTCTATGGTTTTGCTTTAACTGGAAACAACTATTGCTTTTTAGTCTTTTGTGCCAATGTCCAAAGAGTCTGAGCTCCAGGACCATGGATTAGTTTTAAATTTTTCATTACACCCGAGCAACGCCAGGCTATACTGCTAGTTATACATATTTGTATGCATATATGGTAAAGTGTGTTACTTATGATTTATATTGATTGGCAAAATTTAATGTTCAAATATATTAGGATTTATATAACTTGGCTTCCTTTTTTTAATTCAGCGTAGTTTCAAGTATCATTGCAGCAATTAAGCTAGTGTGCTAGTGATGAAGTTTCAAAAGTTACAGGAGTTTTTTTTCAACTTCAATTTCAAGTGAAATTTTATATCTTACTTTCTTGTTCAGTATATAGCAACTGACAATCAAAAACTTAACAGAAATTATTGAAAAACATTTTTGCTCATCTTAAATTACAAATATTTAAAGTATCTATATCTGACAGGAATCAGCTTGAATGATGATAAATAATAAAATTTTAAAATTAATATTTTGCACTCTTTAACTTTGAAATAAGACCAATCTGATCCTGAAATTTAAAAAAAAATGTGATAGACATTTTAGCAAAAAAATAGTCAACAAATTTAGGACTACAATTTTAGTAGCATGAAAATACAAAATTTTATAATCTTAAAAAAAACAAAAAATCTTAATGTAGATTGTCGGGGCAGTATATCTGGATTAAAAAGAAAATCTCATGTTGAGTATCCTTTTCACAAAATACAACACAAATTTCAAGACAGACAACATGAAAAGAAATGTTTTGTAGAAAGAAAAATCATACATTTTATATATACACAATGAATAGACAATTAGTATTTTTCAATGCACTATTTGTTAGGATAGTACAATACCTTCAAAGTTCAAAAGTTCAGTGAGTTTGTTTATTTAAGCAGAATGTGATTTGTGAAGTTAAGATAAGTCTAAGTTTCACTATATGTGTGAATGATAGTAGTAATGTTCGGATATTGAGTCTTTGTTCCACTCCTTCTTTTGTTGCCGATGAGGAGAAAGAAGAGTCAATCAATTTAAGGTGAAGGAGAGAGTGAGATGTGATGTTTAAAAAAAAACACACAGAAATAAATGATCAGAGAAAAAAAATAAGTCATTGTGGTTAATTTTGAGGAGTCAACTGAATTGCCATGTTGTTGTTGTTGTTGCCATCATCATTAGTATCTTGTTGTGTTCTCTGACTGACTAGTTGACTGAAGACATGACTAGGTAACCAATTCAGTCACTTGATTGGCTCTTAACTCAAACTTATTTTTTGTGTCAAGGACCATAGGCACAGGCCATTGAAAATGTAATTTGTTTTTTGTCCAATTAGCAACAAGAATCACTTAATTTACCATGGATTATATTTTTTAGTATTTTGTACCAAAATTTGTTTTTAGTGATTCTGATTCGATTTTATGTTTTTGCAATTTCTACTTTTTTGAGCTTCAGCTATTGGTTGTAAAATATAGGATTTGTATGGATAATTTCAGTGTTTTACTGATAAAAAACTCATTTCAATTAATTTAAATTCAGTTTGAAATATAGCAAAATATTGCTTATTGGAAATATTAAATTTAAATTAAATTCAGTGTTATCAAAATTTTATTTCTACCAAATCCAAGCTCTTGTGCCAGACACAAAAACTTAATAGAAATAGTAAGACATTAATAGGTTCAAAATTTTAAAATACAAGAAAACCTCTGTGTAAAATTTGAAAAGGAAAACACATTTATTTATAGTTTACAATTAAAAACAAAAAGACAAATTTCATTTGCCTATTAAGGCAGGATAACAATTTATGATAAACAATAACTAGCAAAAATAACTATAAACAATAACTAGCAAAAAACGAGAAAAAAATAACTATAAACAATAACTAGCAAAAAACGAGAAAAAAATTACAACTCGAGAGAAAACAAGGATTTTTTAAAAATGATGAAAAGAAAAAACAATAAGGGAATAAAAAAACAAAGGAACAAACACCTTTGATCAAAAACGAAATGACCTACTAGTAAAATAGTCTCATTGTTGTTTTTGTTATAATATTTCAGATATTTCTCCAACTTTACTCATGCATCTGTTCCATTCAGTAACCTTTTAAAAATGTAGGATGGAACTCTTTATTTGATTCACCAGACTATTTCATTAATTACTTTGTTATAGAAAGTATCAGCATCATTTTCCAACTTTATGTTGTGAAGGACTTTATTCTTGGAAATGAAAACCAAATTATTCAATATATACTTCATTTTGCAAATATCTCATATAATTCTTCATTCACTTCATGGAAAAACATGACCCTTCACAGGAAGTAGTAAGTATAAGAGATATGGTTAAAATAAGATGTTGTAATTTGGTTATTTTAACCAGATCAAGTTTCTGTATTATTTCTGTGACTTCTTGGATGCTTGAAACTTGCATTCTAAAATCTGCAGCATAAACCAATTTCAGTTTGTATTTCATTCTATCCGATCTGTTTTCAGAGACATCCAAAAATAAAAAGGCTTCTCTCATTTTTTGTAAATGAAAAATTTTCCCATTTAACAAATTTGAACTCTCCCATTGTTTTCAATCTTTGCTTCACATGAATAATAACTTATATCCAAAATATTGTTAAACAAAATTCTTGAAGCAGTTTTTTGTTCTTGACATTGAGTAGGTTTCTCTAGTGATTCAGAAACATTATCTGGAACGTAGATATAAAGTCCAGTTAATTATGCACATCAAAAAGTTATCTGATTACATTTTAAAAATATCACCTTTAAATCTGGCAAAAGTGATATTCATAAAATGGTTGCAAAATTGGTTATGCTTAAATTAACAATTTGATATTCCTTAGAATCCTTTATTCTTACAAAAAATGTATGTGACTAGGACTGTGCTATTAAACATTTAACAACCTTTAATGAAAAAATATACAATAATCAGAAATATTTACTGAACATTTCTAAAAATAATTTTAAATATTTCTTACATGGCTCTTCATTTTAGTGATCCATATCAAATTTCTATTTAAATTTCAAATTCTAAAAATATCAAATATTGCTTTAAATAAAAATTCAGATACTAAAATAAAACATTTAAAAAAATTAAATATTATCAAAAAAATTAAAATAAAATATTACAACTAATTATTAGGACCTTGAATAAGTTCTTGTTGATTTTTCATGAAAAGTAATGTTTTATTTACAAAGATTAGTAAGAAACATGTCACTTAAAGTACTGTCTATCATTAGCCATTACTTTTTCCCATCTTTCTAGCAGAGTTTAGATTCTACATCAAAAAAGTGACATGTCTTTTGAGGCTAATCACAAGTCAACCTATTTTTTGGCATCTTCATAAGAATGAAAGTGTCGCTCAGCCAGGCCACGTGCCATCAATCGGAACAGGTGATAACTGGATGGGGCAATGTACAGTGAGACTATTCTGAGGACTCTAGAACTTATGCCCGGATTTGTCATCATAGGCCACAATCTGAACAACATAAGGTATGCAGTGATATAGTGCTGATAGCAGACACAGAAAGGAAACTACAAGACCTCCTACAGAAGGTAGCTGAAGAGAGTGACAAAAAAGGACTACAAATAAACTGCAAGAAAACTGAATGCGTGGTCATAAGCAAAAAGAGCAGCCTAAAATGCCAAATACAGGTGGGGGATGCTAAAATCAAGCAGGTACAAAATTTTAGATCTGGGAAGTTTTCTAACAGAAGATGAAAAGTGCAATACAAAGATCCAAAGGCAAATTAGCATGATGAAAGACTCATACCAGAAGCTGAGTAGAGTATTAAGAGACAGGAAAATTTCACTAGAAACAAAGAAAAGAGTACTGGATTGCTATGTGATGTCTGTTCTTCAACATGGCAGTGAATGTTGGACAATCTCATTGAAGATGAAGGAAAAACTTGAAGCAATTGAAATCTGGTTCTACAGAAGGATGCTGCAGATATTATGGATTGAGTACGTGAACAATTATGAGGTTTTGGAAAAGATGGAAACGAAAAGGAAATTAATACTGAGCATTGGAAAGAGACAGCTAAAGTTCCTGGGACATGCAATGAGGAAAGAGGGCTTGAAGAACCTGATACTAACAGGCCAGATAGAGGAAAAGAGAGACAGGGGAAAGCAGTGTGTCTGATCGTCTGATCAGGTGGATGGCAAAACGGGGGTTGTGTGGTTAACAGGAAAAAGCGTGCTAAGAGCCGCCAGGGAAAGGGAGATGCAGAAGGCCATGATCGTTTACGTCCTGAAAAGACAAGGCACATAGAAGAACAAGAAATGTTTGGTAAATATGGTAAGTGGGGTAGAATTTTCTATTTAAGCATTTCCAAGTAGGTCTTCACCTGTTTTGCAACATGTGGTATTGTCATGTTGAAAAATCACTTTGTCATGTCTCTGCTCATATAGTGGCCATTTTTTCTTTAATGCTTGGCTCAAATGCATCAATTATAGTCAATAGTGATCTTCCGTGGTGGTTTCGGTCAGTTTCAGAAGCTCATAATAAACTAGATCCAGCTTATTCCACCAAATGCAGAGCAGAAGCTTTGAACCATGGATATTTGGCTTTGCCACTGATATTGATGATTGACTGGGCTTACCCAACAATCTTCTATGCTTAGGGCTATCGTAGTGTATCCACTTTTCACCACTGGTGATGATACAATGCAAAAAAACTTTTCTTTTTTGCTGTTTGACGTCTCTCGGCTTCAACTCATACAGCACCTGATGTCCTTGCTTTAGAATCCTTCTTAATGCTTTCAAACAATTTGAACCTCCCAATGATTTTGCAAGCTCAGCTTGCACCTGACATGAGTTTTTATGAAGTAATGCCTACAATCCTTTGTCTTTAAACTTTTTTGGTGTGCCTGTGCATTCTTTATCTTCAACATCAAAATCATTGTTTTTGAAACATCTAAGCCATGTTGTTTCTGACAGAGTATGGTCACCATAAGTCTCAACAAGAATTATGTGTGCTTCAGCTGCAGATTTCTTTTGAATAAAGTAGTGCAGTAAAATTCCCCATCAATACACTTTCTTTGGCATGAAATCTGACATGTTTAGTGCTATGAAAAAGAAACTTATTTACACTTCAGCGAAATGACATAGAGAGAATTTCAAGCTTGCTTATAATACTTCCTTATAGATGCGTTACTCTCTGACACTACAGGCATGCAGTTCTGAGAATGCCATCTGTTGGAAAACAAGAACTTACTCAAGAACTAAAAGATTTAGAAAATGTTGATAAAAAATTTAATTTTTCAGCAAAATCATATATTTTAGCAAAATAAGAATGGAATAATGATAAAAAATGCTGTCATTAAATCATCTTAATTTAATGATTATTTTTGTCGTAATTTTAATTTCAATATTTAACAAGTCAGACATCTGTTGCAAAGGCTGCCACTTTTTTCTTTTATAAATTTGAAACTTTTCAATTATTTCAATTCAAAGTTATTTAAGAACATTAACATTTTTGTGTTCTGATCACAGGTAAGGCTGTCTTCTGTTTAATAAAAGCAATTAAAAAATTATAAATCTATTTTAAAATTTTTAATTGAATTTTAAAATTAAAAAGGTAGAGAAAATTTTCATTTAAAACATACATGAGAACAGAAAGGATTATAACTGGAAGCAGTAAAATCTTACTTTTCTGCTTTTGAACTTTTATTTCCATTTTATCTCTCTACTCCTAACCAAATCCACCAACTTATTAATTCATCTTTCTCAAAGAGTGGGATATATATAGAGTGTGATGGGCAAATTGTTGCCTAAATTATACAAAAATGAAAATAACACTGACATCTCATTTTAACAAATATATTTACAAAAATTACACAAAAATTATCTTGAAATATGAGAGAGTAAATTTATTCAATAAATTCCCCATTGGCTTCAATCATGGCCTCCAGACTTTGGAATTTTTTGCATCTCTTCTAGATGGTCTCCTTGTTTAAGTTGGTGAATGCTGTCATAATCTTTGCTTTCAGTTCAAGGAGTTTTGTTGGTCTTTCACTCAACTTCATTCCACACATAATAATCAAGGGGGTTACAGTCTGGGGAGTTAGTTGACCAGATGTAAGGGGTAATATGGCTGCAGAAGTTGTCTGAAAGCTATGACTGGGTTATCCTGTTTGTGTGGCATGGTACAGATACCTGTTGCTAGACATAGGGTCTTCCAGCAGTTACCCTCTTGAATCAGGGCAGCACTACCTCCTCAAAACACTTGATGTAGATCTCTGAGTTGAATCTGAGGCCCTGTGTGAAGATGAATGGCAGCATAAAGTCACCATCACTAATAATCACTTCAAGCTTTGTGATGTTGACTGGATATATCATTCATATCTTTCTGAAACCTCTTCACCCTCCTAAGATTGACACCCAAACATTCTGAAATGGAATTTTAGATTCAAATGCCAAGCAGTACAGCATACTGTTTCCAAATTTCTGGTGAAGTGAATTGTGTCATGGTGATCACACAACTAGTGCACAACTGACCCTACTATACTGTGTAGTTGACAAAATCAAACATAAACCATGAGGATTCAGGAAATTAAAATATAAAATTGCGACAATTTATCCATCGCATCCTGTATTAGATCAAGTAATGATGAAATGTAACATTTAAAAAAAAATTATCACAAATGATAGAACAATAGTAGGAATTTTCAATATTCAGTTTTTTTACACAAGAATTATTTATCCTGAAAAAAAAAACATAATATGTTGCATTCCATAATTAATATTTAAATTTCTGGTTGAGAATGTAAAAGAAGAATTTTCAGTTTTGTATATTTATATTAGTCAGTTGCCATATGTGACACATGCTTAGTCTCAAGAGACATGATCATCCAAGTGTGTATCAGTTTTCTTCCTTGTTAGTCATGTCTCAAAAGAGACATGACTGACAAGGTAGAAGATTTTCCTGTAATAGGTTGCCATTACTTGCTGCAGTAGACCGGCTGTCAACCAAGGCTAGAGAACCCAATCTGTCCTGCTATTTTATCCATATCTGGAGTGGGGAGAAGATATTGATTCATACCTATCCCAAGGGTATTTGCACATATGTAAATGCAACAAACTCAAGTGGAATTTTAACTCAACTCTCTGATTTCTCATTCTGGGCCACTATCCATTCCATCACAATACACATCCATGTGGATATGCATTGTGGTGTAATTGTCAGACTGGATTCTATAGCCTTGGTTGGCAACCAGTCTACCACAGGAAATAATGGCAACTAGTCTACCATGGAAAGTAATGGCAAACTACTGCGGGAAAATCTTCTGTCTAGTCAGTCTACTCTTTTGTGACCTGATCACCCAACTGTTTATCATGGATGGCAATTAATTGACTGTATTTATATATTTAGTATTTATGAGGATAAGATATAATTGTGAAAATAATTGAGATACTGTATTTCTTTTAACTGAAGTAATTGTTAAAAGAGGTTTCATGCCACATGTGAGAAGTAAAAGCAGAGCTCACAGATGAAAAGTGATTTGAATGTGAGATTCTCAGACTGACTTTGGGATTCCAGTTTAAGATTTTATCCTCAGAATTACTCCTGAAGCTTTTCTCAAGATTAGGTATGGCCACAAAGTAGCAGAAATTTGAAATCACTGTTTTTATTTATCTTAGATCAGTTATTAACTCTTCTTCCTCAGCACCCTATTTGGATGACCAGGTGATGCCTATGTTCAAATTACCTTGATAAATCAATCAGAATTAATGTAACAAAGTTAATGTCACATGTTCACTACTGGAAGTAAGTTGTAGTGAGAACACCCAAATCATAATCGATGTGCTGAATTCTCAAAGCTACTGAACTTTGGCATATAAGTTTTTACTCCATACAATATTGCATTTGCATGCAAATGTTTAAAATGTGAATAAAAGTATATAGGCAAAAATTATGAGTTATAATAGAATATCCCAGTAACCTCTATCAGCACTATGGTAGATTAAGTCTATCATGAATAAATGAGCATTTTCTCTAGTGAGTCTTGCTCATAGATTGTAGTGAGATCATTCATGATCAAGCTTTCTTGTTCAACTCTCTGCTTCTAAGCAGGGAGGGACCCAAAAGAGGTTCTGTCGAAGGGTAGAGTCTCATTTGGGTTGAAAAAACAAGAGCCCGACCCAGCCTTAAGCTGGGTCTATGGGATATTTTTGGCTGAGCTTAAGGGCTCATAATTCCCACATTAATTGACCTTGTGTCACATCTGTCTTGGTGGGAAGGTGGCAAATACTCTTGCTTACAAATTAGAACCTACTAGTACTATTCTCGTCTGTAATAATTTTTGTGCTGAATAAATCTTTTATTCTATTACACCTGACTTGATAATCTTTCTACTCAGATTTACACTTTATTAAATTGTACGCTTGTCAAGGATACAACAATATGTCTATAAAATAAATGTATATGTAGGTAAAAAGAAATGTAGTAGTAAAAATGTCAGATTAAAAATAAATCCATTAGTTCTTTAAAAATATATATATATATGTACAATGTTGTTACTTGACTCAATTAGGATTCAAACAGCTACTGCACATGGGATATTTTGATTAAATGCCATGTCCTTTAAGGACGTAGATGATTGTAGCTTTCTACATATTCCTTTTCTTTATTATGCGTGAATTGTCATGACATCTTGGGAAAGATCGTGTAGTGGTTTTGATTTCAGGGTTATTTTTCCCTTAGACTGGCCACCAACTAAGTCTATAGAATTCAGTCTACCCTGCTATTTAACATAATAGGTGAGTAGATATGGATTAATATCTTTCCATAGAGTTTTAGTGTAAAAGTGTATGCAACAGACAGAACAGAATTTAAACTCAGTTCACAGATTCTGCTTTCTGTACTGACAATCCATATGCTATACACACATACAATACAAGTACTACCACTGATTCACTAAAAAATTAGCATACTGTGATGCCCCAAACATAAAAACAAAGATTTATTGTTAAACTCTTTAGGTTATTATTAAGAGGAAAGAACAAAAGGCTTTTTTGATTATTAAATATTTTTCTATCCATTTTTGAATGTTAAAAATTTTTGTTAAAATCTTGTTTTTGTGTCAGCAGGGTGAGAGGATTATTAGTATAGGACATTTTAGCATCTTTTTGGCAGTGAAAAACATTGATCCAGAAATTCTTACAAAAATGAAATAATTTTTTGATTTTAATGAAACTTTCAGGAAATGAATGAAATTATTTTAAAAAATGTATTTTCTTTAGAAAATCTTGGTAAAAATATATATTTTTTTACAATTGTTATTCCCCTCTCCTACTCACACTTATTTGATTTTAAGAAATTAATTTTTGTGCCACCTAATGTTTAAAAGCAGAACTCTTTGGAGAATTGAAATTATCAATTTTCTTTTTTGTCAGACAAGAACACCAGTTATCAAATATCTCCTCTGAATCATCTAATAAAAAATATGCAATAAAGTTAAGACATTATTTAATTAGAAAAGCTTTTAATTGCTTTTTTAAAAATTAAATAAGATACATTATTCCTCCTAATAAAGTTTCAGAAAAAAGTATATTTTCATTTTGCTATGACGCTTAAAACCAGCAATTTTAATTCCAAAACAAAAACTCCTTTTTTTCAGTCAATAAATTTAGTTTGTTTTTTTTACATAGAAAAAATTATAAAAAAATATTTTGACTATTGGAAATATTAAATTTATTTAGCTTAAAATTAAAAGTAAAAACTTAAAGAAAGATTTTTCATTATTTTAAAATTAATTTTAAATTTTTAAATCCAAGGTGGTACGTAAATTTAAAATTTTAAATAAGTACTCTGTTGAACTTGAAATTATAATGCTCCCTACGGTAATTGAACGAATGCCGCCCCCATTGAGAGTCCACAGCACCCACATAGAGAAACGCTCTTAGATGGATTACTCTCCCAGATTAACCAATTCCTTCTACCTGATCTAAACATTGAATATCTATTTAATGCATTTTGAGAATATCCGCTAAAAATTCAGGATTTATTTTCTTAAGCAAGGCGAGTGATCTCCCTTGATAACCGGTTTATAACTTTTGATTGCTTTTTCTCTTGTTGAAAATTTACCGAAGTTATCGTAACAATTTTTTTTTGTAATAGGACTTCGCAGAGAAAATCAGGTATTGTACACGGTATTTTGTGAAAAACAATTTTGATTTTTGTTAGCTTTACCAATTTCACACTTTCCTCTTGAAAAATGACATAGTTTTTTCCTTAATTTTATTATAGTAAAGAAAACAGATGGGAACACCAAGAAAAAAAGTTAACTAACTTTAAAATTTAGTTACTGTTTTTACTTTTATTTTGAAGAACTAACATTTTTATTTGTGATGATACGCAATCAATTTAATGACAAAAAATTAAACAAGTGCACAACAATTACGCGTGAATATACTTTTTACTACAGCAGTATGTCTCAATCTAGGGATGAAATATAAAACTATAAAAAGCTAGGATATGCCAGTATATGAGAAGATTAAGAATTGTCTTACTGTTTTTAACTTTTCATTAAATGGGAAGAAAAAAAGGGTAATTTTTTACGCCATTGCACTTTTTGTCATTTTTGACTGAGAAACTTGTTTGACAACTGACAATTTGTGTTGTATTGTAGACTGTGTAGAGTCTACACAGTCTACAATACAACACAATTATTGTTTTATGATTGTCTACACTGTAGACAATCATAAAACAATAATTGTGCCATTTTTAAGTGAAAAATGATAAATAAATTCAATTCATATAAGAAGATTGAAGAATGATATTGTTAGCGAGTGTGATTTCTTCTTCATTTTTTGTTTTTTTTACTGATGCGTGTTAAAAAAAAAGTGCATAACCTGGGCATGTAGGCTTTTTTTTAATTTTATTTTAAATGTTTTTATTTTTATTTTTTTTTTCTCCGAACGATGACACATCAGTTTCTAATACACAGTGACATCCGTAAAACTTTCTTGATTATTTTTTAAGGCTGGGTTGTTTCCGACACAAAAAACTAAAAAGCATTCAAAATTTGGTTACTTTTTTTTTTTTTGTTTATTTCCGCAAAAAAATACAATGCGAGAAATTAATTTTCTTTTTTTTTTTACTAATTTGATATTATTAATTGAAGATTTTGTTAAGAAGATTGGTTGGTGCGTATATTTTTTAAAGCTTGACAGAAAATTAAAACGGATAGTCAGTCAGTTAAGTGCCATACGTGATGCTCGCTTGCGCGATCATGTCTCGAAAGAGACATGACTGACTAGGCAGAAGATTATCCAGTAGGTTGCTAGACTGTCCTATTATTTAACCCATAACTGGACGGATTAAATGCGCGTAAGTGAATGCCATGAATTCAACTGGAATTCGAACTCGGCTCCTCGATTTCTCGTTCCGAGCCGATATCCACTGCGCCACAACACAAGGCGTTAAAAAAAAAACGTAAATCAATTTTGAAATGTATTGTAAATAAAATTTAAAATGTTTGCTCAAACTTCTCTTTCATAATGTAATGTGGTCTTAAAATGCATATTCCAAAAACCACCAGTATTGTATGGATTTTAAAACTATTTTCTTGTAGACGTAGAGCGGAAGGGAAAAAATAATCACAAAATTCCGGGAGCAATCTAGTACGTTTTTTCACGTACATTAAAGTGAATGTTTTTCATTCAGGTTCTGATGTACCCGAAGAAATGTGCTCGTCTGAATAACAGAAGAAAAAAATAAATAAAATTCGGTTAACTGAAGAAGCAATATAGGAAAACAGAAACACTTTCTTGTTTATTTGTTTCATTTGTTCGAATATAACATTTCATTTTTATTTTTTAAGAAAAATCAAGTCGTGGAATGCTCACTTGAATGGGATGTAAAAATGGACCTTGAATTTTTATTTGTCCATGCAAATGGTTGCGAAAGAGCAATTCACTTAAAACAAAACAACAGCCTATACAAAAAAGTAAAAAAAACAAAACAAAACTTTCAATTAGAGAATAATAAAATAAAATCTTTATTTCGAATTTGTTAGAATACCTTGTAATAAAAAAAAAAGTGTCAATCAACAAAATAATAGCAATTTCATGTTTAAAGTAAAAGATGTAAACATTCCTTTTAATTTGAAACACACCACTACACTTAAAACACACTTAAACCCACATTTTATCTTGGCCAATTTTTAAGCGAATTTCAGTGGAAGTACCTACTTTTAAAAAGAAAAAAAAAAGTAACTCACTTTATGGTCAATTATTTTGAGAATTTTGTCAATTACACTTCAAAAGTATGATTGAAGAAATTATTGTCAATAAACAAAAACACTAACAGTAAGAAGGGGAGAAAAAAAGGTCAGGGCAATTATTCAATAATGATTAAAAATGCCACAGCACTTTCTTTATGCATCTTTTTATTGAAAAATATTTTCGATGTTTACGTAACTGCTAATTCGTCTCTACGGTTCAACAATAGTTCGCCATTGTCTGGGTACTTTAAAATGTGTACTGTAGTTTTTCACTTAAGCATAAAGGGCAGATGTAGTTAAGCGAGTTGCAGGTTCTAGTTTTTTCCAAGATTTTCCATTTTACTTTGGGTTTCTGTTTTGTGTCTTTTAATTTCCAAAAATATGTAGAAAGGGAATTAGCAGTGTTATGTAAACATTGAAAATATTTTTTGTTAAAATTTAATCAACCAAAAAATACCACATTCACATAAAATAATCCCCTCCAAAAAGGTAATAAACACCTATGTATAAAACTCAAAATAAAAAATAAGAACATCGTATAAAAGAAAATAAGCTCTCACAACATTAATAGCAACTTTATTCCATCCACTCAGATAGTAGTAAAATAAAAAGTATCTACCCTTTCTTAAAAAACCTTACATCCCAATATAAGAATTACCCAGACAAAACTCTGCTTCACTTCCACCCCAAATTCTTGCTCCACCAGACATCTCTGCCCTCTCGGAAATTCTGACCACGCCGTAGTTTCTGTCAACATCTCGTTCCACTCCACTCCTACCCAAGAAACCCAGACCAACAGAATATCCTACTGCTATCAAAGAGCAGACTTGGATTCTTTCCGTAACTTCCTCTGCGATGTCCATTGGAACAATGGTTTTAGTCTTCCCATTGAAGACTGTGCATCAGAGGTCTCTTCCTGGGTTAAGGCTGGCATTGATGCATTCATCCCTGCCAGGAAATTTCAGCTTAAATCCCATTTGTCTCCCTGGTTCTCGCCTGCTTGCTCGGCCGCCATTGCCCACCGGAATCACTTCTTCCGGCTTTATCGTAGCAACGCGTCGGACCAAAACAGGCGCCTTTTCGCCTCAGCTTGTAATAAGTGTAAAAGGATACTTAACGAAGCTAAGATGCTGTTTGCTGCTAGAATGAAGCAGCGCATAGCATCCTCCAAGTTCGGTACCAAAGACTACTGGCGCCTCTGTAAACACATGCTTAGCAAGAGTAAGTCCTCAATACCCCCACTAATAAATGAGTTTGAGCTCCTCAGCGGACAAGGCTGAATGCTTTGCCTGTAGATTCTCGACCAATTTGACTCTGGATTCATCTGGAATCCATACACCCGATCTCCCATCTAGAATTGAGGCCCAATTGAAGACGTCCACATCACGCCCTCGCTGATTTCTAGCATAATCTCAAAACTGGACCCTCACAAAGCGAGTGGTGGGGATGGAATCCCAATCATAGTTTTGAGGAATTGTGCCCCTGAACTCTCCTCTATTCTTTCTAAGCTCTACAACCTCTGCCTATCTTCCTCCTGCTTTCCTGCCTGTTGGAAGTCTTCTTCTGTGGTTCCAATATTCAAGAACACTGGTGAACCATCGGACCCCGCAAATTACCGCCCCATCAGCCTTCTTCTGATCTTCGGCAAAGTGTTTGAAGCCATTATCAATGCCGAGGTCGTTCAGCATCTCACAGCCCACGGGCTCCTCTCGGACAAACAGTATGGCTTCCGCTTCACCAAGTCTACTGCTGATATGCTAACGACCATCACCGAGTATATAAACCAGGCTCTCGACAAGAATGGTGAAGCCCGAACAGTTGCCTTGGATATCTCTAAAGCATTCGACAGAATATGGCATGCCGGCCTTCTACGGAAATTGTGAAGCTATGGTATAACTGAACTTTTGTTGGACTTAATCCGGTCATTCCTCTCTAACCGCATACTGAAGGTGGTATTAAATGGACATGCCTCCCAGAACTACCCTACAAACGTGGGTGTACCCAAAGGCTCTATCCTAGGTCCTACGCTCTTTCTAATCTATATCAATGATCTCCCTGATGCCATAAGATCACAAGTAGGCATGTACGCCGATGATTCCACAGTTTACTCTCGCCGCGATCAAAAATCTGGTATTGGTGACAAGGCGAACCTCGCTGCCGAGCTTGAGAAGGACCTCCAATCCGTGGTGGATTGGGGTAAGAAATGGCTCGTAAAATTCAATTCTTCCAAAATGAAGCTGTTGTCAATTAAACACCACAGACAACCGCACCTCCCTCCCATTAGCACGGAACAGGCTTGCCTCCCAGAGAGTAAATCACTACGCCTGCTTGGCCTGACACTTTCAGCGAACCTCAAGTGGAATGACTACGTCAAATCCATTGCTAAATCCACAGCTATGAAAGTCAGCTCTCTGTGCAACCCCCGGAAATTCTTTCTGCCTGAATCTATCCTGCAATTATATAAATCTCACCATCCGCCCGTGTATTGAGTACTGCTGCCACATCTGGTCGGGTGCCCCTTCTATTCTCCTTGGGGTTCTTGACAAAATACAGCGAAGAATCTGTAATGTGATTGATACCGACTTGGCTGACTGCCTGCAGTATCTCTCTCATCGGCATGACGTGGCTTCCCTGTGCCTTTTCTATAAATACTTTCATGGCTTCTGCTCTGACGAACTTAAATCACTAGTGCCCCCTAGATGTGAATTTGCACGAGATACTAGATTGGCAACTAGGCCCACCCTTTTACAGTGAAACCGATGAAATGTAACTGCAATTTCTACTCCAACAGCTTCTTTCCTCGCACTTCCCGCCTGTGGAATTCCCTACCGCATGCTTGCTTCCCCGATGGCTACAACCTCCAGGAGTTTAAATGTAAGGTCAGTAGACACCTCCTAACATAGGATAAATGTGAACCTGGCACTGCCTGTGATCATAGTTGATGGACAGCCATACACTTGTATCTATAGTAAGCAAAGCTTTGTGCTGAAGAGACTAGCATTTGCTGTGAAGTCAGAATTGCTGATAGTGGACTTGGGGCTGATTAGTAAAAACCCTTAGGGACTAAAAGCCAATGTCAAAGTTCTGGTCTTGCAGGTCTAATAGGAGAATGGTATGCTTTTGTGGAAATGAGGAAGTAAAATCTGAGAAATTCCAACCATTATCACTTTTTCCCAGTTTCTTACATAGAGAGAAAATCTAACCAAAAGATTGCACATTAACAGTGAATATGGTTAATTGCGATTCTTTTTAACTTTCCTAACTGTAACAAATGTTTGGCTTGAGTTACAACAATGACTGAAAATGTTGGTTGCTACAGCATTCAATTAAAAATCCAATTATGAAGAAACTAGAGAGAGACAAAGCGGATGTTTTAAGATAATTATTTATGATATTAATATTTTCTTTTGTTATTGCATTTTTAAATAAATTTTCATTGATCCCAATTTGCTAAAATATTTTCCTATTTTTCAGTTTAATCTTGGAAAAGAAATCATTTGCTTTAGACCTTTTGTGCCCAGTTTGTGATTGATGCAGTTTACTGCATTGTATGTAAAGTGATGACTGAAATGGCACGTGCAAATATTTCCTCTTCTCATGGTAAGTAATAAAAGCATTACTGATTATGTTTGAAAGAGAAAAGAACCTTTTTTTGATAGAATATTATCTTTTTATATATAACTTTTAATGAATTATAAGGTTTCTCAGAATGATATTGCTGGTTTATACATATAGAAAAAAATATTTATTCAATTTAAATATTCTCCATCTTTGCCTCTAAATATTCATTTTAGCAGTAAGCTATCAGTTCTCTTTCTAAAAAGATTTTTAAAGAATTGATTAATTTCTTAAAAACTTATTTAATTTGCTCCTGATTATTATTTTCAAGCAAGTATTCATAGGATATCTAAGTGAATTTAAAAACTAGATATTAATACATGAATTTATTCAACTTCATATGTGCCATTTTGTTCCACTAACTTTCACTATATATAAAGTAGCTTCATGATTCCATCCTCCTGGAACTTGGCATCTTTCTGTGTGATGGATTGGTCTAAATATTTTTTACAGACTTTCATAGAATTGAAGTTCTTTACCTTAAGAGAATTTTGTAAGGATCATAATAAGTGGTAATCTAAAGGTGCAAGGACAGGTAATTGTAGTCGGACATTATAGCCAGGCTGTACCAAAGAGATGTGGGGTCTGGCATTCTGATTGCTCAATTCCAGATGATTTTTGATCACTGCTTTTCATTGGTCCAGTTAGGAACAGTACATATCTGAATACAACTTCTGATTTTACAGGAGAAGCATGATTATGCTCTTTCGATTTCACCAGATATACAGATGTGGCTCATTTCATTTTTCCAGGACCTTTTCATTTCACATTGTTGGAAACAATTTTTTCATCTGTGTTCATTCTTTTAAAAAAAATGATTTTTTTTACATTTGCACAGAGAATTGCAGATGGAGATATGGTCCATTAAATTTTTTCTATGAAATTGTGAGGTACCCAAACATTGTTGCAGTTAATACAGTAGCGGCCATAATATAAGGAACAGAAACAACAAAGACATAAATATGTGTATTACTTAAAAAGTAATGCATGATAAGCAATTAAATTACCGAATAAAGATTAGGTGTAATGCATAAATATTATACAAAGTTACAAAAATTTACATAATAGTTTTTTTTTTAAATAAAGATTAAATGAAACAAAGGAAATAAGCTACTGTTAAAAGGAAATAGCTATTGTTAAGGAACAATGTTAATAATTTTCATAACCTTTTAATTTCATTGTTAAAAAACTTGATGGAGCTTTTCAACCGTAAGTAAAAGTTCATTTATTCTTAGGACTTTATTTTGAAGCAATATGGCAAATTCTTCATGCAAAATGCTTTTTTTTGAAGAAAAAAAACTCATTATTGCTAACTATCAAGAAAAAAAGTCAATTTCAGAAATTTCTGATATTGTTCATAGGTCTAAAAGTATCGTTCATCGTGTAATTAGCAGGTATAAAACTGATAAAACATTAGATGCAAAATCAAAAACCGGTAGACCGCCAAAAACATCGCAAAGAGAAGATTGAAGAATTGTTAAAATATCTACAAAAAAAAAAACGTTTTGAAACTGCTACATCAATTGCCCGTAAATTTAATGAAGAGACAGACAATAAGATCTCAAGGAAAACGGTTGCTCGCAAGTTAAAAAATGCAGGATTGCATGCTCGTATTCCAGCTTCGATGCCTTTCATTTCAAATCAAAACCAAAGGGCATGCCTGGAGTATGCGAGAGAACATGTTGTTTGGACTGACGCACAATGGGATACAGTTCATTTCAGTGACGAGCCCAAGTTTACTATATTTGGTTCTGAGGGCAAAACTTACATATGCTGTAGAACAGTTGAAAGACTATCTTCTCAATGTGTTAAGAAAACTGTTGAGTTTGGTGGCGGCAGTGTGATGGTGTGGGGAATGATTTCATCTGCAGGAGTTGGCCCTATTTTCTGTGTACATGGCAATATCAATGCTGAGATTTACAAAAGACTTCTTCAGCAGCATGTGGTACCAAGATTACACCATAATCTTTATGAATCTCCTATTTTCATGCAGGACAATGCACCTTGCCACAAGGCTCAGAAGGTTATGGCTTTATTTGAAGAAGACAGAATCTCCCTAATGAAATGGCCAGCCCAGAGCCCCGACCTGAATCCAATAGAAAATGTTTGGAAGATAATTGGAGAAAGGGCTCAGAAAAGAAACCTGAAAAACCAGGATCACCTATGGGAGTTATTGAAAGAAGAATGGTGGGGAATTACTGCTGATTTATGCAAGAAATTAATTAGATCATGTGGTTGACAATGCAGAGAAGTCATTGAAAATAAGGACATTTTACCAAATATTAAATTTTGTTGATATTTTATTCACAATCAAGTATTAACAAGATTGTTCCTTAATTTTTGTCCAGTAGCATATTCCCTTTGTTCCATTTAATCTTTATTTAAAAAAAAAACTATTATGTAAATATTTGTAACTTTGTATAATATTTATGCATTATACCCTAATCTTTATTCAGTAAAAATTTCATTGCTAATCATGTATTACTTTTTAAGTAATACACATATTTATGTCGTTGTTTCTGTTCCTTATATTATGGCCGCTACTGTATATCCAAGTGTTTTCAAATGCCTTACAACAATCATACGATATATCTGGAGGATTTCTGATATCTTATGCTTTTTAATTAGGGTATCAATTTGGTCAGTCATCAATAACTGCAGGCCTGCTGGAATATTGTCGGTCTCCTTGATCAACCTTTTCATTTCTGAGCCTAGCAAACCATTGATGAACAATATTCTCAACTATGACACCATCTCTATAAATGGAACATATCTTATGTGCTGTTTATATAGCAGTTTTTTTTTTCTTTCCATAAATAAAAGATCCTTAAATGAGAAAAATGCATCTCATTTTCCTCCATTTGAAATTTTAAATTGAAAGCATTTCAATTCCCAATTCACACACAATGAAATGCCATTGTCCGGAATATATATGCCGACTCAGTGTACACAACCCCAAACCACCTCACCGAGGAAGGTCTGAGCATGATTAGGGGCCCCAGACAATGCTTTGTAACTTGTTTTTTTTCTTCCTACATTTATATACGTTAAAATTAAACTAAGCGCAACTAACTATTAAAGGATGAAACATTTTTGCATATTCTGGGGTCTTTTTGTTTTTATTCAAATCCAAGAAACATTTTTGCTCATGATAAGTCTCAAGAAAAAAATATATATATAAAATTCACTATTTTTTATCCATGATGTGTTAAAATTATTCAACTTTTTAACAAGAAAAATCCCAAGTGGATGTTAAAAATTACCGCACAACATTTAGGAGTGATCTATTATGGCATTGTTTTTAGATACATTGTATTTATTTTCAATTTTTTTTTATTTGAATTTTTCACTTATATTGCATATGATCTATTATTGTGCATAATTAGGTCAGAATAAAATTTGTAATTTATATGAATACTACCTTATGGAAATTGAGATGTAGCAGAGTGGGGTCTGGCATGATAGATGGTCCTCTATTATAGATGGTGGGTGAGTAGAAAACACTTTCACCGGCCATGTATAGATGTCATAAATTTCAGTCACATGGGAAACAAAATCATGTATTTAAACATCAACTCTTAAAAAAAAAACACTACAAAATTTTGTTCTTTATCAGATATATAAATTTTAGAAATAGGCAGGGTGCAATATTTTCCATCTTTATCTGATTCAAATTAAACCATAGCTGGTATTGTCATGTAGTAGAATAATGTTTTCTATTCACTAAACCAGACACTTTAGTTTTGACTACACTATTTCAAACTAATCTGTCTATATGATTGATTCATTGAATCATTTTCTATGGCTTATCAGTTCTTGGCAGGTTATTAAAAGCCAGTAAATATTTTTAGATTGTGAGAAATATTTTTTTTTGAGATAATAATGGTTTTAATGATACATGTTTTTTGAGATAATAATGGTTTTAATGATACATGTTTTTTGAGATAATAATGGTTTTAATGATACATGTTTTTTGAGATAATAATGGTTTTAATGATACATGTTTTACTAATTAACCTATAGCTGAGGGGAGAAGAGGTGGATTTCTACCTTTCTAAAGAGTATTTGTGCATGTGAACATAATAACCCAAACCGGAATTCGAACTCGAACCATTATTCATTACATTACTTGCACATCCAAGCTTACAGCACCTTGTATTTCCGAGCAGTCACCCATCTAGGTACTGACCAGCCTCGAAATTGCTTAACTTTGGTGATCATATGGGAACTGCTGTTTCAACAAAATGTGGCCATAAGCCTGTCTATATATGTATATTGTTTGTTACGTTGAAGAAACTATGATGTATCAAACCATAGTTTTAACATCAAACAAACATTACAAACTTCTGTTCTCATGATAAAGCAATTTCATTTAATGTTTTGACATCTCAACTACATCCAGGCTTTATATAAATTTTCTCTGGTTATTGATATGAAATCTGTTTTCCATCACAAATAATATGAAAAAAGATTATATTACTCTTAAAGCTTTAAAGATGGGAATTGCACATCTTTAGATTTTCATAAGTTTAAAATCTTTTCATTTTGGCTTAAAAAGGTAGTAAAAATGAACAGACTGAAATGAAAGCTTTTACTGAATAAAAAATAACAAATTATATTTTTGTTTAAAAATAAAATCAATCAAAATGTTATTTAAAAAAAAAAAACAGTAAAAAATATAAATTACAAAATGGTAAATGTTAAACAGCCTAATAAGAAAATCAATTATAATTATCTGGAATCTATAAGATTGATATTATGTCTTTTTTTTTATAAGGGTAAATTAATTTCCAATTTCTTTTTTATCTAAATTCAAGCATTCAGATTTTATATGCATTGTCATCCCAGCTTTGGTAACAATTTACTTCTTTATACCTCCTATAACAGGGATCGGCAACCTTTTGAAGGAAGTGAGCCAGACAGCTATGCAATGTCTTGGAGGAGGACAATGATATCAAATTTACTATAATAAATTGTCTTGACCTCAGAAGACTGCCTTGGTCTGGAGATTTGAAGAAAAAACAGCAAAGTTAATGCTACTTTACTTAGACAAGTTTCTTATTTTACTGCAGTAGTAACAGTTTAACAACTAACACAATCAACAAAAACTGTAAATTCCTTACTACAGTTCAGTTGATAAGCCAGACAAAAATTCTTCATGGGTTGGATGTGGCCAGCCAACTGGGGTTTGATGAACCCTGTCCTATGAAATTATTATCCAAATTTTTTTTTTCTTTTTTAGTTGATTTGGGGACTGATGCTGAAATCATCCACGAATATCAAGATGAAACAAGTTTTACTTCTACACAAATTTTTGATACTGATGAACTTCTTTTGAGGCTTCCTAGCCGTAAACTTAGTAAGATGATCTTATTTAAAATTTTTGAAAATATCAAATTGTGCTGAGTGTTTATTTCATTTACCATCTTTTTCAGTATGTTTTATTTCTGTGTTGACAAGGTGCAAAAACAAACGTATCAATGATGAAAATGATTATTTGAGTGAAAGTAGTAATGAAAGAAAAATGGGTGCCCCTTATCCACTAGATCATGTTCTATGAATAGGGCTCATAAAACTTCCTAAAACTTAAGTGTTCAATCTATATGCAGTGCAGAAATGTACACTTGGCTGTCACTAGGATAATAAAATCCACCATGCCCCCAGGCAAGCCTGCTCAGTAGGCAGCTGTCGCTTCTCTCAATGGTTGTTAAATTTTTCAATAATGGGGGGAAACTCATTTTTAATGAAAATAGATTTCTGACTTTTGCAATAAAATCTTTGACAGCATTCAAGAGTCATAAAAAAATGTTATCTATCTCACTTGTGTGGTATAGATTATCTCTCATCTAGCTCTAAAGAAGAAAGAAAGAAAGAAAAATTCAGTTATTACCCCTCTTCTTTTTCTTCTTCCTTTCCTCTGTCCCTTTCCTTTTTGGTACTAAAAATAGTGTTAAAGTATACCCTAGTGGATCAAATGAAAGGATAACATTCAATATTCTTGGAAGGTTAGTGAATATGATAGACTACTGAAGAAGGCCACTCCAGAAACAATGGCAAAAATGTAATAAAAACAAAAATGTGAAAACTAATATTAATATATAATTTTGGAGGTTGGTGGTAGTTATGTATATTATTGGAGTAGTAAAAATGAAGAGGAACATTGTCAGTCAGCTGGAGTTCAACAGCTTTAGAAGACCACCAGAACTGTTTCGTTTGCCTTATAGACGTTTGGACCAATCCGTTGCACTTCTTGTAAGTGAGCCTTTTAGCAGAGGATGATTTATGATTAATCCATTGCTTGTGTGCTATATGCATCTGTTTGATCATGACTTGAATTTCAGTGCTATTTTTGTCGAGCCAGTTTTGGTGCTTTCTTTTTGGGAGGCCAAGGACTTCAATAGATGATGAGTAAATAGTAATCTTTAAAGACTTCCACAATGTTTCTACAATATCACTGATTTCAACAGAATCCAAGCTGACGTCGAGTGTCACAGATAACTGATTTCTCTTATCTTCAGTCTTCAAAGCCATGACATTGATTTGCTTGGGTATATTTGAGCCAGCCGAATGTCTTTTGCAAGACAATTGAACAGAGATTCTACTTTGGAGCATAGTGTGATCTGAAAGACATGTTGTGCTGTGAAAAGATTGGGTGATGTCTTTTTTCTTTTTTTTTTTTTTTTTAATCATTTCACCCCGAGCAAGGCGAAAACACCACTGATGTGCAGGGGGCTACATAAATGTAAAAAGATTAATTAGAGAAGAGTGAGGAGTACAAACTAGTTAGAAAGGAACAATAGAAAGCTGAGAAAGCAGGTGCGATGACAGATACATAGGTGGAGAGAAAGGGAAGGTTATAGGGGGGTGGGGAGAGAGCTAGAGTCCAGTGGTTAGTAGATGAGTATTGACTTTGCATTTAAATTTCTGGAGGTTGTAGCCGTCAGGAAAGCAAGAATACGGAAGTGAGTTCCACAGGCGGGAAGTGCGAGAGAGGAAGCTGCAGGAGTAGAATTGTCGTCTGCATTTGGCTAACCTGACTGTGAATGGGTGGGACCCAGTTGCCAGTCTGGTTGCACGGGTAAACACCTGTTGAGGAGGCATCAGTGACTTAAGCTCATCCGAGCAGAAGCCATGAAAATATTTATAGAAGAGACAGAGGGAGGCCACATTTCGACGATGGGAAAGTGACTGCAGTCGAGCCGCCAGATCATTACCTATCACATTACAGACTCTCCTTTGGAGCCTGTCAAGAACACTGAGGAGAACGACAGGGGCACCTGACCATAAATGGCAGCAGTACTCCGTGCACGGACGGATGGTTGACTTGTATATATGCAGGATGGATTCAGGTGGAAAAACATCCTGGATCGACATAGTGACCCAACCTTCTTAGCAGTAGATTTTGCTATGGATTCATTATAGTGGTTCCATTTGAGGTCTGAGGACAGGGTAAGTCCGAGGAGGCATAGTGTATTACTCTCCGGGAGAATCGCTTGGTTCATGCTTATGGGAGGCAGGAGAGGTTGCCTGTAATGGTTGACAGACAACAACTTGGTTTTAGATGAATTGAAGTTGACAAGCCACTTCTTGCCCCAGTTCACCACAGAGTGTAGATCGCGTTCAAGGTCAGCAGCGAGATTATGTCTGTCCGCCTCGACATGTTTCTTACTGGTGCGGGAGTATATTGTAGTGTCATCTGTGTAGATGCCTACTTGGGATTGATCTCATCTGCGAGGTCGTTGATGAAAATAAGGAAGAGCGTTGGGCCCAGGATAGAGCCCTGTGGTTCTTGCTTTGTAGTTATATGGTTGATCTGATGCCAGTTTTTGAATCTAGGGGTGCATCCAGGTTAATTTGTGATGATTCTGGTGTTGAAAGAAAGCGAAAGATCAAATTCCTTACACATGGAAAGAAGATGCAAACCATTTGAATTCATTTTACCTACCTCATGCGGGCCAACGAAACCTGGCCATGTGAGATGGTCCCTTCCAACTTGAGTATTGAAATCATTTAAGAGAATGAGTTTCTGTGAAAAGGAACTTCGGAGGTAATGGAGCGCAATTTATCATAAAAGGTCTCAGTTTCTTGCTTGGGACATGGTTGGCATGTAGTAACTTAAAAGTGTTATTTGGGCCCCCATCACAAGATCTAACATCAGCATCATTATGTGATCATCAACTCCCTGCAGAAGTGAGGTCAATGATTTTTCAACATCGTATCTAATAGCAAAGCTCACACCTGACTGACAATACTCCTCTTCATTTTTTCTACTCCAATAAAATACATAACTACCACCAACTTCCTTGAGCTGAAATGTACGTGTAAACCAAGTTTCACTAAGAGCACATATGTAAACATTGTACTTTCTTGATATACATGAGATAAGAGCAGTTCTGCATTTTAGGGTGGTATCATGATCTTGTGGTGTTCTGATATTCCAAGAACCAAGACTAAAATTTCTACTTTTCCTTTTTATATTTTTTTTTATTTTTACTGAATAATTGGATAATCTCACAGCTGCAGTATGATGCCAAGTTAGAGAAATGAGCCAGCAGTTTTTAGGGTTTGTTTTATCACCCCCTCCCCAGATTTGGGAAAGCAGTGCTGCATCTAAATAGATCTGTTTTGTCATTATCAGAGGACACAGATTGTACAATTGCTCGGGGGGTCTGTGCAGGAACGTTCATCACCTGATTGTCGCCACTGTGCAGAGCGCACTCTAAGAACTTTCAGTAGTATCCTCTACCTGTTCCCATCACTATTGCTCCATTGCTAGTGGGCTTGAGATAGCAAGATAGAAAGATAAGATCGAAGAATTGAACTATCGAGATGATTTGATTATGGTGGTGAAGGCATGTTTAGAATCAGCCAAACTTTTTGGAAGTGCTGAGAGCAAGACCTTAGTGCAAATATTTGCCATGAACACAATGAACAACCCCCCTTCGGTTTTATTAGAGTAGAGTGATCTCTCTGGTACTTCCAGTACACACACACACACACACACACACACACAGGCACACATGTCTGACCCATAGATAAGACCCTAACAGGTACTACCACTCTCAGGCCAGGCATTTAAGGGTTAACTCCACATCTTCTAAGACTCCAAATAGTAAATTTAGTTACACCATTGGTTGCAGTTTATATGCTATGCCCTTTTATATATACATATATATGTATGTATGTATAAAAGGGCTTTAAAGGAAAGTGAAAATACCTTATTTTGATTTGAATCCTTGTTTGTTTTATATATATATATATATATATATATATATACTATTATTTTATTTTATGTTTGTGTTCACCACAAAGAATGGAATAAATATCCAAGATTTTAAGGAATATTTTAAAAACTTCATTTATTAGATCATGATTAAAGATAGAGAAAAATTTTTAGTCACAACATTCACACTGTACACTTTTTTTAAGAGGATAAAAAAATAACTTTCTTGTGTAAATTAAAGGATGTACAAAAGCAAGTAAAGTAACTTTCCCTTGAGGTTCAGATATTTATTAACAATTTACAAGCAACTAAGAATGGGTGGGGGATAAAATAAATCACTTTTGAGATGAATAGGTAAGTTCACACTCTGTAATCTAGTGTCCTAGTCTCTCTATTCCTGTGACATGGATGATGAATTTTGCACTCATGAGACAGATTCTTGAGTTTGTTCTTTTTAATGTTCAGTATAAGTTTACTTTTTTTTTTATAGTTTTCTTATTTTTTTTGCTATTCTCATTAAGACCTTTAACCAGAAAAGGTACAAAGTTCAATGGCTTTGAGGCATGACAATACTGAGATGACAAAGATAATTGTTTTATCATTTCAGACGAGTGTGTATGTAACATACTTTTTTAAAAAATAGAATTAAAAGTATTATTTACTCGTGAAAATGAGTGATTTTTTTTTTCATTCTGGAAAAAAAACGTGATTAGACTTTGTAAACTGAAACCCTCAATTATTATTAAACATGATTAATTTATTATAAATTCTCTTCAAATATGAACAATGGCGTTTTTTAAATTCAATAAATCTTATGAATAATTTATGAGTGTTTTCTCTAGTAACCAACAGCTTTTTGTTTACAGATACTTTAAGATAAAATTAATTTCATCTCTTTAGCTTGATAAAGTCCATCATAGGACAAAATGCGTAGGCAAGAAAAATATAGTTTTCCTCTTGTCTTCTTTATTTAACCATGATCAATTTAAAGTTGCATATTGGCAAGGAGGTCTCTGTTTAATTTTAATAGCATTTCCATCAGATACATCTTACAACCCCAAATGATTATGAAGCTTTATTTTATGTACAAGTATTATTTACATTGGGAATATCATAGAATGTTTTTATTATAAAAATAATATAAAACATTTAAGTCTTGTGAACAAATCATTGCAAGTGTAAAGTAATGCACAAATTCCATTTTAGATATTTTGAATATCATTTTTGAATAGTGTAATAAGATATCAGTTTTGTTTGTGCTTAAGCTAAATTTTGATTAGCCTTCATATATGGTCAAAAGAAATCATCATTAATCAGAATAATCATGACCAATTGAAATTATTTAATTGGTGTCAGATCTTGTGGCAGATCATGGGCTGAAAATAAAAGAAGACATTAAATTTAGTTACATATTTTGTTGAAAAAAGTTACATTAATAGGAGAAAAGTGTAAAAATATATGTACATTTATTTTATTTTTCTTTACAATTGATTTTGGATTACTGTTGACAATAAAAACTCAAAAAGTATTAAAATGTAATCTACTGATGTTTTGTTAATAGGAATCTTTCAGTGATTGTGATTTAAACGAATTTTGAATCAGCTGCAAGATTCACTGTATTTTTTATTTTTCCAAGGAAGCTTTTTAAAAACAGAATTATGAATAAAGATTTTATTATTTTACAGTGTCTAGTGTTGGTTCAAAAGGATCGTCGACAACTTTGAAAAAAAAGAAAACTTTACGATCTAAAAGCATAAAGTATCGAACTGTTCGAATGCCACGAAATGCAACCAGTGTAGACATTGTCCGAAAATTAAATGATGAAGAGGTTGTGGATGATGACGGTCACATGACAGAAGATGGAAAGGATGTTATTCGTTCAATGCCTGTGAGCCTCACTGGCAAAATACAAGCCTTGTAAGTTTATCTGAATATGATATATGTTTATATACATACATTTATGTAACTTATAAGCATAGAAAATATTTGTCAAATAATGAATATTTGAGTATATCTAGACATCTTATTAACAATGGAGCATTTTTGCTAAGATGCATATTGTGTATAAAACATGTTATGTGTTGCTTTCTATTAAACTTCATTATAAGTATCTATATTCTGTTTTATATGTAGGCATAACTCACTAAGATTCACTGTTATTTTCAGAAGAACATTGTATTGAATTTAATAATACCCTGAATTAATTAATTTAGCTTTTAGAGAGCATATTTAAAAACAAAAGAAATTAGCTTAATTATATAAGAAGTTATGCAAATATAAAAGTTCTTTTATTTTAACTCAAAATAGATTTTTGAAGTCTAGTATTGTGCTGAAAAATATATAAATTCTTTACGAAATATAGAATTTTTCTGTAGGTCTATTTTTTAATCTCTTTGAAAGTGCCTGATAATTTTTCAAAACCCTTCTGTAAGTATTTGTTTTTTTTTTGTTTTTTTGTTAACCAATATGGAGAAGGGTGTTGGCAAATAATATTAAGGCAAGCCAAAAATATATTCAATTCAAAATAGTTTAACCACTAAATAAGGGAAACATTTGTCCCTCATGTGTTTATTAGTTGCAAGTCAGGATATCTGGGTGGGTAACAGATATCGGTGTAGAAAGTGGAATTGGCAAACTGAATTCAGATTCCTGCCTATTCTGTTGCATTGCACAAGTACCCTTGCAAAAAGCATAAATTCATCTCTTCTCTTCCAATGTGTGATTTAAATATTGCCACTCTAACCTTCAGTTGCATTCAGTCTAAGAGAAGGAATATTCTAAATAAACAATTGAGAAAGCAGTGGGAAACTATTCCACTATCTTGCCCATAATTACATGACCCTTTACAGATAGAGAAAAATCTGTCGAGAATCATGATCGCCCATGTCTTGAAAAAACAGTTAAAAAAAAAGAATCCCCAAAACTTGTAAGTAAATATTTTTTAATTCTAAATAATATTGAAGTATTTATTTAGCATGAACATCTTTTTCATTATTAATGTGAGGAATTGGTTTTCATCTTTTTTGTTCTCTGGAGTTGTCTCTCTTGCATTATTTAAATTATATTCTTCATAATTTCTTTTCTTGATCAACTGATGTCACAGGAAATGGTTAAGGATGAGAGAGAATGATTTTTATCTACCTTGAAAAAAAAAATCCTTTTTTCTTCAAAACCGTTTGTTACAAAGTCATTCCCAAATGGTTATCGTTGTAGTCCCTAAGACTAAAGGATAGATTTTATCCAAGGTGACCACGGTTAAAAGTCACTTCTGTCCATTTCTTGAAAGATTGTGACAATTTTAAAAAAAATTTATTTTTTAATCATTTCACCACAAGCAAAAATGTGAACACCATTAGTCTGCAGACGTTTAGAGTGAAAGAAAAGACTGTGTACAGGGGTATTGAAGAAAGGATAAAAGATGAATGGTATTCAAGAAGATAGAAGATGGCAATTGATGTTGCCTTTAAATTTTTGGAGATGTAGCTATCAGGGAAACAAGTAAACAGATTAGAAGTGCCAGTTGCATTCAACTATTTTAATGGTAATATTGATATTGAAAGATGAAACATTACATTATTGATTAACTAAGTTGAAATATATAATTCTTATCCCAAAAGCAAATAAATTTTCTAAGAATAAAACTAATTTAAAAACTACTTCCACAAATATTTGCAATATTAATTTACAAATTTAAAAGTATTGTTAGATCTCAATAAGTGTATGTAATGCATTTAATAGTAGGCTGTTGACTGGCTTGTTTGTACATATTGCTATGTCTTGTGTTATTTGATACAAATATGGTAGATTGAAATTTTTAAAATTTATCTGCAGTCTGTTGACAGTCTGGAATTTTAATCTTTTTTTACATCTAGTTTAAAGATTGTATTCCCTATGAATTAAGTGTATGCAGATTTTCTTAAAGATTTTTTTTTATATTTCCAGACAACATCTTTCTGAAAATCAACAAGCCAGCAATAAGAGATTAAAATATTCAACTTGGTTTTCCTCCAGCATCACCAGTGTAAACATTTTCATTATTTTTCTTGATGTCTTTTCTGTTGTCAGATATAACCTACTGTGTGTGTGTGTGTGCGCACTTATTCAAATTCTTTGCTGCTCTAAAATTCTTTATCATTCAGAACTCTAATAACCTTAACACAGTCACTTCCTAAAGTTTGACATATAATTGACTAGTTACTGAGTGCAAATTGGTTACTACATTTTGTTTAACTAAGTTTGAATTCTTTTAATAATTTTAGTACAGTTGTAGACAAGCCTCAATCAATTGGAAAATCTAGAATAAATGAAGAAGAACCCTAGATGACATTGAACAGAAATTTTTTAAGTTTCACACAATTTTATTGATAATGCATGTCAGAATCTATACTATAATAAGAGCCGTATCTGTTTGTCACATGATTCAACCAGTAATAAAATATGCAGCATTTCTTTTACTAATAAGATATACAGTATTTCTTTCAGTAATAATTTAAACTAAAATTTAAACATAAAATTCAAAAGTAAAGTCTTAGAAGTTGAATTTATGAGTAGGATATTTTTAGTGCAGAGGATATACGTTTGATGCCTATGGGTCGAGGGTGGTTACTTATTATTTATAATTGGAAGATTGCGCTCTTTCTATTGGTTGACCTGCTTTTTTTCTTGATCTTGACACTCTATAGGCTGCTGCTGATAAATCTTAACATTTCTGTATTATGATTTTTTGCATGATAGCATATGTGAGATAATTTTAAAGCTGAATATATCAATAGATATTTAATAAATTCTCAGCACCTTGGCAAAAAAATAAATAAATAAAAAAGTCCTGTTCAGCTGGTTTATTTTCTTTTTTGATCATGAGAGCTTTTAAGATTTGGCATCTTTTGGTACAACCAACATGATATAAAAAAAATGGTCGGTGTTGTTTATTAGGAGCTGGATAATGGATGTGTTGGGAGCATTTGGACCTAAGAAAAAAATTGATAGTGCATTTTTGTGTAGAATATTTTGTTTATTGAATGGAACAAAAAATATTGCAACCAAGAAGAGAGGCGGAGAAAAATAGGTCAAAAGTTAATATGAAACTCGGTATCTTTTTCTACCTCATTTTTCTTCTGTTTTTTTTCTTCTTTTTTCAGTCATGGAACAAATTTAAAAAACGGGTGAATAACGTGGCACTTTATACAGCATTGTGGAAATCAGCCATAAAGAAGATTAAAGGCCATTTTGGTACAAGTGTCACTTCATATTTTCTGTTCTTGAAGTGGCTTTTCTGGTGGAATCTTTTTTCTTTCTTCATAGCATTCTGCTTCCAGGTTCTTCCTCAGTTACTCTATAGATTTTTTCAGATGGAACCCAAAGGATATTCAAATAACACAAATTTTGTTGGTACAGATCTTCTGACAGGGAAAGTGAGTATCTGCATTCATTTTTACATCATTTTTAATATTTGTGTTATACAAATGAAATATCATTTTTAATCTAATTAATAACAGCAATTATTTTTAGTAATTCAAATTGGTAGCTAGCAGTGCAATCTGGGTCTTATAGCCTTGGGTGGCAAACAAAACCTGAATGGTCAAGTGGTTGGTAAGTAAACTGCCCCCCCCCCCCCAATCAGACCCTGGTCTAGTGAGATGGGTATAAAAAACAAGAGCTGTTTAAGGGTGGATGAACTTCTTGAATTCAAAGACCATTCACTCCAACTATGGGTTAAATAGTCTCACTAACCCACAGTTGGCCAAATGTAATAAGTATGGCTACACTTCTGAAGAGATGGTCAACCAGGAAGAGGTTCATTCAACAGGAGTGAAAAGGTTCTGGATTTTTTAGTTTTTTTTTTTTTTAATCGTTTTCCCCCCGAGCAAGGCATTCCACTGCCACTATTGCGCAGGGGGTTACATAGGGTCGGGGAAGTGATGGGAAAAGGATGGTTAGATATAGGAAATGTCAGAAGGAGGGTGATAGAAGGGTAAGGGTACTGAGAATGAGGGTTGGGTAGATGGTGAGAGTGTTTGAGAGAATAGATGCAAGTTAGTGTGTTAGGTGTCTATTGACCTTACATTTAAACTCCTGGAGATTGTAGCTGTCGGGGAAGCAGGCATGTGGAAGGGAATTCCACAGTTGGAAGCGCGAGAAAAGAAGCTGTTGGAGTAGAAATTACGGTTACATCAATTTTACTGTAAAAGGGTGGGACCTAGTTGCTAATCTAGTATCTTGTGTAAATTTGTATCTAGGCAGCACCAATGACCTAAGTTCATCGGGGCAGAAGCCGTGAAAGTACTTATAGAAGAGGCACAGGGAAGCCACGTCACTCCGGTGAGAGAGTGGTTGCAGCTGGTCCA
Source organism: Ascarosepion bandense (assembly GCA_037127315.1). Taxonomy (NCBI): domain Eukaryota; kingdom Metazoa; phylum Mollusca; class Cephalopoda; order Sepiida; family Sepiidae; genus Ascarosepion; species Ascarosepion bandense. The sequence goes on from JBBBDQ010001371.1 coordinate 1,043,532, forward strand.
CCAAGTCAGGATTGATCATGTTACAGATTCTCCGTTGTATTTTGTCAAGAAGTCCGAGGAGAGTAGCAGGGGCACTCGACCAGATGTGGCAGCAGTATTCAATACACGGGCGGATAGTAGATTTATATATGTGCAGGATAGATTCAGACGGGAAAAATTTCCGGGCCCTGTACAGAGAACCGACCTTCATAGCAGCAGACTTAGCAATGGATTCGATATAGTCATTCCATTTGTGGTCCGCTGAGAGTGTAAGGCCAAGGAGGCGTAGTGTTTTACTCTCAGGGAGGCAAGCCTGTTCCATGCTAATGGGAGGTAGGTGCGATTGTCTATGATGGTTAATTGATAGCAGCTTCGTTTTGGAAGCATTGAAATTCCCGAGCCATTTCCTACCCCAGTCCACTATGGATTGGAGGTCCTTTTTAAGCTTAGCAGCGAGGTTCGCTTTGTCGCCCACACCGGGTTTTTGATTAAGGCGAGAGTAAATTGTGGTGTCATTGGCGTACATGCCTACTTGGGATCTAATGGCATCTGGGAGATAATTAATGTAGATCAGAAAGAGCGTGGAACCTAGGATAGAGCCTTGAGGAACGCCAGTGTCCATATGGTAGTTTTGGGAGGCATGTTCATTTAATACTACCTTCAATGTGTGGTTACAGAGGACTGACTGGATTAGATCAAACAAATGTCCAGTTATACTATAGCACCACAGTTTGCATAAAAGGCCAGCATGCCAGACTCTGTCAAACACTTTGGAGATATCCAAGGCAACGGTTTGTGCTTTGCCATTCTTGTCAAGAGCCTGGTATATGTACTTGGTAATGGTCGTTAGCATATCAGCAGTAGACCTGGTGAAGCAGAAACTGTACTGTTTGTCTGAGAGAAGCCTGTGGGCCGTGAGATGCTGAATCACCTTGGTGTTGATAATGGCTTCGAAAATTTTGCCAAAGATCAGAAGGAGGCTGATAGGGCGGTAATTAGCGGGGTCCAAGAGTTCACCAGTATTCTTAGATATAGGAACTACAGAGGAGAACTTCCAACAGGCAGGAAAGCAGGAAGCAGATAGGCAGAAGTTATAGAGTTTAGAGAGGACAGAAGAGAGTTCTGGGGCACATTTCTTCAGGACTATGGATTTCAAATGAAATTTATTAGAGTAAAAATTACTAAAACAAATTTATATTTAATAATTTAATATTGACATACGTAAAACACCAAATTGTTATTTAGCTTTGTCTTTTATTGGTACATATAAAAATCTTTCTTTATTTGAAAAATTTGCATTCGCAAACTGTATACAGATTTAGATGTCAGTAGTTGAATTCTATACATTTACAAATTCATATTATAACGAATAATATAATATACACTTACATATTCATACATTGATTCTTTTATATAATGTGTGATAGAAAAATGAATTATGTCAAAAGCCTAATTGATTTTGAAAAATATAGAGAAGTATTTTACAGGAGAAAAATATATTTGAACAAAAATCTTGAAATATTTCAATTAGTTTCTTCTACATTTTGTTCATGAAAGAAAGTTCAAAATATTGTCTTATTGATATAAATTTCATGTCTTTTGCTGAGATTTTTATTTTCTGTATAATTTTGGTTTCTTTTTATTATCAAACTGAGATTCTTGTTCTGTTAAAATAAAACTTTCTTGAACATGTGAGCAGTTATTATTTTTAATCTTGTACATATTCACCAAACATGTTGAAGTTTCAGTCTAAATTTTGCATTTCTCGTATAAGTTTCTGTTGATAAAAAGCTTGAATAATTTTGTTGATTTAGGTTGCTCATTCTCTTTCATGACTTTCATTCTTAGGGTTGGTTTGAGAATACAGAATTATATTATGGATTCTATACAGACGGAAGCATATCAATAACTGATTCTTCATATAATATGCCTTATGCTTATTTTATAACCAGTGCAGTCAATTATCTACTTTTACTGGCCATAACTGCTTACAGGTAAGTTCATCTATGGCTAACAGATTTTTTCCAAAGATTAGAAACAAACAGAAAATATTTAACAGTATCATAGAGAAGTGTAAAGAGAAAATTTGTTTATTAGAAATGATGAAAAAAAGAAAATTTCAAAGAAAACCTATTGTAGAGTACTTAATGCATTTGTTTGTCGCCTGACCGAACTAATGTGCTTATAAAACTTCAAATTGTTAAACGTAGAAAGGATTCATTTAAACAAAAGTAGAAGTTTTTCGTCTGTAATAATATGATCTAATCGTAATCTTTAGGAGAGAAGTTGGATAAATAAACAATGCAATAAATTTATTTTTCTTTAAAGAGGATAAATATTTCAAAAGTATTTAATAAAATTACAACAGTCACAGACATCATCATTCTATGATTTTAAAAAGTTTCTTGATTGTCAAAAAGTAACAAACTAACCTTAGGCCAAGTGGATGATCACTCTCAGGTCTGTTCAGATTATTAATGTGTTTATTTAACTCTTTTTTAACAATGTATTTTCTTAATTTCTCTCGAACTCATTAACTGACTTTTTTAGACTCTTGCAATGACTCTCAAAGATGCAGAATTCTTAATCCTATTTACTAAATTAGTTCAGGTTTGAATTTGAATGATGTATCATTTTTATTTTATTACTTGCACTGTTTTGTTATTTTACTTTCTGTTTTCAGTTTAAAGACTTTCTATATTTTTACCTAAATGTTGAATGAATTGAAATTTTACTGAATAACAAACAAATATTATTTAAAAAGAAATCATAAAAATCAAGTTAAAAACATAGCAATTTCATGTTAAATCCTATAATAAATTAGAATATCTGAAAAATCATAAAAAATCAAATTGTATGGTTTTCTAACTGATCCTGTGTCATTTTCAATAGCTGGACAGAAATATTTTCAGAAAGAAAGCAGTTTTTCTAGTTATGAAATCTTTGTCTCTGTATTTTGTTTCTATTTGCTAAATCTCTTCACAAGAGTTTGTAATCAAATCTTATTAAATTTGTTTTTGTTTGTCAGAAGGAAAATAAATATGCTCTAAGTAGAATGAAAGTGAACTGTATTAATTCTATTATTTGGACTATTGTCCTCATCTTTGTTGCTATTTTGTACATTTCAGCTGTTGTATGCTCCAGCCTTCTTCAGGTGCTAGGAATTTTGAACTGAATCCTTTATTACAATCACTGGGGTAAATCATTCTCATTTCTTGCATAGAGCCTCTTTTGGTAGTCATGAGATATCTCCCTCTAACCTACTTACATGAAGCCTGATATTGAACTCACAACTTTTTGGGACACATGGCCCAGTGGATACAGACATTGGTAAGTTCCTGTGACTTGACCCAAAAAGTTGTGAGTTCAATACCAGGCTACAGCATTGGCGAACAAGTAACTTATATGGTTAGAAGGAAATAACTACCAAAAGAGGCTCTATACAAGGAATGAGAATGATATACCCCAGTGATTGTTATATTTGAAATTCTTTGAAGAAGGCCAGAACATACAACAGTTGAAATGTCATATAAATTACAACAAAGATGAGGACAATAGTCCAAATAATGTAAATAGTGTAAATACCTCATCTCAGAAATATAGACAAGAACTATATTAATACTTTCACTGCTGCCTTGTTGTTTAAGGTCATTGTTGGCTGGGCTGGCCTATTTAGGAGACAAATAAAAAATTTACATATACTGGAAGTAAATGATTAGACTATAAAAATTAAGCTAAACAACACCCTAACACAATAAAATAATAATAGAAAAATCAGAAAACAAGTTGGATTGTACATTACTATATTATTATTATTTTTAAAAATCTTGTCACTCCAAGCAAAAGGTGTAATTGCCACTAACGCACAGGGAGTTACAATGAGAGAAAAGATTGGGTACAGTGGATAGTGAAGAAAGGATAAAAGATGAATGGTATTTAAGAAAATACAAGATGGCAATTGACATTGCATTTAAATTTTAAGATATTCAGGCTATCAAGGAAGCAAGTAAACAGTTTCACAGGTAGAAAGTGCTACAAAAGAAATTGAGTAGAAGTGGTGGTTGCATTTAACTATTTTGATGGTAAAAGAGTGGGACCTAAATGCCAATCTAGTGGTATGCTTAAATTCACATCTAAATTAGTTTGGACACTAAACACTAGTTAGTTTATAACATAAATACTATAAACTGGCATTTCATGGTGTCTTGAAACACACACACACACACACAAAGGTGGACACCAAACGGCAACAGTCCACTTTTATATTTACATATGCTCTATCTCTGACATTGAGCACTTTTATCCATAGAGTATACTTTAATACTATATATATATATATATATATATATATATATATATAATATATTATTCTATATCTAAAGCACAACTTGAAGTTTCATGCACTATTATGATCTGACTGTTTTTAGATTTGAATTTTGTTTTTTGGTACTAGTGTTGTTTAAGGTCATAAATTATAAATCTGGGATGTCAATTTATTATTTTAATTTAATTTGTATCAAAACTTAAACAGGGTAGTTAATTGTAAATTGCAAATGGAAAAATGTAGGCAAGCCAATTAATGCTTTGTTATGATTTATAGTTCCTGTTCATTTCACTGTGATGTCCATTGGAAAACAAATGAATCTGTTTTTCTCTACATTATCTTGACAATATGTTGCTGTTGTTATATAGTTATTGATGGAAGAAAGAACATTTGGACAAACCACTTTCCTATAACTACCTAATTAGGTAGCAGCAACAAAAACCTGCTACTCTCATAGTTACCCTTGGCAGAGTTTAATCAAACCTGTTTAGATTTAAAATAGTTTAAAAAATTAGTATTGAAATGTGTTATTAAAATATCGAATTAATTTTGCAATTGATAGTAAAATTAAGATTACAAGAAACAAAGTTTTTAATTTTTCTTGCATGAAGTGATAATGTTTAATAGTCACTCAAATGTGTGTTTTTATTTTATCCTTTTGGGGTAAATTGCTGATTTTCCTACAAATCCAAACAGACATAAATTTAACAATTTTTCAACATATTTGAATTAAATAACTTTTTAAAAATAGCTTTTTGATTAATCCTGAAATATTTTTTTTTCTTTGGGCAGCATTGCAAAGTCATACAAAATTAATTATGTAGAAGCTGGTAATGAAAACACATTCTATTTTGTTACCAAGATATTTTGTGGATGGGACTATGGCATAACATCCAAAGATGCTGCATTGCTTAAACATAAAGGTTTATGCAATGAATTCCAAGTAAGTATATTCTATAAATCATTATCTTTTAATGCACATTTTTTTCTCAAACTAAGAATTTCTCAAAGACTGATAACTTCATTCTGTGGTTCTTGGCTTTTACAATATTTTGGAAATATTCTTAGCTCATATATGAAATTAAATAATTCAATTCATAGTTGTTTTTTTTTTAATTTGTTCTTCAAAATTTTGTTACTTTTAAATTAACGCATGTTGCTATAAAAATTAAAATTATGTTTAGTAAATATCCATTGTATGCTATCTCTGATAATATTGTATAACAAGATTTGAAGCATGTTCCATTAAAAATAGTTTCTATATTCATTTTTTTGTTTGTATGAATTTATGAAGTAAATCAAATTTAATGGAACAATTCAATTCCACTTTAAATGCTTTCACTTAAAGAAACACATCTACTTTAGTCTATAAATGTCTTATGATTTATTTCATATTAAATTTGTTTGTATATATGCTTAATTTACTGTACACAAAGAATTCATTTTACATTACAGAATGATGATTACTGATGCTGTTTTTGATAAAATTACTGAGTATAATCTATTCCATCATTTGGAGCTTGAAAAAGGAAGAAAATAACATAGTCTTCTCTCTTCCTCTATGTCTAATATAGACATTGCTATATCCATAATACACAACAAGTGATACCTTAACAAGACAAGAGGAAGGACTAAAACAATACAGAAATAAACAGTAAAAATGAAATAATCATAAAAACATGCTAAACATACAATTATGCATAAGTCATTGATGAGCTTTGGTAGCAAATAGTGTCACACAGAGACATTTAGACACATATAAAGAGTATCCTCCCCAAAAGTGTATTCATTCTTTAAATATCAATAAATGCAGTGTTTATTGACTTGCAAACAAGATTAATGGCTGAAATCAAGAAATATTGGCAAACCTGGATAAACATGCCCACAACAAGACAGAATGTCAAAATTGGAAACTCTGACCACGCCGTAGTCTCCGTAAACATATCAATCCGCACTAACTCTACCCAAGAAAACCAGACCAGCAGAATATCATACTGCTACCAAAGAGCCGACTGGGACTCGTTCAGGGACTTCCTCTGCGACGTCCCCTGGAACAACGTCTTTGATCTTCCTGTCGAAGACTGTGCCTCCGAAGTCTCCTCTTGGGTTAAGGCTGGCATCAATGCTTTTATCCCTGCCAGAAAATTCCAACTAAAACCTAATTCGTCCCCCTGGTTCTCACCCGCTTGCTCAGCCGCTATTGCCCACCGGAACCATTTCTTCCGGCTCTATCGAAGCTGCTCGTCGAACCAAAACAGGCGCCTTTTCACCTCAGCACGGAACAAGTGTAAAAAAGTACTGAGCGAAGCCAAGAGGGTGTTTGCTACCAGAATTAGGCAATGCATAGCATCCTCTAAGTTTGGCTCCAAAGATTACTGGCGTCTCTGCAAAAGCGTGCTCAGCAGGAACAAGACTTTAATACCCCCACTAATCAATGAATTTGAAGTTCTCACCTCCCCAGCCGACAAGGCTGAATGCTTTGCCCGTAGATTCTCAACCAATTCGACACTGGACTCGTTAGGAATACCTACACCAGACTTCCCACCCAGAACTAAGGCTCAACTAAATAACGTCCACATTTCACCCTCGCTGGTCGCCAAGATAATAGTGCAACTTGACCCACACAAAGCGAGCGGCGGTGACGGAATCCCAGTCATAGTACTGAAGAAATGTGCCCCAGAACTCTCCTCTGTCCTCTCTAAACTCTATAACCTCTGCCTATCTGCTTCCTGCTTTCCTGCCTGTTGGAAGTCCTTCTGCGTAGTACCTATATTTAAGAATTCTGGTGAACCCTCAGACCCCGCCAATTACCGTCCTATTAGTCTCCTTCCAATCTTTGGCAAAGTTTTCGAAGCCATTATCAACGCCGAGGTGATTCAGCACCTTATGACCAACGGGCTTCTCTCTGACAAACAGTATGGGTTTCGCTTCACCAGGTCTACTGCTGATATGCTAACGACCATTACCGAGTACATATACCAGGCACTCGACAAGAATGGTGAAGCCCGAACCATTGCCTTGGATATCTCCAAAGCATTCGATAGGGTCTGGCATGCTGGCCTCTTGTGCAAACTGCGGAGCTATGGGATAACTGGACATCTGTTTGACCTCATCCAGTCCTTCCTCTCTAACCGCACATTAAAGGTGGTATTAAATGGGCATGCCTCCCAAAACTACCAAACGAACGCGGGCGTCCCTCAAGGTTCTATCCTAGGTCCCACGCTCTTTCTGATCTACATTAATGATCTCCCCGACACCATTAGATCCCAAGTTGGCATGTATGCCGACGGCACAACAATCTACTCCCGCATCGATCAGAAACCAGGTCTGGACGACAAAGTGAACCTCGCTGCCGCACTTGAAAGGGACCTCCAATCCGTAGTGACCTGGGGTAGGAAATGGTTGGTAAATTTCAATGCCTCCAAAACAAAGCTGTTATCAACTAACCACCATAGACAATCACATCTACCTCCCATTAGCATGGGACAGGCAAGCCTCCCAGAGAGTAAAATACTACGCCTCCTTGGCCTTACACTCTCGGCGGACCTCAAATGGAATGACTATATTGAAACCATTGCCAAATCTGCTGCTATGAAAGTGGGCTCCCTGTGCAGGGCCCGGAAATTCTTCCCACCTGAAACTATTCTGCACATATACAAATCTACCATCCGCCCGTGTATTGAATATTGCTGCCATATCTGGTCGGGTGCCCCTGCTGCTCTCCTTGGGCTTCTTGACAAAATAGAAAGGAGGATCTGTAACGTGGTAGATACTGACTTGGCAGACCGGCTGCAGCTGCTCTCACACCGGCGTGATGTAGCTTCCCTGTGCCTCTTCTACAAGTACTTTCATGGCTTCTGCTCCGATGAGCTTAGATCACTGGTGCCGCCTAAGCACGAATTTACACGAGATACTAGATTAGCAACTAGGTCCCACCCTTTTACAGTTAAACAAATAAGATGTAACCATAAATTCTACTCCAACAGCTTCTTTTCTTGCGCTTCCTGCCTGTGGAACTCCCTTCCACAAGTCTGCTTTCCCGACAGTTACAATCTCCAGGTGTTTAAATGTAGGGTCAATAGACACCTCCTATCACACTAACTCCCAACTATTCTGACAACACTCTCATCTACCCAACCCTCATTCTCGGTATCCTCACCCGCCTATCACCCACCCTCTGTTATTTCCTATATTTAATCAGCCTTTCTCCACTCTACGTAGCCCCCTGCACAGTAGTGGCAGTGACATGCCTTGCTCGGGGTGAAACGCTTATAAAAAAAAAAAAAAAATGTTTTTTCACATGACACCATTTTTTTTTTTTAACTACCTTCACTCCCTGGCAATGTTTATTGTTTTAAAAAGCAATGATTAGAATTTTAATAAAACCTAAACATATGAAAGTGATTTTCTACATTTTCTTTGTTCTTGAGAATCGACAATAAAAATAATGAACACTTTTTATTTGAATGTTTCCACTAGATTGTTTATTGGAATGATTGGAAAACATCAGCTGATTGCTAATTCAAACTTTATAAAATGGTAAATAAAGATTTCCTTAGAGTTGATTCATATATTTTAGTAATTTAGTAAAGTTTATAAATTTGTGAATAAAAAATTTTCACATTTACTACTTTATAAATTGGTAAATGATAACTATTGAATTGCAGTATTAGTTTTTAGAATATTGTAAATAAAATTATTCTCATAAATAAAAACTGTAATAAATAAATAGTGATCAATATTTTTGTAAGTTCTCAAGAAAAATGTATAAATTCACTTTCATCATGCATTTGAGTTTTATGAGACTGAGTGATGGTAATTAAAAAAAGTGCTGTAATGGAGGATAAAACATCCTTTTGACATTGTTTTTTATTGTGGACAGGTTTATCCATGTTTGCTGAAATATTAATGTTTATTGACTTAAAATAAAGATTAATGGTTTAAGTTAAATATTAAATGAAATTAAATGCATGTTTATAAATATTCAAGTCAAGTGAAAAAGTGAGCCCATTTTTGGGAGTACACTGTATGTGAAGACAATAGTATATAAAAGGAATGAACGGAATTAAAACCTGGTTAGAGGGACATGTACAGCTGTGTAATATTTTTTTCTGTTCCTTTCTAGAATTAATCAGACATATATCCTCATCAGTGTAAAACTAAACAGGAACTGACTACTGTCTTTAAATGGCTGTTATATGATGTATGAGCCTTGAAGTAGAAATAAGTTTCTCCTGTCAAAAGGAGATAATTGTATTCTGTAAAAAAACAATGTGAATTTCTATTAGTCATGATCTTTTTTGAGTGTTGAGATATTCTATTATGATCACAAGAAGCATTATTTGATACCAGTAACCAAATATATTTTGTTACTATAATAACGGAATATGTCATTTGTAAATAGGAAAGATCAGTTTGCTATAAGACTAATTTTTAGTCCTTTTAATTTTATGAAAATTTTGTTTTGATATTTTTTACTTTTAACATTCTAAAAAGTAGAATTCTTTCTAACATGTGACGACAGTTCTAAAGATCTTTCAATTACTCATGCAAAAAATATAACCAATGAAATTACTAATTTATTTAAATATGGTAATTTTTTGAATGGTAAACTAGTTCTTATATAATTTTGGCACTTTGAACTTCATTTTTACAGTTATTCTTTGTTCCAAAAATATTTTTCTTTAAAGAATTGAATTTACTTTTTCTCAGATTTAGAAGATGCAACAGTTTTAGTTAAAACTTTTCCTTTCTCATTTTCTTGTACTCTTTTTAAGTAAATAATTATCTACTACAACATTCAAACGTGACTCTACAAGTAATAAACTGGCTTCTGATATATGCAAAATCCTTTCAAGACAAAGGTGATTATGGCTCTCTAAAATTTCATTTCTTTTGTTGCTCTAAGTAAGATTTAGAATTTCTTCTCTGAGTCTGCAATCAATGCAGTGTCATGAGTGTACCTTATGTTGTTAAAATTACGTCTGCTAATAATTGCATTTTGTATTCTTACACCACAACATCAAATACAAGTGTGAATTTCTACCAATCATGCTCCTGATCTTCTCTTTTTAGTTATGAGATATTTTGTTATAATCACAGAGGTATTAGCACCAATAAGCAAATATGTCTTGTTACCTAATGTGCGTGGGTGGTGTTCTGGATATTGGCTCGGAATGAAAAATCGGATAGCCAAGTTCGAATTCCAGTTGAATTCATTGCATTTACTTACACACAAATACCCTGGGAAAAGGTATGGATCCATCTCTTCTCCCTCCAGCTATGAGTTAAATAGTAAGACAGATTGGGTTTTATAGCCTTGGTTGAAAACCAGTCTACTGCAGAAAGTAACGGCCATCTACTGTGGGAAAATCTTCTGCCCTATCAGTCATGTCTCTTCTGAGACATGATTGCCCAAGCGTGTATCATGTATGGCATGACTGATTGACCACAATAATGGAATATCCTGGTAGGTTTTCCAGTTCTCTTAGGATTGTCTTGCTATATAGGTTGAATAAACTTGGTGTAAGATGCATCCTTGTCTTACTCTTCTTTTTAGTTTTGTGTATTCACTGAGCTTCTTTGTGAGCTGTAGGTGTTTTGTTTTTTTCCAGTAGAGGTTACTGATTACTTGACACTCTCCTGTGTAAATGAAATTTTTCTTGTATTCCATTTATGTTTTTGTGATGTATCTTATGAAATGCGTTCACGCAATCTATGAAGCATCAGCATGTCTTACTGTATCGTTCACTCTGATAATATTCTGATCATAACATTTCTTGTTCTTGTGTCTTCAACAAGATCAACTCATTCTTGCTCTACTTCCAGTCTAATTCTGCAATGCATGATTCATTAGAATGCTTATGATAAGTTTAGTTATGTGGCTCATTAAGCTGATTGGCCAATGGAATTTACATTCATTTGCATTTGGCTTCTTTGGTGTCATGAAGATTGATCTTCTAAGGTTTCCCAGTATTTTGCCACTTTTTTATATTTCATGTTATTTTAGTAACTTTATGGCTCCTGAAAAGGTTGACAGTATCTTCATGACCATCCCATCTGGTCCTGCTGCTTTGTTCCTGTTCATCTTGGCTCAGTGATGATCTGACAGATTTTAGCACTATTGACCTTTTCCATGTTTTTATGATGTATTGTCAGTTCCATTCCTTTGTTGTTCTGGAATAAATCTCTGATGTATTTGTTCCATCTTTGTAGTGTCTTTTCTTTCTCTGGTATAAGTATTTTCTTTTTAGATTTTATGACTCCTGCTATAGAATATGTTTTCTGTCTTGTTATTATGTTTTTCTGAATATGTTCTGTGGTGTTTCTGCTTCTGTTTCTCATTGAGGCATTCATCTTTTACTTCCACAAGGCAAAGTATTAAAAATCAGAAAATGTTCATTAGAAACAAAGAAGAACAGTTATGTAATATCAGTCCTCCTCCTCCTCCTCCTATGGCAGTGAATGTTAAGCAATCTTGAGGTAACAGAAATGTGGTTTTACAGAATGATGTTGAGAATCCCATGAACTGAACATTTTTTTTTTTACTAATGTTCACCCAATGCAAGGCCAAAAAGCCACTCAAGATAGAGGAGTTACTGAATGAAGTTGTTGTATGGGTGTAGGAGGAGGAGATAAGTAGTGCCATTTATGAGATTGTGTAAAAGAGATAATCTTAGAATTTGGTACTTACAAGACAGTTTGAAAGCAAGAGTGACAGGAAAGCAGTGTGTAACCTACCGAATGAGTTTGTACAAAGAGATGGCAGAACAGGAATTAGGAGAGATAACGAAAAGACAAACCTTACTAAGAGCCTTTTCTTTTTCCTTTTATTTTATTTTTTAAAAATCATTTAACCCCAAGTAAAGCAAAAAAGCCATTATGATGCAAGGGGTTACTGAGTGAGAAAGAAACTGAGAAAACATTGTTGATGATAAGGATTTAGAAAAACGGAAGGTGACGATTAATGTCGCATTTAAATTTTTAAGGTTCATATTTGACAGAAAAGCAAGAAGCTGGAAGGTGAGAAGTGTGATAGAAGAAACTATTTGAATAGAACTTATAGTTACATTTAGGAATTTCAACAGTAAAATGATGAGACCTAATTGCCAATCAAGTACTATGCTTAAATTCATGAAGTTGAGGTACTAATGAGGAAAACTTATCAGAACAATTGCCATGAAAATATTTATAGAAAAGATATTGGGAAACCACATTACAACAGTGAGAAAGTGACTGAAGCCAAGATGCCAGATCAGGACCAATAACATTGCAAATTCTTTGGATTTTGTCAAGAATCTCTAGATATATATAAGAAGCACCAGACCAGATGTAGCAATATTCAATGCATGGTAGACTATAAGATTGCAAGATAGATTCTGACAAGAAAAAATGTCTAGTACAACACAATGAACTAACTTTCCTAGCAGTCGACTTAGCAATTGGCAAAAGCTGATTAATGTTCATTGACTTTCGTACAACTTGGATTAAAGATCAAAACCTTGATTGTAAAATGGTTGTCACTTGCGAACATAATTTTTTTCATCTTTATCTTCTTCAACAGTGTTGATTATAAATTAAACTTGATTGATTAGATTTAAGTCTCGAGTTGCAAACTTGTCATTTTTCTTAAACTGAATATGCTTTTACCTCCTAACTTGTGAAACCTGAAAATGAAAATAAAAATAGCTGAGAAAAATGCTCTTTTCACATCTCTCTTCAATAATATTTCAGTATGCAGATCTATATGCATTTAATTTCTCCTTTTTAACATCTTATATGTTGTCAGACCTTTTTTTTTTATTTCTAGGAAAATTTGACAAAGTTTAACGATGACATCAAGAAAAGAAAGCTCTACCAACACTGTCGGTTATTTTTCTGGAGAGTATTTACCCATCTGCTTGTACTTGCACTAATTAGCGGAAGTGGATATTTTGTCTTTTTTTTGTCCAACACAAAACTGGTGAGAAGCTATTTCTTTTGCTGATTGATATGAGAGCTTATGGAAATATATATCCGTTTAGAATTCTTCTGAAAATTGCATCTATGATTGTGAATGTAAAAAAATAATCCCTTCAAGTAGATTTTGTATATGTTTTTGTACGAGATTAATCTTAATTAAAACCAATATAATTTTTCTATCTTAACTTTTTTCTTTATCAATTGAAATAAATTTCTATCTTCATCAGCATCAATATTTTTGCATTTTTAAAATCAGAAAATGGCAAATATTTTAACTTTGTCAATAAAATTGTTGTCATGATTTTAAATAGCCTTAACTTTTAACCTATTCTGTTCTCAAAAAAGTTTATCTACCTACTATATGCTTTATATTCATTCATATATTGTAAAATAAATATCTCTACAATAGTGCAAATATTTTAACCGAGTCAAATGTTTTTCATTGAACAGGTGTAGAGGCTCATCCCTTGTTCCCTGTTTAGGATGTGGTTTCCGACTTTCTCTTTTCCAATCTTTTCACTTTTCTTCTTTTTTTTTTTGTTTTTTTCAGTTGGAGTAAATAGACTAAACTATCGCCCAATTCACACTCCACCCACGTCTATTGAACAGGTGTAGAGGCTCATCCCTTGTTCTCTGTTTAGGATGTGGTTTCCGGTTTTCTCTTTTCCAAACTTCTCACTCTTACGTAGCCCCCGGCATATCAGTGGCGTTACCGCCTTGCTCAGGGTGATGTGATAAAAAAAAAAAAATTAAATCTTTTTTATGTGATTAAAGAAATATTTAATTTCAGTTTGTCAATCTTTTATTTTACTGTAACTGAAAAGATTGAAATTTTTAAAAGCCATATTAATGCCTGCATAACACCCTTTTTTAAAAAGCATTTTATAATGGTAATTTCTTATAAATGAAGTATGTTTGAAAACTACAGCCATTTAATATTAATGAAAAAAAAAATAACTCACTTAAGGCAATGACACTTTAGTCCTCTTCAAAGTATCCCGTGTGACTTTGCACACTTGTTCCACTATTTCTTCTTTTCTAAACAATCTGCAATGGTCTTTTTAGGATCAACTGTATCTTTGCATTGTCATTAATCTTGTTTATGGTCCAAAATCGTCTCCATTTCAATAATGATTTTTAGTTTTGTTTAAAGTCAGATTTGAGGGCCCCAAATGCAGATTGAAGAGCTGAGTGATGTAAGATTTGGTCAAAAAACCGTCTACAGATTGTATATTTTCTGAACAGTTTATGTAATCCCCAGATTTTGCACAGTCAGTCACAAATTTCCTTTGTGTTGACATATTCTGGCCTTGTTTGTTGAGGATCTTCCAGAACGTGAATTAATTTCATCAATTCTCAGCCAAGTTTGAAGTCTTGCTAACAAAATTTGATCTCAGCTTTGAATCATCCTTGAAAGATCTCTTAATCATTTGAATGTTTTTTTTTTTTATTAATGTCTGACTTTCAAACTAAACTTGATGCATTTTCACTGTGATTGCAATGATCACACAAGGCACAGTCTCATTCAATGGCATTTCACTGTTGCTTGCATAACCACACAGGAGAGTATCTGTTCATTTGCAGTAATGTCCCCTTTGATTGGCTGGCAATCCATGCAACTGGTTCTTGCTATTTTCAAAATAGTTTTTTGTTTTCCAAACTTTGTAATTTGTGGATTCGTGATGACCAAGTATCTGATTCTATTTTTGAATTTTCTACAGACTGACTTACCCCTGCTGGTGGATCTTACAGTTCCAATTTGTATCTCTGCTGCCAATGCCCTGCTACCATTTATTTTTTCTGGAATTGCTTATTTGGAGCAATATGAGCAGCCGCAGACAAATTTGTACATTACAATGATCAGGTATATGATCTAGCCATTATTAAATGTTTTGCCAACTGTAATTTCTCTGAGAAAAAATGATAAAAATTAGTAAAAAAAAAATTTTTTTTCTATAATTGTAATATGAAGAATGTTTTGCACAGCATTAGCCTTCAATTTTATTTCATTTCTATGTCGCTAACATAAGACAGCAACGAAAATTTATTTCTTATTCTTATCTTCTTTTATTATTTATTTTTTGTTTCTAAAAAAAAAAAAAAAATACAGATAATTCTAGGCTGTAGCAATGCTGGTTCTAGAATAATTGAAAAAACTATAGACAGATATTAAGGTATTAACAAACCTAACCGTGGTACGTATACGGTTGCAGTAATTCAGTCTTAGGTAATATTTCTATTTTCTCTCTTTCCCAATCTCTGATTGAATGCATTTTATTTTCTGCTGCTATTACTCTTGTAGGTTTGATTTAAATTGATTGTCTTGTTTATGATGAGAAACTACATCTGGCAGCAGGGCCACTAATCGAAAGACTTTGAATAATATGGAACCACCTCTTAATGGCTGTTGTTACCAGATTCAGCTTGACCTGGAGTGGTAGCACCAGTTAGTTATAGGCAAAGAGTAAACCCTCACACTGGGGTCAAAACATGAAAATCTAGAAATACATTATAAAAACATTACCAACAATATATTTTTGGAAAAAAAATACCAATGCTCACAAAATAAGATTCTGGTATTAAATGACCCATAAGCAGTTGATATGTCATCAAATAACCAAACTAAACCATTTTTGAATAGATGATTGTTACAGTAAAGTATCTTGTTAGAAAATTTGTTAATTATTTGATATTTCAATGAGGGCACTGTTAAATAGAATTGGAATTTAGCTGTATGTTAAACATAATTATTAAATGAACTACTATATAACGGTATATTTTTTTTAATATTCACCACTGCAAAGCCCAAGAAGAGGAAGTAAGAAGTGCAAATTATGAAATTATATAGAATAGATAATGGTTAAGCCAAGATTTGAGGTGGTCAAGATTGGAGAAGCATCCCCTTGGGAGCCTGTTCCTTAAAGAAATGGTTCTTGGGAAGAAGTTGTCTGCATGGAACTTCCTCTTTACCAATGGATTACAAAGGGAATCAATATGGTTCAACCGTGTGAATGGGGCATGTGTGCTTGAGCTGTAAATGGGCAGTACAAGGAACTGACCATTTTCTCAGCATCTTCAGTGATGTATATATGAGTTTCACTTTAGGTATGGTATGTGCTTCAGCCCCAATAGTGGCAATGAATCTCATTGAGAATACAATTTATCATGACCTGGAGTAAATTTAGGGTTTGCCTAGTGACAAGTAAACATTATTAGCTTGATTTGGAAGTCTGCTAATATACTATTTTTTTTAATTCACTGATTCTTTTGTACCAGATAATTTAACAAAACCTTTAATGTTCTCAGAAAAACAATTTCTAATGCTAGAATGGAGAGAAATAAAGTTTACTTTTAAGTAAGTTTAACTTAGTTTTTGCATTTAACTTGAAAAAACAAATTTTGTCACTTTCTTTCTAAGTTTTTTTTTTTTTTTTTTTTTTTAAGGAATATGTTACTAAAAGTCACTAATATTTCAATGCTTTGTTTCTACTGGGCCCAGGAAGTTATTGCAAAAAATAATCAATACCAAGTAAGTTTTAATCTTTCTTTATTGCATTTTTTTCTATTTAAAAAAAATCATTAATGCTTATCAGATGATGTCTTTTATATTTAGTTATCAAAATTATTAAATACAAACAGTTCAAGTTTTTTCTTTGTGATTTCTCTCAAATGGAATTATATTCTCAATAAAAATAATTTTATTTATTTCTGGGTTGTTTCCTTTTCATTTCAGTGCTGGGAAACATTTATCAGCCAAGAGATTTATCGTTTGGTTTTAGTAGATTTCTTCTTCAGTCTGTTATTCACGTTTTGGTTTGAAATATTTTGGGCGTGAGTATTTATTCAAATTTCTTTAATACTTCGGTGATTATTTAATATCGAATTTGTTACAAATAAAATATTTTAATTGGTTTCAAAAAATTTTGTTTCATTACAGAATGTTATATCATTTTAAAATTATTTCAAGAAGTCCTGAATTTAACATAGCTGCAAATACTTTGGATTTGATTTATTCACAGACTCTTTGTTGGTAAGTTCTTTTTTTACATAAAATTTAGTATTGAATGTTGTTTCTTGTCATTGTAGATTTACATGTAATAAAAAAAATGGTGTATCAATTTAATTATTGGAATATGTCTCCTAATTTTTTCATTGTATTCTGTACTGAAATACGAACTCTGGAAATGCTAAATATTCTAGCTAAAAAAAAAAATAAAAATATGTAGTAACCGCATTTTTATTTTTTTCTAATACATGAAATTGCAATATTAAAAATTTAGAAATAAAATTAGATTCATTATACATATTTATTTTATCCCTCAATTTATCAAACATTAAAGTGTGTTGGCTGAACAACAGCGAGAATTGCCTTTATTCAATTATCTAATATGGCTGTACAGATTGCAAGAAATTGTTTATTTATAAATGAAAATGTAATTTTTTTTTAAATATAAAAATGTGGAATGCATACTGCTCAAACATTTTAGTTTTTAGATGAGGGCAAATTTGGTTATCTAAAGTGATAATAATAAGATAAATTTCTGAACGAGTTGCTGTACATCAGGATTGAAGTTCTGAATAAATTGTCTAAAGTTCATGTTTTTTCTTGTTATATTCAAGTACTTTCTACGATCAGTCATTGTCGAGAACAGGTGCTATCAGATTTATTTTGATTAAGTTTTGGAGTTTTTAGATCCCTGGAATTTAAGTGATGTTATTTGTAATGGTTAAACAGAAAACCATGTATTGAATATCAATACCTTTTTTTTTTTATATACACTTCAATAAGTTTTCAAATGGAGAAAGATATAAATTGATATTTATGTAAAATCAATTGTTACCTCAAAGTAATTCTGTCTATACTTATTTGAATTATTTCATTTATTTTAATGTATTTTAGTTAATCACTGCATCTTATCTGTTATTTTTCCATCTGTTTGGCATCCAATAGTAATATTGTAGAATTTGTATGAATGAAATTAGTGAAGAAATCTTTATTGGCAATAATGCAAACAAACATAGCAAAACACCATCAGAACATTAACTGTATAGAAATGAGGTTTCAAATTTCACCTTAATAATATGTATGTAATGAAATATGTCTGTCAGTGTACGATCATTTATAAAAAGATACAAAAAAAAAAAAAAAAAAAAAAAAGATGAGACCATTACATAAAATAAAAATGGTAATATAATTCACTGCTGTCTCTAAAGTGTTAAAGATCAAGTTCAATGCAATTCTTTTTTATGAAATTGAACGCTGGTAAGAAGTAAATTAGTAATTAAATGTTTGGAAGAATTGGAAACTGTTTACAAAGTGCAAATTACATTCAATAAGTAATAAGAGCTGCTGAGACATGAATATAAATGTTAAATGTAAACTGACTGAAATGCTATTTCTTGGGAAAATATTGTTTTTAAAAATCAATGTCTTCAGTATTTTGTCATAGTTGCAGCAGGACTATCATATGTGTGACTTCAAAGTCCTGATTAGGTTTATATATTTTTGCAAAAATGTGAGTGTATAATTTACACTGATTGGTGTTGATTCATTTCTCTTAAGGTGACAACAAATTATAAATAAAGATTTAATTTTCAGATAAATGTGTATATATTATATTTTTTTATGGTCATATTAGTGGAATAAATCTTTCAAGGTATTTTATATTGAAATTTTATTATTGGTATCTAGGCTGGACTAGCATGAAATCCTAAGGTAACTTATTTGACTGTTTGAAGGAAAGAGTGAAGCAATATGGACTTTGTTCTTTTATATCAAATTGAAATTCATTTTTTTGATTTGATATTTGCTTTATTACTAGGAAATCTATTTAAAACATCACATATGACCAAAAAAAAAACAAAAAAAAAACAAAAATCTTGGGTCATATTTTCTTAAAATTGTTTTAATTAGCTATTTTCAAGAATTGCCCTAGGGTTTTACTTTCTTTGGAGTTTATTTTAATTTTTTAATTTAAACTTTCACTGTACAATGCATTTCAACAATGTGATTTTGGTTCTTATATAATTTCAGACTGTCTCTTTATGTTCAATTTATTCATTTTTATTCTGCTTTCAGGCTTGGCTTATTCTACTCTCCCTTAATGCCATTAATAATGGTTGTAAAGCTTTTTATCATATTTTATGTTAAGTGGGTAAGTATTATGATTTGCTGAAAATTGATTTTTGCTGGTGAGAAAAATCAATGCTTCTTGTAAATATTTATCACTGCTGATAAATATTTTAAGAGAAAACTTAAACTTTATTAAATGTTGGGCAATTGTTAATTTAGCAGCTGGTTTTTTTTTATTAATCTTTAAGACAATGGATTCTTTATTGACTTTAATGTCCAAGATATTAACACATTGGAGTTAGTCTAATTAGATGTTTTGTTGTTTTTTTTTTAAATCATTTCATCCCAAGCAAGGTGGTACTGCCACTGATGCACAGGGGGCTACATAAGAGTAAAAGTTTAAGCAGGAGGAGAGCGAGAGAAAGATGAACCAGTTACAGGGGGTGTCAGAGAAAAGGCAAGAGAAAGATAATACTGGTGTGATTACAGTTGTTGTTTACATAAATGTAAAATCAAGGAAAATAATTATCTTTAATAAAAATAGCTTTGATTTCTGTAAATGCTCATTCAGCTTACATTTTTGTTCAGAAAATGAAATGATTCTTTTTTTTTTAATGTATTCTTGTTTAATTAAATATTGTGAAAAGAAAAATTCAGTTATGTTGAAATTGTTTGAAGAATGAAACTTTAACAATTGGGCCAAGTTTTGTATATCAAATGATCATGATTTGTTATTTTTATTTTCCAGTATTGGTGGTTGAAAATTAGTTCACTTTTGTCTTTTCAGTTAAGTGTACTCAAAGCCTGCCAATCATCCAAGAAAGCTTGGAATGCAGCACGCACACACACCATTTTTCTTGGTGTTTTGTTAGTGTTCTTTGTTCTTACTGTCACCACAGTTGCTGTCAGCATTAAATTGTACGTTTATTCCTCTGTTTAGCATGAGCTATTTCAATATGTGAAAAGGCTAATGAATTAAATAATATATAATTTTTTTATGTAATTAATTTCTTTATTAATCCAGTAGAAAATTGTTTGGATAAAGCAAACATAGTTTTACTAATTTTTTTTTATTTTGCATCAACTTATTCTATTTTGTATTCAGGCACTGACCATGAAAATAGTAATTTTGTCTTCACTTCAAGTAACGAGATGCTATTTTTTCAAATTTCTTGAAATGTTTTGTATAGCTTCCCCCACTTCAGACAAAACAAAACTGAACTGAACTGAATTAAAACATTTTCTAATTTTCTTTATTAAAAACGGACCCGATTGCCTTTCAAATGACAAAAAAGTAAGTTAACTTGCATATCATTCATTCATTGTTAAGTCATAAATTAAACCAGTAAACTTTTTTTCATTCTAAATGGTAAAAATAAAATTATGTAAATCTTTTGTGTAATAATTTTTCTTTTCTTAAAGATCATCCCAATATTAAAATATATTTCAAATATTTTTTTTACTCATTCCAGTAGTCAACCAAGTATAGATTGTGGCCCTTTCAGAAACTTAAAATCCGCCTATGATGTTGTGTTAAATATGAACATTTCCTCAAAGGGCACTGTCTCATTCTTCCGAGAAGTTTTGAGATTCATTTCCAAACCTGGATTCATAACACTTATTCTTGTTGCTGTCTGGTAAATATTTTGAAATATTCTTGTTGAAATTTTCATTTTTCCAACTTGTGAGTTATTTAGTTGTCATTTTAAAGCAATGGCTTGCTAAATTATTTCTTAACTTACATAACATTTCAAGTTATCATTTTACATAATAACCTCATTTCTCTAATGGTTGGTTTTCAACAATGTTTATAATTAGAAATATGTTTCTTTATTACAGTATAGCTGCTTATTACTCTCGTATTGTGCTAATTGGCCACAAAGAAATGGTAAAACTACTCAAATATCAACTAGCAATGGTAAGATCCTATTTTTATTTTATTGCTCTTATTTTCTAAAATTAAATTTTAGAGATTCTTAAATTTTTACATGAACGGTTAAGACAGTTGAATAATAGATTGAGAATTTGAAACTTATGATGTAGATCTGTCCAGAATAGATGCAGAACAAGTTGTATAACTGTACTGAACACGTATTGAACGCTATCATGGAGTGACCCAATTGACAGTGACATGCCATTTCAATTTTTCACAAAACCAAAATCGCCATATGCAATTAAGAATATGATAATCCGACAGCATTCAGAACAAATTTAGTTTTGTAAAAATGGAATAGATGTTGCGATAAGTCTGTAGGGCCTCTTTTCAGAGGTAGACTGTTTTTATTTTGTTAATATTAAATCATTTTCGGGACGGACCTCAAACATGAACGTTTTTCAATATTTCTTTGATAAACAATTATTTTAGGAAAAGAAATACTTAGAATCCCTGATTTGTTATGAAATGTTCATTAAATTGATATTTTGATCTAAATTTATGACCGTTTTTAAAACAAAGAATATGTATATTCTTTTAATACCGAACCTTTTCCTGTTATTGGTTGATATAGTGTTTTTTATTTTAAACATAGAAAAAGTTTCATGACTCGGTTTAAAGAAAAATGTAGACCTCTCTTATTGGCAAGTATATTTACTGCAAAAGTAAGGGGCTAACAAAAAGAAAAAAAGGCAGCTTTTTTTTCTTTTAAAAAGTAGTGACTGTATATTTTGCTGTTATCAAGTAATTTCAATAGTTAGAATTTTTTTTTTTATTTCTTCAATTCATAATCTCATGGCAAAAGGTAACAAAAAAAAAAAAAAATCACACTATCAAACCTTGATACCAATTATGAAGCAGTAGAGGTTCCAATTTGCTATTTCACTTGTTATTGTCTTAAATGTAATGGTTTTATTATTATAGTTAGATAATTCTGATTTGAACTCTTAAATCACTGAAAAATTCCACTAATAAATTGTTTAGATTTTTTTTTTTTCTGAGCAAAAATTCTTGTGAAAGAAAATCTTTATTCTAGTACGTGTACAAAAACTGCTTAAATCCTTTTTATTTTTGAAATTGATTCAATCTAAAAATAATGTTATGGAAAACAGCTTTAGTTATATATACATTTTATTTATAAATGTATGAGGCATTTTTTATGTTACTTTACTCCATAAAATACATTTGGAGATGATTAAAAATTTCACTATATCAAAAAAAAAAAAAAAAGTTAAAATCAAGATAGTTGTAAGATTAATTAGCCATTCTTATCTAGAAGACTAACATTTGTTATTTTTAACTACTTTTTTTTTTTTTTACAGGAAGGACAAGACAAACAATTTTTATTAAAATTGCTGAACCAGGTGAAATCTGGAAAAATCTTTAACAATGCTGCTACTGCACATTAAATGGAATGGTAATGAATATTCTTCACTTGAATCTTTGTTGCATTGTAAATACAATCTTAAGTTTTCCCTATAAATTGATTTGAAATACATTACATATTTTGACAAATATTTTAAAAAATTTCAGTTTTGATTCAGTGATTTTTTTTTTCTCCATCTTCAACTTGTTAGAATGACTGACCAGTTTTATCTTCCTTAAACTAAAGTTGATTGTTTTTTGTATTACACAGAATATCACCACAACCGAGGAATGAATGTAACACCAGCAATATCATAAATCAAATTTAACCCAAATTCATTTATTCACAACTTGTGTTATTGTTTTTTGTGAAGGCTTAAACTAGAAAAGAGTGAGTGATTCATTTAAAAGAAGGAAACTTTTTTTTTTTTTAAACATAAACTGAGATATAATATTTCACTAAAAAGGTCTGTTTTTGACATTAATTATGTAAAATTGAGCTCAGTTTTTTTGTTTTTTTTTGAGATTAAAAAAAGATTGAATTTACTGTAAGGGTTGAGCAATTATTGATAATTGTAAATGGTTAGCTGATTTCACAGACAATTCCCTAGGGTTTTGATTTGTGGGTTTCACCATTTGAACTACCACCCTGGGAACAACAATTAAAATCTGGTTCAATGCCCCTTGAAACTTCTAACCTCCAGATCATAGGCCTTGTTGGATGATATTTTTTGTATTTATCTGTCTAAAGACTTATGAAATGCATGCAACTACTTTATTAATGTCGATAATAGTGGTACTCGCCCACCAACTGTCTTTTGCTACTGTATTGTACTAGCTTTCTTTTCTCACAACATTCTTCTCCCACCGCACCACTAGCAGCGAAAGAAGTGGATTCATATTTGAAATTCTCAAATTTGATCTCCCACATACAATTACGCCTATGTCACACCTCATGCTTGAAAAATGCCTACTTTTTCACGTATTTAACAAATAACTTGAAGTGTGTGTGTGTGTATATATATATATATATATAATATAAAATGAAACTTTCTAGTATTATCTGCAAAGCTGTTTCATGGTACACATTTATATTTAAAGTTTCAGAAATTTATTTTTCTCCATTAAGTTTCCCTATCACAAACCAGTTTAATGGTGTGTGCAAAGTCATGAGATTTTGTAATTGTAATTTAGATTATTGAATTTATTTTTCAATTGCATTTGGTCAAATCCTTTTCTTGTAATGTTACTGATTATTTAAATTAAATGTTAATTATATGGTTATTCTTAGTGCTACATTTGTTTGATTTTCTAGATTGTAAAAGTGATGAGATTCAACTTCTGTTGTAGGCAATTGTCTTTTCTAAATTAGTTGAAATAAAAGTTACATTTTTATATGCAGTTTGTTTTTCTCAATTTTGTCCACAAAAGAAATGATACTTTCAAGTTTTTAATCAATCTGACAATTAATGTACGCATGGGGACTTATCAGACCAGAAATTGATGTATTAAATGAATAGGTATATTAAGTCAAAGATTTACAATTCAAATTTACAGCAAGTTTCAAACTTTAAAGAATGTGTTTATATAAATATCCAGGTAACGAGGAAAAACAGTTTTACAATTCTGAATTCTTCAGCATTTACTTTTCATTATAAAAGTGCTTAATACAACAAATATTGTAGAGCACAATATAACCTTGTTTTTTTCTTTTACAAGCTTTTAAACTAATGATTGTTGCCACTAAACTAAGCATTACATAATGCAAAAAAAAAAAAAAAAAAAAAAAAAAAAAAAAAAAAACAGTAAATGTTGGTTAATAAAGACAAACTTACTATACAAGCAGATTTAAATACATGCCTTCAACCCCTTATTAGAGTATTTTGCCCATTAAATTAGTTCCCATGATTTTTTCAGGCAATTTTGTTGGTGCTTAATAAACACAATCTTTCTTCCTTCCAAATATGTTGTTAGCTTATTAAGATAGGGATTACCAACAAATATATTGCTTGGGATCAGTTTTATTTGGTTTTAATTGTTCACAAATTTCAGATGGTTTGTATTTTTTTTGGATTATTCAACAAAAACGTTTAAGCTTGAACCATTTAGTCAATTTTGCCAGTTTTAATGTGAGTGGTAAAGTGCTGAGCACTCAAAAAAAACTGAATTTATGGGTCAATGTACACACACATACACACACTCTTTTAAGTTGTGAATCAAGAAAAATTGCTTGCTCATCAATTGGGAGCTTGAAATTGTATGAATTCTTTAAAATATTTTGTATAATTTGTTATATTTAAAACTTAATGGAGTCACAAATCTAATTAAGGTGAGTGAAAGATTTAATAATAAAGAAGTCCATGCACATTTAAAAAAAGGGGGGGATGTATTTTTCTATCTAAAAATTTCTTCATAAATTATCAATTTCATATTAAAATAAAATAAAATGAACAGTTCTTATTGATTACTAAGAAATATAAAATATAACTAAGGAGAACTCTTTGTGCATATACTGAACATGTGGATAAAAACTAAAGAAAATTATATTTAAAACATTTTGAAGCAAGAAAGGATAATGTTCAGGAAAATTATCTTCATTCATAGCAATAATGTGTTAGCATAAAGAAATTATTGAAAAGTCCTGATAAGGATCAAAAGAAGAGTTGAAAATACAAGAAAATTAACATTGCATATGATTAAAAAAAAATCTACATGTTTATTTATGTAGGACTCCAAATGACACTATTTGTCATCATCACTATCAGATCTATTGTACATTCCTGAACTTTGTGAGTGAGAGAGAGGCATCATTTGATGGCATCTATCCGGTGATGGTGACCTGTAAAAGAACAAAACTGCTAGAAAAGTTTGGCATTAGTAATAGTCATTAGTTTATAAAGTTTTGCCTTTTTTTTTTTCATAACAGCTATGTTTTGATCAGGATATAAAAATTATTTTACAACACCTAAAGATGCAAGCAAGAATAGAAAAGTTATTTGGCAGTAAATTAAAAACAAGTTCTAATGAAGCTTTTAAAAGGTTATTCTCAGAGCACTGAATCTGAACTTGACAACACACCAACCTACACTTGAAAGAGCGGGATGTAACCATAAGTTTTATGCTAACAGTTTCTTCTCTTGCACTTCTTGCCTGTGGAACTCTTCTAGCTTGTTTTCCAGTTGACACTGCATTTCAATTTTTGAACATCAATCTCAACTGTTATCTTTTGTAATTCCTGTTCTTTTAGCGTTCTCTTGCCTTAATGATTTTTTCCTCCTCATATTCGTTCACACTAAGTAACTACTTGTGTCTTTATTGCGTTGCTTGGGGTGAATTGAAAAAAAAAAAAGTTTGCTTAAATACTAAATCATTCATTTGTGAGTTATTGTGTGATGAAGCCACTAAACATTGGAATATATTTGATGTTTGCCAATTGGATGTTGCAGGCTGATCCGCCACTGATGGAGAAAAGTTTTGTGGTTTTGAAGTTTTTTTTTTCTTTCTTTCCACAAGTAGGTTAAAGGGGACAACAAGGAAAGAAGAAATACTTGTTTGGTAACAACAGTTATTTAAAAACATTCTCCAAATTTCTTGCCGACAACTACACTTATCTTGTTTGGATAACTGATCAAATTGATAGTTCTATACGATGACCATTTTTGGTCTGGAGCAGTAGTTAGTATTACTGACAGAGTTTCTTTTAAGTCAGTTCTTTTCTTCAGATCTTCTTGAGGTCTCTGTTATGGCTTCCCAAATACATTAATTAGCCTAAATTATATATCCATATGCAGGATGAAGGTGACAAGTTTGTCTAGTTTAAGAATCAAGAAGTATTCTAATTTCTAGAACAAAAAAGAAGTTAAGAAATTTTAGTTATGTTTGGAATATATATATTTGCTCTGTAATATTTTATTACATGGAGCTCTCTTCCTGTATCATTTTTTTAATATTAAAATAAAATTTTTAATATTAATTAAGATCGGGTTTTTGGAATTTACCTTCCTGCTTTTGTCCCTTGGATTGAAGTATCTGAATTAAAATAGATATATATATATCTCCAGGTGAAGAGAACCAAGTTTTACAATTCTGAGCTCTCCAGAATTTCATTTTTTTTCTTTTCTGGATACATCAATGGAAATGGAGTCTAGACAGGGTTTTGATTGACTGACATTTTTGCCATTAAGAAATCGTGTATTCCCCAAAAATATAAACTTTTTTCAAATTTAAAGTGGATCTCTATTCTGATTAGTTAAATTGAACACACAAATTTTTCTGTCTTCCCACATCCATGAATAACAAATGTTATATTCAAATGAAAATCATTTTCACAACAATGATCTAACATTGCCTGATGAGATAAAAATCTCGAAACAGAAAATTCCATGCCGCAATGTAAACTATATTAAAAAAAATTAAACAACATTAGTGGGGGAAAAAAATAGTAAAATATTTTTACTATTTCCACTTATATATATTTTTTTTTAATAACAACAAAATAAACCTAAATATTATTTAATAAGTCAAAAATGTAATACAGTAAAGAGACAAATGAATAACAAGATTTAATTAGAGTTTTGTCACTAATCCGTATTCAATATTTGTTGACAGATTTGCAATACTAAACAGTAATATAAACTTATATACATTTACCTGTTTAGCTTCATGTTATGTGACTTGCTAATGGGATGATCACTAATTTCACCAGTCTCCAGATCAGAACCATCGTAGCTGGAGGAACGAGAATGGCTGTTCTTTATATTCAGCTTTTCCTTTCTTGGTGGCAGAGACCGTTCACTTATTTCAGATTGGTCATCTCTGTCATCATCAACAACATCATTTCTTGAACGGGATGAATACTTGCGATCATCATCAGGAGTTATTGACCTACTACGAGGAGAGTAGTGTCTTCCACTTCCTTCAATGCCATCCATATCACGCAATAATCTTTGGCGTAGAATTGGTGGGCTCATTGAGTGGCTCTCGGATCGATCATGATAACGCTCTCTTTTGGGTATGTCCAAAGAACTGTGACCACCCCTTGATCTGGGGATCTTCTCTGGACTTCTTGAACGACTGTAGGACCTACATATATACATATATATATAAAACAGTAAAAAGCAATTTATGTTTAAAATCTATTAATTTCTACATAATCACACACATACAGAGAATTAATGAAAAATCATTTATTGGTGTGGGCCAGGTTTCAGATGAATAAAAAAAACTATAAGCACAGTTTAATTTTACGTGTGATTCAAAACAAAAATCAGTATTTCATTTAGCAGGCAAATCTGCCTAACCCAGTGCTTGCCATATAATTATTTTTGATATCAATTTTATGGAATAACAGATTCGCAGTTTATTTTTACCACTTTTCAATCAATTTAATAAAACTTGTCTCCCAGAACTTTTCAACTTTTTCAACAACCAACTGTTTTAAGTATCTTCTGCAGTTTTTCAGATAATTAAAATTTTGACAAATTAAGAAAATTCTGTAGATGGAAATAAATGGTAATTTAAAAGATGCAATATCTGGTGACCAAAGTAAATAAATGAAAGATTTCTAGCCAATCTGAGATAATTTTAGCCTGGTTATGAAAAGAACAAGCAACCTCTCATTACTGATGGAATCTTATACCATTTCTTTTAACTAATACTTGATATCTGGCCAAGAAATTGAACCCACAACGGCCAAAAAACCAGATATTCCTTAAATGCAACTAACTGATATGAAATATTACTTAAGCATGGAAAGCCTAATGAGAAGAATTGTCTCCTGTGGATGGAATAGTGTTTGGCTCAAAATTCCAAGAAGTTTATCAAGTACTACAAGTCCTTGAAGAAGGCCAGAGTTTGCAATAGTCAAAACATTG
The DNA here is from genome assembly GCA_037127315.1 of Ascarosepion bandense. NCBI lineage: Eukaryota > Metazoa > Mollusca > Cephalopoda > Sepiida > Sepiidae > Ascarosepion > Ascarosepion bandense. Next base: position 1,072,040 of record JBBBDQ010001371.1, read on the forward strand.
TGAGTATAACAACCAAAATGGAAAAGCTGGACCAAAGGAAAAACAAAACATTATTATATAGTAATTTTTAATAATGTTTAAAGACCCTGTTAATTGTGTTCCCAAGGATTGAGCTCTTATCCCTTGGTTAACAAATATTGTTGAATTATCCTGACCCACCTGCCAATTAAAAACGACCCCCATCCACAAAATGAGAACTTTAACAATTTTTTCAGGGTAAAGAAAATTCATTTGCCTTTGAACATTTAAATGTAGCATGAAGTGGAGACCAAAAACAGATCATTTGTAATTTTGCTATTGACTTTTTTTTTATCTATTAAAAAAAAACAAAAAAAACTAAACACCAAATGGGGTCAAAATGATTAATTACTTTAGTTCCCAATAAATTCTAAGTACCTGCAAGATTAGTTTTCGATATATAACTGCCAAATGTTAATTGAAATATTGTTTGTGGTGCTCAGATGTGAGCCATCTTGTTGCAAGACAAACTGGTTACATGATTTATCAGACTTTTTTCTCTCTCTCTCACACAAACTTGCAAGAAGCAAACAGAACTTATCTTTAGAGTAATATCACAAATTTTCTACAAATTGTTCAGTTGAATATATTGCTGTCATAATGTATTTTCTTCTTTACAATGAGTGTGACCTTTTTCTAAGCTCATCCCTTTATACTACCAAGAAAATTTTATTGTAAGAGTATCAAAATTCCAGGAGCCAAGTTTGCATATGATCAGTTGTAACAACATATTTTTAAAATCGTAAGGTGCTATGAAACATTGAGACATGTACATTTAAGCCATCTTCCATTCTACAAACACACAATATCTAACCGTAATCTAGTAACAGAAGAGAAAAACAACAGACATGTTCATATAATTCTTTATGATCCTTGAGCAAAATTCAAATAAAATATAGTTATTCATTATGATTGTTCTAAAAGTTGTAGTTGGAAATTACTAACCTTGAATAGCTTCTTTCTCTGGAACGTGACCTGGAATAACGATCAGAACTAGACCTGGAAAAGAAAAACATTTTTAAAAGGAATTAGGAAGAAGTTTCATATTTATGCAAGCTAAATTTGAGAAAATATATATCAAAAGAACATTTACAACTACTCAATAAAATCTCAATGAATGTGAAAAGGCTAATAAAATGCTACAAGTGAAAAATTAGTAAAAAAACAAAAAAGTTACAAATAAAATAAATACAGTGATTGATAAATAATGTGTGTGTAATTTGGCTGTTAAGATAAAAAAAAAAAAAACAGTGTATTTTAAATATGCATAAGTTAAAAAAACAAAACTTAATAATTGAGCCAATATAGAAACAAAAAAAATATCTGATCAATAAAATTAAGCATCATTCTTAATATCAAATCAAAAAGCAATATTTTAACCTAATAAAATCTTAGAAATAAATTTAATGAATAGCAGTGTTGATTAATCTAGGACTTTCTGAAACCATAAACATTTAATATTTAAAGGATATTAAAAAAAAAAAAAAAAAAAAAAAAAAAAATTATTTAATTCTCACAATTTTCATATGTGCATATAAATATACACATTCCTCCTATTCACCAGAAGAGGAGTCAAGAGAATTTTTTTTATTCTTACAATTGAAGGAATGACAAATTCATCTGATAAAGCAAAGAGAGATATGTTCTGGTTACCTAATAGATGACTCACCTGATGAGAGCTTTATTATCTGCAGCTATAAACTAAAACAATAATTACACTGTAAAATGGTGACATGATGAAAATACAATACATCTTTAATTGGTTGGAGTTGGGTAATTTTTTTTTTTTTTGTTTTGTAGAAAAAAATGCACATAATACAGAAATGAAAATTGTTATATTTTCAATAGAAATCAATTTTCATAAAACTCTTCAACTAGTTTTTATACAAATTCCTTTTCAGCAAATGTTAAGCCTGTTAGATAGCAGAAAAATGGTTATATATTTTTAAAGGACTATTTAGAAAAAGAATGCACTGTAACATTGTTCATTGTCATATATTTGAAAATGGTTTAATATTGAAATTTTTCACATGAAGAATTTTCTAAAAGATAAACGATACTGTATTTACCTGTATTTTTAAATTACAGTAAAATTGGAATTGTGCCAAATTTTATTTTAAAATTATTGAAAGATGGATTAAAATGATTGAGATTTATTGTCTTAAATAAAATAAAAAAAATCCATGCATATTAAAAAATGAACTAAATTTTGAAGGCACCAATTCAGAAAGGTTATGAAACAGAAAACAAGTTTTTAATGTTGCTGCTTGAATCTAGGTCATTATTAAAGACTGATGTAGATGTGAATTTTATCTAATAACTTTAATGACTATCATATAATGGGAAAACAAAGTGTGAATGCAGTAAAATGACATACAATCAATGATAATCAATCAGGGTGTAATTGCTGTTTCAATTGCAATCTGAAAAATTTATATGCTAGGAATTGGCATGTTTTTTGAAATAATTAAGTATCTCACAAAAATATACTTGTTAATATTTAATTTTAGCACCATGTTTTGTTTTTGTACATTTTAAATAAAGCAGTAGTGTTGAACTGAGTGTTTCTATCAAAATATTTATAATGCTATAAAACCTGTATGAAAGGAAAAAAAAAGACATTACTTAAAATGAAGTCTAAGTTATTAAAAAGACTAAACCTTTTCAACCATTTCTTCATTATTCTAGTCATTTTAATAAATGTTCTATGCCACATTTGTTGTGTGTAAATAGTTACACTTATGCTAGAATTATAAAAGTAAAATGTACAATTTATGCAATTATTAAACTATAGTTTTTGGTACTATAACATTGTTGGTATGAATGTAAGTTAACAGCAAGTCATTTACTTATTAAATGTTTTTTTCTTTCATTATAAATGAGCAGTGATGATTAATGTTATCAGTCAATTGCCATGTGATACACGATTAGAGGAAGAAATGGATTAATATCTTCCCCACGTCTATTTATGTGTAAGTGAATGAAACAAATTCGACTGGAATTTAAACTGCTTTCCAAATTTCTTATTCCGAGGTGATATCCATCATGTCACACCAGTTATGTTATTATACAGGATTTAAACTGAAACAATAGCATTTAAGCACACCATTTTTTTTTTTAAGTAATACCACTATGTAAAATGGTTCTAGTCATGAAAAAGGGGATATTAAAATATTACTTTGAATTCTATATTGTCGGATAAACAAATACTTATGTTCTGATGGTAATGATGTAATAAGAGTAGTTTTGTTAATCTTTAGTACAGCACTAGCAATTTAGAAGAAATGCAAAAAAAAACCGGCACTTGTAATATATTAGCAAATATGGTCTGTGTTTAGAGTACAGTGTCAACTTTGGAGGAGCAGTTCAACCTGTAGAGCTTCAAAGAGCACTACTTGCCATGAAGTTATAAATCATTAGGAAGTTATTTCAGTTTAAAAATATTTTTGTAGACTCAAACTTTTTCACATTCTTATCTTAATGATTTTGGAAAGAATGTATGGATGAAAATTTACAATGTTCTAAAAAGATGCCTCTAGATCTTTTTGTTGCAGTTCCAAAAATATTAATTCTATTGATCAAATAGGGAGATTTTTTTTTTCATAGTTTTATATCCAAATTAGAGAATTAATCAACTATTTACTGTCACATTTCCAGGTTCATACACTAAACAGTCAATTCAGAACGAAAAAGAGGCTTTGAACAAAATTCAAACCAGCATCCAATACCCAAAAACTTCTTGCTCCTTTAATATATATATATGGTGTATGGGTAGGTATTAGAAGGCTATCACAATGTGTTTAGTATAATAAAGGAAGGTAAAGAAGGTGTTGGCTATTACCTATTTATTATTCATTAATATTTCGAGATCAGAATGATAGGTGAGCTTGGTTTCAAGTTGTCCGCTGCTGGACCGCGCCTTTAAACAAATGGTCCTCTTTCGCTGCTACTGCTGTCGTTAATTGCAGTGAGTATCTGTGTGTACATATAAGTGGGTTAGTTCATGTATGTAGGTGTGTGTGTGTGTGTTTATGGTTTATATAAGTGTGCACAGTAGTAGGATATGGCTTTTTCGCCTCATTTTTTAAAGTGATAGCAGGCACCATTTTACGATTTGATGATATATGTCTGCTTTAATTTATGGTTTAACATGTGCACAGTGTTTGGTATTTTCACATCTCCTTCAGAATGGTGGTAGGCGCCATTTTATGACCTTATGTTCTGTCTATCTGCTTTAATTGGAGGCGTGTTTATTGCTACATTTTTTTTATCCCCTTCCTCTGATATTCACTCGTGTGATCGTGTGTGTTTTTATGTGCATATACTTCTTGTATTTTTTTCCCTTCTGTGATCATTTCATATATACATACCTTTTCCTTGTATCATGTGTGTGTGCGCATGTGTTGGGTATTACCTATTTATTAATGAATAATAGGTAATACCAACACCACCTTTAATTATACTAAACACACTGTGATAGCCTTCAAATACCTACCCATACACCTTATATACACAATGTTTCAAGCAAATTACAAAACTATATATATATATATATATATATATATATATATACACACACACACTTGACCATAAAAGGCTATTAAGAGCTATACAAAATTACCATCATGTTACTTCTTTTGTTCCTCCTTTTTCCCTACCTCAATCAATTTTAACTAACTTGTTTGTAGTTTTTAAAATTTGTGTTTTCAGACTATTACCTTTATCCTTTCTGTGGCCTATCAACATTTGACATTTTTCAAATTAAATTAAAAGCTCATCAACTCATAACAAAGAACAAGGCTTCAGACAAAACTTTAAATGTGCATTCCATATTATATAGTTTTCCAGAGTTTTCTTTGGATCACATGCAAAATATTTCAATTTTCTTGAAAAAGTAATAGGGTTTAAATTTTAACAAATTTAAATAATTTTTTTTGTTTTGTATAAAATCAAAACTTATCTGCACATGACAGGAATGCTTGTCTAAAAAGGATGGCTTCAGCTAAAGTCAACTCTCACCTTACAGCTGCATTGGGTTGATTTTCCCTGGAACAAATGAAGTAAGAGATAAGTTGGAGTGTCTAGTCACATAACAACAAAGCGGGACATCAATGCAATTTCCATGAAAAATAAAGCTTAGGATTAAATAAAGAACAGCATTTTTACAAATTCACATATGTAGAAAGAATCTCTCAACTGGAAAGTATATTATAGTTTTTTTGTTTTTTTTTAAATAAGGATGATAAATTGAGTAGGTTTATAAATTTTAAGAATAGGTATTAAAACTGAACAATAGTAATTACTGAGAAAATGTAAAGGAAAAAAATGAACTTATTTCAACTTTAAATTTAATTTTTGGGATAGACAATTTATGTAAAATCTATAATAACTACCTTTTTAATTGCAGTCTCTTGCTAATTTGTACTTAAAATGTCATAAAAACATTTATTGGCAATATATTGCAATTTAAATTTAATAGAAAAATTGTAGCATTTCTAGATAATTTCTAAACACTAAAATTTAATTTGATAGTTTAACACTAATTTCTTTGAAAAGTATTCTTCCTAGCATAGCTGAGTTTTCTTCATAGTATAGTCAGTTAATTTCCATACATGATTGGGCAACCGTGGCTCAAAAAAGACATGACTGACCAGGCAGAAGATTTTCCCTGCAGTAGGTTACTATTTCTTTGTGGTAGACTGGCTGCTAGCCAAGGTTACAGAACCCAATCTCTCCTGCTATTCAAACCATAGCTGGTAGGAAGAGATATATTAATACTTTTCCCTAAGGGTATTTGTGTGAAAGTGAATGAAACTAATTCAAACTTTGATCTCTGATTTCTTATTCCAAGCCAACATCTATCATACCACAACACACATAGTACATGGAGGTTTAAAGAAAATTAAGATAAAATTATTTCTTTTATAATAGCACTAAGAAGGGATTAATAGGAATAATTTTTTCGAACTAGGCACATTATATATAAATACAACAATAGTTAATTCCTATTACTTTACAATTCCTACAAGAATAATTTTAAAAGTTTTAATCCAAATGGATTCCTCATTCCATTATAATTATCTAAACTAGGGAACAATAGCATCTATGTATAATACAGATGCTAATAACCCTATGCCAAAGTAATTATAAATTATGTTTTAATTAGGAGAAAAGTTATTGCAAAGAAATTTCATGGCTGGATAAACAAGCACCTCTGTAGCTGATGTATATTGAATTTTTTATCTAAAAATATGAAAATATTTAAGTTAGTCAGCGAGCATATACAATATTTATAGCAATTGAGTAAGCAATTCAAAGCATTAAGTATCTGAAAGTACTTAAAATAAAATTTAATTCCAGCTTTTAATTCAAATACACAAGAGCTGAAGAAAAAGAAAAAAAAGAAACTAAAACCTCTATTGCAATGGTAACACCAAACAAAACAAAACAAAAAAAAAAAATACTGACTTCAAAACTGTATCAGTGTTTGTCCTTAAAAGGTAGATTTGAAAATACCAGAAACTAGGAATGTACTTATTAGACAGAGTCTAAGCATATAAATCTTTTTCTCTTTAAATTCGTTTTTATTGGCTAATATATGGCAAATTCAATAATAAATAAAATGTGCTCAAGGCCCAAATAAAAATATATATATATTAGAGCCAGTAGTCTTTTGTCTTTACACCACAACTGCTAAAAATGCTTAAGATTTCAGAAATAGTGCGTACATTATAAATGTAAAATTTTATAAGCTGAGTAGAGTCATGGGTTAATTAAATAAAGATTCAGGTGATATAGTTGATAGAAATATACAAATTAACTATATAAAATGAATTTGTACATCTGTTGATTTTAGCTTTAGAAATATTCTCTAAAGACTTTTAGGTGTTATTCCCTGCCTCCATTCAGGAATTAGTTTTGCACTCTTTTTGTATTTCTATATTTATCATACAAAAATTATGTAGAATGGTGGATTAATATTTATCTTATAGGCTGTCCTAAACTGTTTGAAGCCTGTTCTGAAGAATGCTCTAAGAACATAATTTTTAATATATTCATTTTCAGCATAGCTAATAAATAATGCATTCTATTAATAAGTAGTTAAAAGAAAATCCTAATTTTTACAATTATTTTTAAACTAATGCCTACAGTATGAGCTGTTTTTTTTTTTCAAAACGATATCTAACAAGAACCTACAACATGTAAGAAATAAAAAAGAGTGCAGTTTGGCTCAAAGAAGTCAGAATTGTTATCTAAGCATAAATAATGTTACTCACATTTGGACACTGCATATAGTCTAACAAGTGCTTGACTCATTCTAAGAATAAATCTTTAAGCTAACAGTTATAAAAATACAAATAAAAGATGAGCATAGCTTAAAACTTATCAATACACATTCTCTATAATTCTTTAATGTATCAACATTGGTATTAATGTAGAAATGTTTGGATTGCACGCCTGTCAGACACACACACACATATATATATATATATATATTTTGTGTGTGTGTGTGCGTGTTTTAAAGTGCGTAATATCAGGAATAGTGTATGTAAATATAAATATGGATATTGTAGTCAACATCCAGAGGCGACAGTGTTTCATGCTAAATGCAAACATCATGCTATATATCAGCAAATTCCAAAATCTTTTATAATGACCCCAAATTAATTTAGCAGAGTGAAATATAATTTGTTAATTTCAAACTAATATTAAGTCAAAAAGTGCTGATAAGTAAACTGATAAATTCTATCTTTATTTGTACCCCCATTTTAGTTCAATGGACTGTTGGGGGGGCACATACTTTGTGTTGAAAAAAGAAGAAAAAAAGAGCACCATGACGCAATTCACTCCACCAGAAATTTGGAAGCAGCATGCTTTTCAGCTTGGAATTAACATTAGAAGATTCAATACGAACATTAGAGAGTGTCTGGAAGTCGATCTGAGGACAGTGCAGAGGATTTGCAAACTTTTGGATGATATATCTATTCAACATCATGGCATTTGAAATGATGGTGACGTTATGCTTCCATTCATCTTCCCACAGGGCCTCATACTCAACAAAGAGGCCTATATCAAGTGCATTGAGGAGGTAGTGCTGCTACCTCCTCAATGCAAGATGGTCTGGAATAGGACTGTACCATGCCACACAAGTAGCAATAAGTGTAATTTTGGTAAATATATCTTAAAATGAGATGTCAGAGTTATTTTCATTTTTGCATAGTTTAGGCGACAATTTATCTATCGCACCTCTATAAATGGGTTAAGGCAAGATTAAAAAACACTGACAATCTTTACTGTTCCGATTTTTGTGTAATTGTTTTTAGAAATTTAAGATCAAAATCTAAATCCAGGCAACAAAAGCAATTCACTGTCTTCTGAATAAGGGGGAAAATAGAAAAAAAAAATCTTAAATTTGATGTTAATTTTATTTGTTAGCTAACATATAAGTGTCATTTCTTATTCAGAAATTTAAAAATCAATATTCTACTTTAAAGAATAGTTGTCACATTTTTACAGAAAGTCAAAGGAAAAGTTGAACGAACCCCAAGTTCAAAAATAAAATCACTCTTTCAAACATATTTCAGATTATAACCTGTAGAACAAAATATTAGTAATATTTAAAACTTCACAAAAACTTTGAACATTATAATCTCTTCAATATTATCCATTATCTTATAACTGAAAAAAGGATATTTTTAAATTCTCATGTTAGCTTAAGTATAATGATTGTAATATAATGCTTAATTTGCAGTTAGCCAAAATCCTTAAGTGCTAATTATCAGAACATAGTTTAAAATATTAAACAGATTGATGTAGAATTGTTTCACATACAGTAACTGAAACTAAATGCAAACTTTTAAATTGTCAAATTATTGAACCAAATCAAGACCTTACAGAAACTCCAAATTAACCATTTAATGATTTTCTTACAGATTAAAAAAAAATATAAACAAATAAAAACAATATTAGAATAGACTATTTTGATAAAAAACATCTGAAAGAATAAACAATATACATTATATGAAACAAAAAGCATAAAAATCACATTTTAGTACTTACTTTTAAAATTTTTAAAATTTAAAAAAATTGAAGGAAGGTGGAAGATGATTTTAAAAATGGAAGTGGGGAGGATTGTCATTATTTCACTGCTAACATATTGAGAATGATTAAAGTTTTGAGTTGGAAAATAGACATCTTACTTCCATCTTCCTTTGGAGTCAAAGATATAAAATTAAACAAAAACAGCACAAAATAAAAAGTATTTTGAAGCTATTTTGCTTCCTAGAAAAAAATTTTAAAAAATGCAAAAATGTAAAGAAAAATTCCTCATTGGGCATAAAACAACTGAAAATGTAAATCAATATCAAATTAAAAGAGTATTTTTGGGTACTCATGTTTGCATATGTAAATTATTTAAATGTGTTTAATCTAAAATGTTAAAAGCAAATACAAATTACCTCATTAACAGTGGTTTTAGTGATTTGTTTATTATAAATGTGAAAAGAACAACAAATAGGCCAGCACAACTACACAGCAAGCATAAAATCTGTTTTAATTAAATGCTATTTTGTACTGAGCTGATTTTTTTTTACTTAGAAAGACAAAACCTATTAATATTTAATATTAATGAATTACTAAAAAAAAAAAAAAAAGAAAAAAAAAGGATAACTGTTATATTTTGCCAATCCAATGAAACAAAATGTTATTTTATTCATACATAAAATCATTTTGTCAATGCTATTTTCCTTATAAGCAAATTACAAAATTATAATAAGAAATTTATTATTTTCCAAGTTACAACATTTATTAACCAGTTAGCACTGGAGATATTTCTGTACAATGTCAGCAAAATATCTTGCCAGCCACTTCAGAACAATCATTGCTTTCAGATTAACTGTCAAGAGTAAGAAGATCCAAGACAAATTTCCTGTGAGAACATTAGCCACTCCAAAGTAGTTAGTTTCATGAATAAATATTAGTTTTATTTATGTTTCACATTTTTCTGCTTTTCAAAATACATTTTAAACATCCATTATTGTTTTATTAAAAGAGTTAAATTATGCATAAGATTGGAATATAAATTACATTTTTGGGGGGTAAAATAGTTTTCTGTTCATTAAAATGAGAATACTCAATTTAAACTTAGTTTTAATAGGGAAAAAAAAACCCCAGAAAAATTCCTTATTCTAACAAATTGAAGAGATATTCCAAATCTTTAAGGGATAATAAATACAATGTATAAGTTTTAGTAAAATTTGTAGCGATCTTTTACAATAGCTATTAAGATAAATGCGCTGCAGTTTGGTGAGAGACATTGAATTGAGACTGAATTTAGAGTTTGATGAATTATAATACTAATTCTTAAACAAGAACATGTTATTAGGGGGTCAATGTAAAATCAGAACCTACTAATGGCAATAGTAGAATATTGGTGTTGAAAGTACATGTTTGGGCATAACACCATATTATTTTGGTGCATATATGAAGAACTTTTGTTTAGAGACAAGTCATATGATATAGAAGCTTGGTTGATGCCAAGTAAAAGAACCTTATATACAATCGGATAATTTTAGGTGTGCATGTGTGTGTGTGTGTAAGCAGACAAACCCAAGTTTGTGGTAGAATATAAATACACTTGAATTAACTATGACAGGTGTTTCTCATTAAGTATAATTAACTAAGAAACAACTGTTTAAGTATTAGTAACTTTCATTTGTGATATTACTTCTAAGCCGTATGTTACTTTATCATCTGCATTTATTTTTTTGCTTTTACAATGCAAAAAATAAAAGCAAAATTTTATGACATTTAATTCAAGTGTGTAGCTAGACTTCACTAACAAAAATGGTGACTAAGAATTTATTTCATTTTGCATAGGAAACAGCACATGATTATTTTTGCTTCCTTTTATGTAGAGTGAAATATTTGAGCATTAAAAACATTTCAGATTTTAAGTGCAATACATTATTTGATTAATCTGAGAGCGTAGGCAGTCAAGCAAGAGTTTTGAGGAGGTGCAAAAAGAAAAATGTAGTTTATAGTTAAATACAAATCCAAGCCATCAATTTTATCTAGAAAAGTCCAAGTTCAAAACAAGAATTTCAGAGTAGTGATTTTGTTCAAATAATTTAAAATGATCTTTTATGTTCCAGAAGTAATAAAATATTTCAAAAGAATTATTTTAATAAAATAAGCTTTTATCAAGAAATTATTCTATCAATAAAAATTTTACAATTAAACATCAGTAAAATATCTATAAAAATACTGAATATATTTAAATATTTAACTTAACTTTTTTCAAGTTTCCAAGATAAAATTTACGTTTATAAGTTACAAACTATCAAAAGAACATAACTGTAATTAAAAAGAATTTGATATTTAGGTTCTATGCTGGCTGTGGTGTGCCGTGAAGAACAGGGCCAAAATGAACATTACTTACGAAGACAAGCAACTATCCTAGTACCAACACTAGGTGATGTGATTTTTGTGTAAATGAAACCAGTAGGAAGGGTTAAAGTGAGTGGTCAAACATTAATCACAGGCCAGTTGAATAATCTGATGCTTAAGATGCCATATGTAGCACTTACACATGTTGGTATGATAGAAGTTTAGGGTTGGTGGCCTTCAGACTCCTTGACTGAAAGTTGGTTCAAAAAGGATTGGTCTAGGTTAAAGAGAATGCTTGGAGTAATCTGGTAATCTGATGGAGATTGGATTGGTCAAATTTTCTAGTTCCTGTAGAGCCGAGTCAGGATTGGTTTACATTAATGAGTACACTTGACTGGCAACTGTGGCAATTGGTATCTCTTGTATCCGCCAGAGACAAAATGTGTCAGCCAGCCACAAGTAGTAATAACTCAGTGGTTGCAGTAGGGTAAGCCATCCTGGAACTGAGTAGGACAGTTTGGACACGGTGGTATGTCTGACTGAAGATGCAAATCATGAGGCTGACCATGATTGGTGGGTAGCAGAAGTATCTGTTGGTACAAAGTGTGCAGAGGAGACGTGTGACGGAGTAGGAGGAGCGCCATAGCACAGTGACGACGCACGACTGTATGACTGATCCCTAAACAAATATGGGCATACAAGCATATCATGTAAATGGCAAAGCAAAACCTAAATTTATTGTCGCCAAAGTAATGGTCAGTTAACCACACCTTGACGATAAACAAAGAGCATACACTGGCTGCATGTTTCAACAGACAAACCAAAACAGAAATCATTTAAATAGAGAGAAAAAAAAAAAAATTAACTCAGTCTTCAAATAGGTAAAAAAAAAAAAAAAAAAAAATCAAACTGCAATCATTATTTGAACTTTTATTAGTTCTAAAAAGATGTTAGCTAAGTGATTTAATCAGTCATTAATCTATTCAGGCATTTGTGAAAATAATTACTTAGGTATACAATAATTCTAAAATTAAGATAAATTTAATTTCAACTTTTTTTTTTTTTTTAGATGGTGATGTGCTTTTGTAAGAACTTTTTGAGAGTAACAGATGAAATTTGTCTCTTGAAGGAACTTTTGATACCATTGATTAAACAATATTTTTATGCTGAAATAAATACCAGTAAAAAAAATGATAGAATTTTAAACTCTAATTTATAAAAGAAATAATTTTTTAAAGTGGTTATTATGTCTTAATATATGTATTAATAATTTGGGCTAGGTGGTAAAGAACGATATTTCCAATAGCTTTTGCTTATAAATAATTTATTTTTGCTAGTTAAGTTTTTACAAATACCACATTTAATAGCTATGTTTTGTAACTTTGTAAATAGATATCTACAATGATGGTGTCCTTTGCAAAATGAAGTAGATATTTCTATTTAAAAAAAAAGAAAAAAGTGTGCATAAAGCACAGTGTATGATAGCATAGTAAAATTAGTCAAGAGAATCATGAATGTGTGTGTACATACATGCAAATTAAACTGTATTTAGTAACTTGCTGCAGTTTAGTACTTTAGTTGCTGGGAGAACATTTATAAAGTGTGTCTTAGCACTTAAAAGGATAATTTATGACTTTAAATACAATCCATTATAAAATCAAATATTCTTTGGATAAATCAATTTGTAATGCTAAAAAATAAGAATTTCTAACTTGTTGAATATCTGGACAAACTTAAAATGTATATTTTTGCCTGAATTAATGCCTTTTCTCAACCTGAAAAAAGTGATTATTTCTAACGTTTTAACAAATTTGGTATCATTAAAAATAGTGTGTGGGTGTGTGTGTGTATATATAAAACATTTTTGAGTATATCAGAAGTTAATTTAAAATTGACTTACCACTCAGAACAAGATCAACTGATGAAAAACCTACATTCTGCATAAATTCTGAAAGAGAACTACTCTTGTCAATGAATTTATAGGTTCATTGAAGTAAAAATTGCTTACGAAATGAATTGACAGTTTATCTGGAATAAATATTTTTATTGAATTTTTTAATTTCTGATATATATATATATATATATATATATATATATAAAACCATGATGGAAAATGTTTTCCATTAAACTCAAAATACAAAATAGAGGAAACGCAGAGTGAACTTACTTAATATTCATAAGGTTCACAGTGTTTTATTTTTAATGACAAAATTAAATCTGTCTACATAATGACTATTTTGCTTTTTACTTGTTAATGTTGCTTTAAACATTAAAAACTGAGAAGAGATATACCTTTAAATATCAAAAATTTACAATTAAAATCTAACTTACTTTTTAAGTTATTTCAAGTAGACATGTTCATGCTAGCTGAAAATTATAGAATTTTTTCAGTTTCTGCAAATTGTTTAGTTTTAGTTATATATTTACTTGTGTTCTATGTTATTTTTTTACAGCAATTTTGTAAGTATGCATAATCCTTTATCTTAAAAAAAAAAAAAAATGGAAGAATAGTTTAAAAATTCATACTTGACACTGCCTTGTTAAAGGTTTCTTCAACTAAAAAGATAATGTAAGTGGGGGAAAAAAGTTCACATACAGAGAACACATGTAGTAAGGACAGTTTCTGAGCAGATACTATCATTGATTTCAAGTATCAAGTTATAAAAAATGAATAATTGTTAATATCATTTTATTAATTATTTTTATATAACTTTACACTTTTCAAGCTATAAAAATTACTAGAAATCAATAATAGTGCAAAAAAAGTTAAAGACAGCAGTACACTATGGTTTCGGTTTGTATCTTCCTCCCACTTATGTGCAAGATATAAGTGGTAATATATTTGTAACAGCCATGGGATGAAGATAGGATTTAATATTATTTGACTACAATGGTGGTACTATCTTCAAAGTCACCAACTTCTCCAGTTAGGCATACACAGATCTTGTTTAAGACCATTTTGTAACCCCTTTATGCTTGCCATATGTTCCAATAAGATAATGCACTCCCATCATGGACAAACAACATGAAATTGGTTCCAGGTATTCACCAAATTCGATCCCCATCGAGAATGCAAGACATGTTACAGAACCCGTGAGGAGCAACATGAAAGCTAATTTTTTGCTACTTCATTTTATACTAAACTTACATCTATCTATATCCTTTTGACAGCATAAAAGTTCAACTCTTGTTTTGGCTTATACAACTTTGAAAAGATATATTAAAACTTACATGAAAACTGGTAAGTAAAACATTTTCCAAGAAAACTTGACTATGAAAGATTAAAAGTAAGTTTAGTTATAAAAAATAGCTTTATTTTAACAAGAAAATTAAACAGAAATTAATGAGAGCACATCAAGTTACTGTTCATAATATTTGTGAATTTAGTCTAAAATAAATACGGAAATGGCTGAAAGATTATAGCAACTATTATAAATAATCACTAGCACAAGGTATCAATTCACATTAAGATAGAAGATGAATTTAAGATTGGTGATCTTAAAATAATTGGGATTATTCAAACTTTTAAAAGGCATTGTAGGTAAACGACATGATCAATCAGTTCACGTTTCTAATGAGAAAAGCAATTTAACATCTTTATCAGGAGGACCCACCTACAAACTGTGGAGTCAGGATGCTGAAAGTAACAACTTTAGACTTGTATTAATTCTATACACACACACACAAAACATGGATTATCAAAAAATTATTTTTATTTACACTCTTTGCTTTAATACCCAAAAGACAAATGTAATGCAGAAGTGTGTATCAATAAAAAGAACTTATCTGATTTTATAAGATGTATGGTTTTCTCAATATATTGCTAGTGATTATTTTAATATTTTTTTTTAAGATATCAGTTTATTCTAAACTGATGTTCAAGTTACCATCACACCAAAGATTATAAATTTCAAATTGAAAAATTAAGTATACTTCGTCATAAAAAAAAAAAAAAAAAAATTATAATTTCACCATTGTTTTTTTTTATTAAACTATGAAGCTATTATAATAGATATTTAATGATCACTTATAATAATTCTCTTATCGAAACAAGAGAATATGTGAATATCAATAAACTATTATTCTTCATTGTCAAGAAGAGTTAGTTTGTTGGTAGAGATTTGCAGTTCTTTTTGAGAAATTATTGGATTACTTTTATTGTACAAAGTGTTGTCTAATACAAGGCAGTATTTAATATAAGCCTAGCATTGCATGATTTTATTGCTTTTTTTTTTTTGTGATGTAGATAAGAACTTCAATTTGATAAATGTTGAAATGATTAATTTACTAATATACTCTAAAGTTAAAGAAAAAAAAATTCAATATTGTAAAACAAGCATTTCAGCAGAATTGTAAATATTTTAATATCAAAAAATGAATCTATTTACTTTCAGAAAAATAATACTAATTTTTTTAAAAATTAGTCATCTTTTCAGGTGTATGATAGGTATTTATAAAATTACTTATATGGATAATGATTAGAGCCATATTGTTTATTGCTCTTGGCTGTAGCAGCTAAATTTCAAAGTAAAATAAGTTTA
This sequence comes from Ascarosepion bandense, assembly GCA_037127315.1. NCBI lineage: Eukaryota > Metazoa > Mollusca > Cephalopoda > Sepiida > Sepiidae > Ascarosepion > Ascarosepion bandense. Next base: position 1,087,987 of record JBBBDQ010001371.1, read on the forward strand.
TTTTTTGTTCTTTAAGAACAGAACATTTGAGGTCAGTGTATTTTAAATATTTTGTAAATATGCATTGGGCCAATTTTTAATATTTATGAATACAGTTAAAGCACACAAAATTTCATAGCTGAAACAAAAATGATTTGTATTAGATATGTTTGTATAATTCCAGCAAAATTCTAATGATAAAGACAAAGAAAAAAAGAAAAGAAAAAAATGTTACTCTATATTCCAAAGTACAATATTAAGTTTCTTGTATATCAGTTCTCAAAATATAATCATACTGTGAAAGAAACTCATGGATTACTATTTTTCTTTAATGCAGATTACAAAGACTTATTAGCTTTTAATTATATTAGAAAAATATTCAATTTATACAATTCAAATTTGAAATTATAGATGAATTTATAACATGGTTGTTAGCAGAATCTAATATAAAAATTCTTAAACTTTAATCTGCATAACAGCAGGTGAAAAGAAGTGGAATTAAAATTAATGAATGTAGTAATTAAAACTGATTAAAAAGAACACTTCTTGAGAAGTGTCATAATGCCAACATACTAAATCTATGGCATCACACACAAGTTGTTACTATATATGAGCAAAATTACAATTTTTGGTTATATTTTTATGTAGTAACAGATTAGATTTGTTTAATAGGTTCATTATTGCCTAAAAGCAAATTATGTATTTTCAATTATAAAGAAATATTCAGATTCTGCCATGTGGTCATGAAACTGAAGAATTTACCATCATCATTGAAAAGGGAAGAAAATTATCTACATAAATATTGTGGAATTAAAGGTTCTCGGTTGAAACAAGCAGCCAGCATAATAAATACTAGAAATAACATTGCCAGAATTCACAAAACACAATGACATTCTTTACTGAAAAAAAAAAGTTTAAAAATTTCTCTAATTCATTTCTTACATTAAAAACAAAAAAAAAACAAAAAAAAAACTCACAACAAAATTGTACAGGATATTAATAATATTAAAAGTTGAGATATGATTTTAACTAGATTTGTAGTAGTTAAAGAATACAAATGACTAAACTTATGACTGAATCTGAAATAATTATACTGAAAATATATTTGGGCACCAAAAATATCTTGATATTCTAATAGCAAAAGTTCATAAACAAAAGGATTGCTTTAAATAAATTTGATAAAACGTTAAAAAAAAAAAAAAAAAAAAAAAAATCTCAAAAGGTTATATATATATATATATATATATATAAAAGTTCTTATGCCATTCATTAAACTTGAATGAGTTAAGAAAATAGACAAACCTTAAAAGCATCAATTTGTAAATTTCAAAATTTCTTTAATAAGACATACACATACAAATAGAATTTTTATTTTATTTGTTTACTTCTCTAACTCTAAATAATGCAATGTATAGTAAAAAAAAAAGGGGGGGGGGGTTAACAGTTATAATCATGGTAGAGTGAATTCTGGCTACACTAATACAAGGAGGAAAAAAAAAAAAAAAAAAAAAAAAACAAATAGACAAATGCAAAAAGTTGACCAGTTAATTTACAGTGGTTATGTTTCTTTCCTTCCCCACACAGTTGTGTCATTCTTAGAGGAACAGAATGTTTTGATATTTTACCTTTGTGATTATTTTGGGGCTATTTTCCAAAAAACTTAATAGTGCCACATAAAGATATAGTAAAATATATGGAAGACAGTTTTTGTTAACTTTTGCCATCCTGCAATGGCAAAATGCAATGTTATCTACATTATAACTATAGTTTATAAGTGTAGTGTATCTGCTAACTTAGCAATTTTAAAAGAAAAATAAATTAAAACAAAACACAAAAGAGTGGGTACCGAAAAGTTCTCAGCTCAAGAACATTTCAGTAACACCTTGTATCTATACAGATAATGATTTAATTTTTTTAAAAATATAATTTTTGAAACAACAAAAAGATCTTCCTATTAAGTGGGTCTATGAGGTTGTACAGAATAATATTTAAAATTCAGTAGTACCACTGCAGATAGGGAGATGGGTACCTACAACAAAATCATTGAACAAACAAGCATTCCATAAAAAGAAATAGTTAAAATATTAGTTATCGGTTCAGTGACAATTAAGCAATGTAGTTACATTTATAATGGTTAATAAAGTTATAAAGTAGGGAAAGTTGCAACTTTTGATTGAAATCTGGCAAAAACCAGGAACTTAAAACCCAGTATAACACTTTTAGTGAGAAACTGAATAGTAAAAAAAAAAAAAAAAAAAAAAAAAAAAAAAAAAAAAAAAAAAAACAAAACTCAGCATGCGGTGTAGATATAGAAGAATCCAAAGGAGTATCCTGTACATACAGTGGTAGGATAACTCTCTAAGAGAGCTCTAAATATATATGTATATAAATACAAAGAGAGAAAATATAAGAAAAATTTAAGGCAGACCCATTATTTCATGGTAAATCAGAAGTATAGGCCTATTTCAGGCGAACCATCATCAGCTTCCATCTTTATTGTACACAAGATTTTACACGAAGCTATAAAATCTTCTGTACAATAAAGACAGAAGCTGATGATGGTTCGCCTGAAATAGGCCTATACTTCTGTTTTACCATGAAATAATGGGTATGCCTAATTTTTTCTAATAACAAAATAAATGTAGTTCAACTGAAAGCAGTTCATATACACAAAATATGATAACTGTATTAAGAAAATCTGAGTAGTATACCAGAGGAAAAAACAAAAACATGACAGCCTCATAAGTATTAGATAATACTCCACCCTGCAAAGCGTGCGAATTAGCATACAAAATCATTAAAATCTGTATGAGAGAGAGAGAGAGAGAAAAAAAAACGTACTTTTTCTTTACAAATTATAAATGCTAAAAAGACTTAAATGGATTAGCTGTAATGGCAAAATAATGACATCAGCAGCACAAGTTTAATTCTCCAAATATTAATGACTGTTCTCAAAGTTATAGACAATCTATTTTATAACTGCAGTTTTATATTATAAAATTGATCTGCAAAGAGCATTAAGAAACAGGATCTATCTTACTGTGGTTTAGCAATAAATTTGCTTTTATTTTCATTTTCAGAATGTAGATTACGCTATAGCTTCAACAGAAGAGAAAATAAGCTACATTCTGCTGCAAAATTATTTTATTCATGAACTTACATAAATAAGAGAAATAAGAGATACAGTATTCCAATAAGAGAGAGGTTGATATCTTTGCTACTGCTAAATTTGAGCTCACCAAATTTTTATGAGTACACAAGACATGCATAAAAACATGCTCCTTAACAGAATGCATACAATTTTAAAATGGAGCAGTTATAGATAAAAAAGATGCTACAAGACATCAAAGAACTCACCAATGCATAAAAAAAATGGAAGGACCTATATTAAAATCTCAGATTTTGATTGACAAAAACAAAACAGCAAGACCAGATGGAATTGTAAAAGAAAGTGCAATCCCTTAGATAATGTAGGGATTAATAAGATTACCAAAACAACAAATGAAAAATATGACCGGTGAAATACTGAAACATTTCAGTTAACTTGATCTATATTTATAGTGATACCAAAGAAACCAGAAGCAAATGAATGTGAACTTCAGACAATCAGCTTAATGAGCTACATAACTAATCATTAAAATTCTGAAGAATATAGCTTATTGCAGAATTAAATAGTGCAAGAACAATGTGCCTTTGTTCAGGATATTGGATAAAGAAATGCTATCTTTATGACCAGATTGCAATAAGAGTGAGCAGTACTAATACAGAAAGATCTCAGAAAGGCCAAGGAACACTGACTAAAAGACCTTAAAAATGCTGAAGATACATAAAATATTTAATCTAAAGACTTAAAATTTTTCTTTATAGTTAAATCATTTTTTCCAATATAAATAATTTTCCCAGTAACAATAAAATTCCTTTGTTGATCATCTTTTGTTTTTGCCAGATCACTTAATTTAATGGCTTTAAAATTCGACAATCTATTTTGATTGTTTAAAAAAAAAAAAAAAAAAAAAAAATTTTTTTTTTTCTTCTTTGAGACAAGAAACTTTATACAAAACAGCATTTGTATTTTTATGTAAAGACATTTAAAATGTTTCTGTCTATATTTTATGCTATTCTTATTTGTAGTCTTGCATAAATTATTCAACGTTTTGGCCACCATTAACAGAAACAAAAGGAAATAAAGAAAGAAGCCGAATATGTAAAAATGTTGTGCACTATTGAAATGTTGATTTTGGCCGATATTCTAACATTCACCCAGCCCTCATTTGTTTGAAGTATTGTACCAAGATTTGTTTTTGTACATAAATCTCAATCAGTTATTCATTCTTATGCATAAAAAAAAAAACCCAACTATCTGACCAGGACAATGAATAAATTATATATTAAATATGAGTTAAGAATGTATTTAGCATTTTAGAGAAGGCAAAAAATAAAAAACATAAAATATATCCTGTGCCAGGACTTTACAAAAATAGTGTACAACATGGTCAGACAAACTATTTCAAACATGTCTCATATCAAATATTTTATAAAAAAAACTCAGTTAAGTTTTCATCATCTTGCAAAATGTTTATTTAAAAATTTTCTCTCTAAAAAAGTCATTGGAATCAATAGAAAAGGACAATAGTTATCATGGACTTCGACATTTAAAATTCTATATATGAATATAAATAACTTCTATAAAATATTAAACAGTTTATTTAAATTGACAAATCCTTGACAGGAAAATGATTTTAATATACATTTGCAAGATTTAGACAATTCAATTAGTAAAAGATCCTAAAAACAATTTTATTCCATTTTCTTTTCAATATGGTATTTAATGTTTAATAAATCTCAAAGAAACTGATGGCAATTCTTTTATAAAATAAGATTAAATTTAACTTTTTTTTTTCTCTATTGCAAAGATTTTCAATATTCTTCCCTTTTTATGACAAATAACCGAGCCCACAGTCCCAAAAACACATTCTGAATTAAATCAAATTAGGAAAGAAAATGATTCTTATGTATATAAAATAAAAATTTAGTAGGTACTAAATCCAAGATTTGCATTAAAAATAATTCTAGAACTCAAGGATTTAAGGGCTGAATTTATAAACAAATGTAACACTGAAAATACTAGAAAAACAAATTTTCCATATAACCTTAAACTCTTAGTTGTATTAAATAAAGACCATTTTAATTTAAACACTAAAAATAAAAAACTTACAAAAAGAGAGAAATGTGATCTTGAAAATATAAGTTTCATGAGACTAAAATGTTTTAGTTTTTCTCTTTACAATTTATTTTTTTGAAGAATAACTTATTTTCTAGTTTATAAAACATGAAAGTATAAGTTTTCAAAATTAATTCAGAAATAAATTATTTCATTATGAATTACTAAATAAGTTGTACCAAACTGAATGACTACACTAAAATTGAATAAAACTAAAGTTATTTTACTGGGAATGTTCTGAAACTTTTTCATGCCATTGTGTTAAATTATTCTAAAATTTAAAACATGCTAAAATAGTCCTTTCTAGAGATCAATACATTCTCATGCTTGAATAAGTCCTTGATGTTTTATATTAAATACAATTTAATCACCCAAAGCCAAACATATATAAATATACCGATTATAGAACAAATTCAAATTGCATTTAATAATAATTTACTATTTTTTTTCTTTCAGTCTACAACTCAATCGATTATCTATGTAAAATATAGAATTGATGACTTCTCAAAAATCAATCTACAAAACCAAACAGGTACACTTCATAGATTTATTCCATTATTCATGCAGTTAAAAAATGAAAGCATATTTGGTTAAGTCCTTACTATTTTTCGAAAGGGTTTTCACAGGCGAGCCTAAAAATATTTTTTCAGTTATTATAGTTGCACTCAGTGAAAGAACAGAGTTAGATTTGTTTTTTATCACATGGCTTTGTAAAGATTGCAACAGTGCCATTGAGATGACAATGCAAGAGAGATAACAGCAAAGCTACAAGCACTATGCATTGTGTGTGTGTGTGTATGAGGCTAAATATTTGAGTCATAAATAATTCCTGTTTTGAGGAACCAATTGTAATATTTCAAAGGTTAAAGTCAATAAACAAAAGCAAATTATTTATGACCCAACCCAATAGAAGTATCTTGTGAATTATCTAATGAAAACATTCTCAAGAGAACTTTTGTTAGTTATTCAGCTACTCAAACACTATGAGAAAATTAAACATTCCTCAGTAGAAAAACATTAAATGATAACAGCCCAAGTAGTAAATTACACTTAAAGATTATGCTATTGTGGAGAACAAAAACTATGTTTTAGACTAAATTAAGTATGTTGACACTGTTCTCAGAATTAATATATAATTGCATGCATGATTGATAAAAATTAGTTGTTATCTAGACAATGTTGTACGGATATTGGTATGCTCTTTCTGAATCTGTACTCAGAATTGTCCTAGCACATCAAGCATCAACTACTTCAGATAGTTGTATATTTATATTCAAGACAAATATTAATGTACAAGTGGGCCATTCTGTTAAAAATGATGGCAAAATATCTATATCAATAACACATCACTTAATAAATCCCAGGCCTAACTAATAAAACAACTTTTAGACAAAATTTGACTTATTCATCAAGTCTCCTTCTAGGGTGATACACTGATTATAACGCTTCTTTAACAATTCAATGCCTTTTTTTTTTTTTAGAACAATTTGTCTTTGACCTCAAAATATGCCCGTTTTTTTATATCACTTTTTTATTGGAGCCAAATCTCTTTCCCTAGAGCATTCTTTTGAGGTCTGTAAGCAACCAGTAATCACTGGGGGCCAAATCTGGAGAATAGGGTATATTCAAAGTGAAATTCACGTAATTTTACTATTGCTGTGACCTACTTGTGACACTGTGCATTGTCTTGGTGAAAGATCACTTTTTCTTCATTTGTGTCTGTTTTTTTAGCGATTTATTCCTTCAAACACACCAATAATGCTATATAAAGGTAATCGATGAACAGAGTACCTTGCGCATACCAAAATAAAAAGGCCAAAAGTTTGCCTGCTGATATTTGTGTCTTTCGTCATTTTCGATGGCTTTCCCCTACTGTTGTTCACTCACCTGAATGCTGATTTGACTTTAGAGTGAAGTGGTGGATCCACATTTCATCGATTGTCACATATTTATGCAAAAACTCCTTGTTGCGTTGAAAAAGTTGCAAACAACGCTCTGAATCATTGACACATTGTTTTTTGATTGACTGTGAGCAAACGCAACACCAACTTTGAACCCAGCTTTCTCACTGACAAATGTTCATGCAAAATAGTGAATACACTACCTTCTGATAGGTTCAACTCCTATTTCACGCAACTTCAATTTATGATCAGCCAAAATGAGTCTGTGGATTTTTTTGTGTTTTCTAGAACAACTGCTGATTTAGTGCAATCTGAGCATCCAGTAATTGTGCGTTTTAAGTCAGCATACCACCTCTTAACCATTGTTTCCGACTGAGCAGAGTGCAAAGCCCATCAGAACAAATACTTTATCAACACATGAAATTCAGATTTTTCCATTGTTTTGAAAATTTGCAACAGTAGCTTCACTTAAATAATTGTAATTTGTAAATTAATAATCTGATTGGGCTCAAATTTTTGTCATGTGCCAATTGAAGGTCAGTACTTCATAAAAATCATATGGATTTTTTATCAGTGGTACCATCTATATGTCAGGCCCAGGACTTATTGAGTGATGTGTTATGCCATCTAAAATGATGGCAACATACATATTGATGTAGCTACTATTGAGTATCACACAAATACATGATGGTCTTTATTATAATAGAGAGGATGTACATAGTCTTTTTCACTACTTGATGACATAATCATTGCAAAAAATAAAGGCGCCGTTAAAAAAAAGAGCTTTCGTAACTGGTAGTAAAGATAATGAACTGAGCTGACACTGCCTCGCTATTGTCTCTTTCTCCATGAACGTGACAGGAGGAGAAAAAATATACATACATGTCTTCATTATAGCAGAAAGAATTAGGATCCACTTCACCTGGTAGTATGCAATTCAAATTAGACAATGTTCAGTTGTATTAAGAGTCAAAACTATACTGATCATATATTAAGATTCTGATTTAATAATGTATCTAAGAATGTGATATCTCTTAAAATGCACTTTTTGCATTCACTATGTTTTACTTTTCCATCAGATTTAGTGTCTAAGCATAGCAATGAGTTTCACTGGGACATATCTAAGATATCAAGACAGGTTCAGATGAAACAAAATGACTACTACTAATGAGCACAATCACAAGAGTCTCAAACATTTCTGAAGATATTGAAGATTAGGTATTTTTTATTTATTCAGTTATTTCCAATCTTCATCTCAATTTTCTTTGATCATAAATGATTTGTACACTCATACATTCTTTGACTACTGGATTGAATGTTGTTGTGTTAGATTCGGCTATCAAATTGAACACTAAGTCATTGGGGTTTGTTTACATTCTGTGAATAGCCCACTGTGAAAAGCTGCCTATCTCTGCTGTGTATGCTGATAGTCCAGTGGTAAGATGTTTGTCTAATGATAAACTAATCAGATTTTGATCCCGGTTTGCAGCTACACTGATAATCTAGCTAGCTTCATTGAGGATCTGTGATACAGTGAAACAGGTTTGTCTGCAAATTATATATATATATATATATATATATATATATATATACACACACAAGAAATAAATGCACCATATCCATTACAAATATAATATTAACATTTATCTTTAATATAAATATGCTATGTGCATCTGTCAAAGACATCGCATATTAGAACCATTCTAAATATAGACTGAGAATTGGCATGCTTGGTTTAATCTTGCATAGCATCATCTGTCTGAGATGTAGACAATTTTTTTTGTTTCTTAGGTTTATCTGATTAAGTAAAAAAATTTAAATAAATTTCAGTAATATCAAAATGAAACAAGTATCATAATTACATAAAAAGGTAATCTAGAACCATCATCAACTTGTATCATTTGACTTAGCAACAATGGTTGTTGGTTGTTTTATGGCATATCAACCTTGGCGGGTCATTTATTGCCAACTAAATTTTATTTATTGCTGGTAATACCTTTTTCTTTCAACAATTTATTGTTGTTTTTATATAAGTTTTATGTCTAGTAATACTTTTTTTTTCTCAAGTATCAAAATTCATTGAGATTTGTTTTTAAGGGCAGGGTCCCCAAGTCCTACCCTGTTATTTAACCCATAACTGGAGTGAAGGGACAGATTAATACCTTTCCCAAAGGTACCAGTGCTTAAGTGAATGCAGGGTATTCAACTGGAATTCGAACCCGGCTCATCAATTTCTCTTTCCGAGCCGATATCCGCTGCACTACAACACACATCCGTCACTAAACGCTTACAGCACCTGGTATTCCCAAGCAGTCACCCATCTAAGTACTGACCAGGCTCAACGTTGCTTAACTTTGGTGATCGAGCGAGAATCGGTGTATTCGTGATATGGCTGTAAGCCTAGCAACAATGGAAAGATAATTGTGGAAAAGTTTTAGCATAACTTGGAATATGTAACTAAGAAACTAACATTTTATTTCTTAATCTTTGTTGCATTAAGCAATAATCATATGGAATTGCTTATTCTGTTAACTCATATCAATATTAATTTAGACATGAACATATTTGACTAAATTACATTCATTTGAAATTTCTTCACAGACACAAATAAGATTTTCTTTGCTATTTTCCCAAATGAAGCTAAAATGCTCAATACAAACTTAAACTGAAAAGAACAGAAGAATTAAAACTCGTCGATATGTATTAAAACGATAAGTAGTAAGTGGATATGAAAACCTTGAAAACCTTAAGAACCAAAAGCAGAAATCAGAAAACGGTCTTTTAAAAATCACAAAATATAGGTTAAAGCAGTAAATGAAAATATATTACTAAGCACTCCTCTCCATTAAAACTTGTTTCCTAACTTTATTATTGGTTGATTTCAACATAATCCTGCATTTTCACTGACATATTCACATATTCTGAGGTCTTGCAATTGAATCTATGTAAAGAATCTAAGAAAAGCTGATTTCTGGTGATTTTATTCTGATAGCAATATTCAGCAAAAAGAATTGTCTTCTATAGTGCCAATTATTAGCCTATTGATATTTTAACCTTTCAGAGAGTATGAAAGAGCGACTAAGTATTGTACTCAAAAGACTACAGACTGAACACTACTGCAAGTTGGCAGTTAACATGATTGCTTAGTATCATTGCCGTTAATTCTGAAACAAGCAGAATGCGTTACAAAAGAAAAAGTAAAATAAAAGATGCTATTCTAGAGAATCCAAGAATATTTTTTTATAAAAGAGAACATCTTAAATGCTAACAAATGAAAAATGTTAGATATAAATGTTTTAGTTTTTATTTTACTTTTAACTTCTGGAATTGTTACCACTATCTTTTAAAAGCTAATATTTTTGGAAACTCCACAAATATAAAAAGTAGTTAATAACTTATACACTCTTTTGAATATATATTTTTCTTGTATCAGATGTGAAACCATAAAATACACAACATGGAATAAAGCTGAAAATAAGGAGATGTCATTTTAAAATCAAATTGTAACAATTTCAGTTTTGAAGGAAATTGTTTCTTAAATGTTAATCCAATTATTTTTGAATGAGTAGAAATAAATGTCTTAAGAAAAGTAACCAAAAATGTTAAGATAATTATATAAGATAAAGAGATTTCAATATTTACTAGCAAACTAAAACAGTCTTCCTAATATCTTTTTAAGTTATACTTATCTTTCATTTTGAAATAGAACCTGAGAATTGATGTAAATACTTTAAAATGATTATATCAAACCTAGACATTTGGAGAGAGAGGGAGAAGGAGTGTTTTTTTACTTTCTTTTTTTTTTTTTTTTAAAAAAAGACAGACAGCATATTCACAAGATTAAAATTTACATAGACATACACACATACCTGCGCCAAGATCCTCCAGGTGGAACAGGGCCTCTTCTCCTCGGATTTCCCCTGGGTCTTCTTGTTTGATAAGGTCGGGCATGTTCTACACGGACTCTTCGACCACAAACCATACTTAAAAAAGTAATAGCAAACAGACCAAATTTAAATTTGTACATTTTTTTTTTTAGAATACTTTATAATTAAATTTATAGCATAGTATTTAATTACACTTTACAAAGAAGCTTTCAAAAAGGTTCAGTTCGAGTCATTTAAATATGTTTAGTAAGCAGTTTTTAAATTCTTAAAGCCTTTTTCCAGCCAAAAATGTAATAATGAAAATGAAGTTTAAGAAATTATGAAGACTTCATTTTATAGCTGGATCATAGAATGCATAACAGTCTACAAATATTTAATATTTAGTAATTACATCTTAAAATAACTCATTGCCTTCAAGACTGCATTTGTTATATCAACATTTGATCGTATATCAATCTGGGTAACCTACAGGGAATTCTGAACTGGACTCTAATCTATGGTAGGCTTCTTATTTCACTGCTTGTGTCTAGGGATATCATCCAGTTCTTATTTTATTTAGTACTGTTCAGTTATTGCTTACTTGTTTCCACTGAACTCACAACCACTAGGCAATTTGCTGTAGTAAACTTCTATAACTAGAAAGTTTATGTAGTAAACCCTATATATAGATATATAAGGCGATTGCACTTGTGATCAATTTATTATCTCAAGTACCTCACAGATTCTGCTGGTGTCTTAAGTGTCATAAGACACCAGCAGTGAAATCCATGCTTGTCGCCCAGGAGGTGGTTTCTGTTGATATGGTCAACCTTGTTGATGATACTATGGAAGCTGATGGGTCACTACATAAATTAGGATGAATACTCCTTCACATTCTTGTAGATAGATTAAACAGCTGACACTTTCCATAGACATGGGAAACACTTAAGATAGCGGCTAACCAGCTCCACCAAGATTAGAAATAACTATAAAATAAGGTTGTTATCCACCGGGATTTCATCTAAACCAGTAACCTTTGTGGAGTCAAGGGATTTGATGTCTGAAAACTTCCTATGCTTTGATAGATATCACAAAATTTGAATTCTGCATGAAGAGGGAAGCTGTCTAATATGGGTTTAGAGGTAGAGCTCAATGCAGAGAGCTTAGCCTTATCCAATGAGAACATGGCCTCAAAAACATTTATGATAATCGGCACTGATGGCTTGCCAAGTCTTTTCAATTTTGGTTTAGATTTGGTGTCCCTTACATTCTCTTGCAAGGATTGCAGACAGTTCTGAATGTGGCTAGGGTTCTATTATAATGGTCTCTTTGACAGAGAAGAGAAGGCTGTTCTGGAAACTTCAGCATATCAATTGTTTGCATATGATACAGTAATACATTTAAATAAAATTTTATTTTTCCCCCTGTTATAGAGATACAGTTATTTTCCTTGCAATTTCAACTACAGGGGCTTTTCTTGCATTTTCAAAGCTGATAATTCCATAGTAGGGTTGCATTCTGAATTGTGTATCCCTACACACATCAAAATTGTATATATATATATATATATATATATATATATATATATATATACACACACACACACGTTTTTCAATTCAGTAGGTTTAAGATAGGGACTGAAGTTGCCTTTCACAAAACATGACTAAACTGAAAAGGCTAGTAGGTAAAATACCAGAAATTCAATTTAACAACAGAAAAAAGAAGGGACCTTCTTGTAGACCAATGTTCCATCTCTAATAATTATTTGATTTCATATCTGTGCTCATACAACAAAGTGCATGTGAACCAAAGAGAGGCTTACTGCATCAGTTTTATGAAAAACTGTATGATATATCAAAATTGGTATTACTGATTGAAAGAATAAAGATTACTAGCTGATGAGCCACTCAAACAAAGATTGCTGACAATTAGCTCTTAGATTTAACATTTTTACTTAATGCTATTAGCCATCTCTTTAATAAACAATATCAATGCAGTCAAGGTGAAATTGCTCATTTCTCAGAAAATGAAGATTTGATTCAGTTTCCACATTTAAAAATAGCAGAATGTGGTGAATGAGAATATCAAGTTATTGCAACTGTTATTTGAAAGTCACTTTGAAGATTTTGTAGATGTAAACTTGTATTTATAATACCCAATTTCATTTAACGAACTAGAAAGAAAAAGCCTGAAGATGTCAAGTCATGTACAAATGGAATTTGTTGATTTGAGAGAAATTATTAAAAATTGATGAATTTACATGTAATCCTAGCTTCTGATATTACATTCTGTTAATCCTTACTCACAGATTAATTTCTGTAATTGTGGAACAGTGTGCCAATGTCAACAAGTATTTTCTGTTATAAACATGATTACAACTAACCAATTAAAAATGGGGGAAAAAAAAGTAAAATTTGGTTAAATGAAAACCCAAGTCTTATTAAGAGAATAATACTCATTTTTTTAAATTAATCATTAAATACTATGATACAGTATGAAATGATAGACACCCTTGTCTATAGACAATATATAAAATCCTGTGCATTTAAAGCTTAATGAATTTGAATTTTAAGTTTCTTACCGGCCATCAAGATCCCTAACTGCTCTTTCAGCATCTTCTGGGTACTTAAAAACCAAAAAAGCAAATCCAGGTGGATTTCTGAAGAAAAAAAAAAAAATGTGCATAAAACTTAAATTCTGAAAATAAAAGTAAACAAAAAGCAGAATGTACATGTAAAGGACAATGCAAAAATGAACAGTGTTTTATGGTAAATTAGTAAGACAAAGTCAAATATGTAAATGTTTCATTTAAAAACTATATTTCAGAAATGAAAGAGAAAAAGATGCATGAGGAAAAAAAAAAACATTTGAAAATATTTAATAAAAATATCAAAAGGATTTGTATAGTTTATCAGGCATGTTAAATTATAGGCATGACAAAACTTCTTGATAACCCTCTTTACATTGTTTTAAATGTTTTTATAATAGAAATTTTTTTTAAACATTTTTAACACGTTTATTGAATGTTTATGGTTGATATATCTAAGAATGTTAAAAGGGCTCCCTACCCTAAGTGATAAAAAAAAAATGTCACAAGATATTAGAATCCAGAGTTTCTGCTTCTTTCTCATAATAAAAGGATTTAATTTTTTGCAAAACCACACATATATATATATATATATATATATATATATACACACACACACACACAAAAACTAGATTATAATTATACTCGCGTCAAAAACCTTCCTCGAAAACTTTTGACAGAAGGAAAAATGGTTAAAAAAAAAAAAAAAAAAAAAAAAAAAAGAAAGCTTAGTACATGAACCTCAGTCAAAAGTGTTTGGATCGAGATCAGTACGAAGCCCAAAGAAAAAAACCCAATATGAGTAATCATCTAACAGAAAGCGCTCAATACAGAGGTAGAGCAAAATAAATAAATAACACCTAGTGAACCAGATGAACCTACCTATGTTTCACCTAAACAGATCGTCAGGGAAAGCAGTGTGTGTGTGTGTGTGTGTGTGTGTGTGTGTGTGTGTGTATATATATATATATATACTCACTCATGAAATTGCATATTTCTAATCTTGAATAAACAAATTTCTAATCAAAACAGTTTAAAACTATATAACTGCTCTAAAGCACTTATAAAGTTTGGTCCAAATTTGAGCTCATATTATCAACAATACTTCTAACCTCAATGAATTTCTAGAGTATATGTTCCCCAAAAATTGATTGTAAAAGGGACAGATTTACAGAAATATATATATATATATATATATATATACACACACACACACTAGCAGTATAGCCTGGTGTTGCTCGGGTGTAATGAAAGCTTTAAAACTAATCCATGGTCCTGGAGCTCAGACTCTTCGGACGTTGGTATGAAAGACTAAAAAGCAATAGTTGTTTCCAGTTAAAGCAAAACTACAGACTGAAAGAAAAATGAATGGATGTAAGTCAAATTTTCATTTCCTGGTATTGATATCAAATAAGTGTTTTTCGTTGTAAACTGAAATTTGAAGGCTAAATAAGTCCTCTGAGTAAATGGTATCATGGCTGAGATTAAGAACTACAATTATACCTACTTAGAGCCAAACCTGAAGCAAAAACTAAAATAAAAGGGCTGAAAAAAAATACAGACATACAGGCAGATAAACAGACACACACAAACATATTGCCTTATATATATATATATATATATATATATATATATATATATATATATATATTAAAAAAGGATTAATTCAAAGATGTTGAATGGCCATTTTGGATTGAAGTATCTGAATTAAAATATATATATATATATATATAAAATCGATTTTCTGCACTATTGTAAGAACTGCAACCTTGAAACTTCTGAATATTGTTTCTTATGTCTTTGTCTATCAGTGTATCAAATTTGATTAAAATCAGACCACTCCTTCAATAACCAATTTTTTTGATTATTGATTTTCGATATTTATCAGGGGCACCTCGACATAAAACCTAGCGAAGAACACTTGCAGACGCTTATAGTACAACTGTATAAATTTTCAAGAAAATCGGTTCAGCCGTTTCTGAGTCTATAGGTAACGGACACACACACAGAGAGTGTAAAAAAGGAGAAAAGAGAAAAATCTGTGGAATTAACATAAAAATAAAATTGTTTAAAAAATATTCTTCAGCAAATTTCCTTATTATAACATTATCTTTTACTATCCTTCAAATAGCTTAGATTGAGTGACATAATAGTTTAACCATCTTTAGAATGAAGGTATATATAAGAACTAACTTCTACAGAGCCCAACTAATCAGTAAAAAAAACAAAAGGAAACAATAGTTGAGACACCTAACAACACAGTTTGATTCTGTAATCAGGAAACAAATTACCAAGGTTCATTGAAAAAAGTATTTTGAATGCCCAATAGGGTCAAAAGTAAAACAAATTTTAAAAAATACTAGGAAGCATTTAAAAAAAAAAAAAAATCTTTAGAACCATTCTCATTTTCAGCATCATGGAAATTGTTTATTATGTGTTATGTACTCTTCTATATCATAATGATAATGTTTCTTCCAGATTGTGGTTGTGTGTATTACCATTTTCTCTCTTGGAGAAAAAAAAAAAATTCTTCCAGAGAAACTCTAAAAAAATTATTTTTACCCTATACACATGTTTTTCATCTATTCAAACTACAATTCAAGACAAATGCTACACACCAGACCCTACACCTACTCAAGATCATTTTCTGTTTGTAAATCAGTAGTTAGAAAAAAATTATAGAATGCTTAAAATGAAAAGTGTGATTCATTAACAAGCACATTTTATGTACAGTGATGACACTATTTTAACTTTGTATAATTTTTATCTTTTTTAATTTGGAAGCAGAGAACTCAATAAGTCTTACTATTAATGGAAAACAACAAAAAAATGTACATTAATGATATTGATTTTTAATAAAACACAATTTAAAATGTGTATCAATAATTAACTAGAAAATTAAAAACTTTTCTGAAGAAATATTACTAATGAAATGCACAAATTCATAATTTATTAATGTCAAATTTTATGGTTCCTTTAATTTAACCAAATGTAGTAGGAATTTACTGTTTACCAAATATACACATTTGCAATCACAATAAATTGGATATGCAAAAGAACACTAATGGTAAAAATATTTGAGTTTCTTTTAATCCTCAAATACTTTAATACTCAAATACTTTTAAAATTTTTTTTAAAAAGTCCCAAATTTTCCCTTTAAATGAATGAATAAAAATAAAAACTGCTCCGAAAAAAAAAAAAAAAAAAAAAAAAGATTTTAAAAATCTCCCAAACCAGTATTTGAAAGTTTTAAAGAGCAAATTTTAAATATCAGTGTCAGGTGATTGCTTATTCAAAATTTTAAAATTATGTCATGAAAGACCTTCCAAAATGGTTATTTAACGGAACTGAAAAAAGTGCTGTTTCAATAAAAAACCTCTTGAAGGCGCAAAATTTCTATTTCATCTATCAGCATAATTTAAACTTCAAAGTGGTTGCACTCTATTGAAAAAAAAAAAAAAAAATCTAAGTTAAGAAAAATTCTAGAAAATATAAATAAAACATTTATTCTTTTTAAAGAGGAAAATATTTTGGTAAATTTTGGTTTTAGGTCCTGAAGGCTTTTTTATTCCTTCAGATTTTTTCAAAATCTGCCTTATTTCCATGCAAATTTAGATGCTGAACTCCAATCAACAATTAGATATTGAAGAAACCTATTTTTTTTATGTTAACGACCAGAAAAAAAAATAAATCAAACTTCTCGCTCTTTTTGTCACCCACAACCATTTCAATCAGAAAACATTCGCTGCAGAATCACTTTAGGCGTAGGAAGCTAATTTCGGCCTATTTACTTCCTTTAATGAAAAAGTCTATGAAGAAACTACTACGCAATTTCTTTTTTCAGTACTCAATTTCAGCAGAAAGTTGAGTATTTGCGTGTTCCCCACCCACTTTTTTTGTTGGTAATTAATTTAAGAAAGTTGTGTGTACTTAATTTTTTTCTGACGAAAGTTAACTTTCAAATACATGAAAATTTTTTAAGAAAGTTAACTTTAAAAAGTATGAAAATAAGTGATAAGCGTAATTTTTTAATCTTCAAATACATTGCGTGTTTTTTTCTTTTAAATTTCAGAAGAAAGTTAACTTTCAAATATGTGAAAATAAGTGATAAGTGTAGTTTTACTTAACCTTCAATATGAAAATATATTTGCATGTTTTTTTCCCTTTTTTTTGTTGGTAATTAATTTAAGAAAGTTGCATGTACTTAGTTTGAGAAGAAAGTTAACTTTCAAATATATGAAAACTAGCAGTATAGCCTGGCGTTGCTCGGGTGTAATGAAAGTTTTAAAACTAATCCATGGTCCTGGAGCTCAGAATCAGCCTTGAAGAATATTTGTGTGAAATCTGGTAAGAATCGGATAAAAATTGTAGATTTGTATAAAAGATATGCAGACAGATAAAAGGACACACACACACACAAACATCTTGCCTTATATATATATATTATTGATTTTCTGCACTATTGTAAGAACTGCAACCTTGAAACTTCTGAATATCGTTTCTTATGTCTTTGTCTATGAGTGTATCAAATTTGATTAAAATCGGACCAATCCTTCTATAACCCGATTTTTTCGATTATCGATATTTATTGGGGGAACCTCGACACAAAACCTAGCTAAGAGCACTCGCAGACACTTATAGTACAACTGTGTAAGTCTTCAAGAAAATCGATTCAGCTGTTTTGGAGTCTATAGGTAACGGACACACACACACAAAATTCCATTTATAAATAAGTTTAGATATAGATTTTTTTAAAGAAAGCTAACTTTAAGGTTAAGTAAAACTACACTTATCACTTATTTTCATATATTTGAAAGCTAACTTTCTACTGAAATTAAGTACAAAAAAAAAACACGCAAATACAACTTTCTGAGAACTACTGCATTTTTTAAAATTGTCAATGTCATTTTTTAACTTTAACTTCCTTTACAATTGATGTAATTATTGTTTTATTTTCAATGTTAAGTATAAAAAAATGCTTTACTGTACTACTTATTTTGTTCTTTTTGCTATTTATAATTTATAAGTATTTTCATATATTTGAAGGTTAAATACAACTACACTTAGCACTTATTTTCATATATTTGAAAGTTAACTTTCTTCTGAAATTAAGTTAAAAAAAAAAGAAAAAAGCGTAGCAACTTACAGTAAAGGAAGTAAAAAGGCCGAAATTAGCTTCCTACGCCTAAAATGATTTTGCAGCGAATGTCTTCTGATTTAGATGGTTGTGGATGACAAAAAGAGCGAGAAGTTCGGTTTTTTTTCCTGGTCGTTAACATAAAAAGACTAGGTTTCTAAAAAAATATTTAATTGTTGATTGGAGTTCAGCATATACATTTGCACGGAAATAAGGCTATTTTAGAAAAAATTGAAGGGATAAAAGCCTTCGGGACCTAAAACCAAAATTTACCAATATTTTTTATTATAAAAGTATAGTAGCAGTCAAAAACGAGATTATTTAAGTATATAGCTTTCTTGTATTTCTGTGTAGGATCTGACAGCAAGTGTGAAGTTCATTGAAAACTAAAGTCTTACACGCTAAAAGTGTGCGTGTGTGTTCGTCATTTTCTTTTAAAATTTAAACCAGAGTTCCATATTTGAACGTTAAAGAAAAAAAAGCACTACCAGGGAAAAGATTTTTTTAAAAGACAATTTTCAAATGGAATCATGGAAAACGGAGGCAATTTTTCACACAAAATCTAACTATGTATTACCAAGCTTGTTGTTGTTTAGTGGTTTTTTAAATTTTGAAAATAAACTTTTAGACAGTCAACAAAATTACCTTTTATTCAATTTTATTTTACAATAATTTTCACATAAACGATATAGGGAAAAATAATACTTAAAAATTAAAAAGAAATTACTGTTAATAATAAATCTTCTCTAAAACATTTTTTTTTTTAATTCGGAGAGTAGGGGGATAATTTTCGCTTCAATTTTTATTTTACTTACTCCAATTAAAAATAAAATGCGTCTTTTTATCATTGAACTGTGATTTTTTTTATTTTGTTTATAAAAAAAATTTAAAATACAAAAAAAAAAAACTTCCGGCTCCGCCCCACATTCAATCAATAATTTGTTTTTAATTATAGAAATTATAACAGTAAAAAAATAAGGGAAAGAAAATAAAAATATATACATTTAAGAGTTGAAGGTGATCATTAGCTAAAACATTTTCCGAAATTTCATGTATCAAATAAGAAATACAAAATTTGGAAGAAATAAAAAAAAAACGTGACTGACCAAATCAAACAGCAACATACATCAAAGTTACTTTATTAAAATTGTATATTTACGACATTTCAGTATAAAATTCTTTGATCAAGTAGCGCAGAACAGGAGTCGCCATATTTAAAACTTTAACGAAATTGAATAGATTTGCTAGAGAGAACATTCTTTTCAATCAGGATTTTAGAAATTATTAAAACATTATATAAATATACATATATAAAAAAAGTCAAACTAAAATCTGAATTAACAAAAGTGCAAAGGATTTTAAAAAGAAAACACATTTCTAATTATTTGTTCCGTTTCTACAAAAAGGTATTTTCATTGGAGTCTCATAATGAGATGGTAAAAGAAATGTTTCGACTGTTTTATTTTTTTAGAGAAAGAAGAAAAAAAAGGAAGGTTGTTTTACGTTTTAGTAAATAGAAATAAAAACATTCTTCAAATAAATTTGGCTAAAATCAGTAGAAAAAAGAAAAATATTTGAAATATGCAGAAAATGAGAAGCGGAATAGTTACTGTTGGTAGTAGTGGTAGTTCTTCACGGGGCACAGGAACTTTAAGCAGTTATTTTTATTACAACAGTACGAAAACTTATTTTAATCCGCATATTTATTGTTTTTGCTGTTATGATCTGACTTTACTATATTTTATTTTTAGATAATGAAGGTTACAAAAAAATTATAGTTATGCCTGAAAAAGACATGGAAATAAGGGGGATGGAACATTCAACTTGCAAGTCTCCCATAAAGACATTTTAACTTTTTTTTTGTAAGTTGCTATGGAAAAAAAAAAGAAGAAAGACCACTATATTTCAATGCCATAAATATTTGATAAAAATCAACACCCGTTTAATTTTTCTATGTTCATTAGTTGAATAAAGTCAACGATAGTGTTGCTAGATTCGTGCATTAAACAAATAATTTTTCTTTTTCGGAAGTGAATTACAATGGCTTGTGTAGTTACTTTAACTGGGACCATGAATATGCATCATTATCGAATTTAACCAAAAATCAAATTCGATGCATTTATGATTTCATATTTCACTAAATTATGGAATATATTTACCTTTCTTGTAAAAATTGGACCAAACTCAGATTATTTTCTAAATTCTGACTGAAATAATTTTGGAGGGGGGGTGCTATATTGTGGAGAGAGAAAACATACAAGTAAAAAGTGCTAATACTTACCGCGCAACCCATACATCAGTTATGGGTCCAAATGATTTAAATTCTCTTTCTAGTTCATATTTTCCAACTCTATTACCCAAATCGCCAACAAATATTCTATAACCACCTCTAATTCGATCCAAAACTGCACGATTTATCATAGCCATTATGAATGATGAGTAATTATTTGTCACCAGGCATTCCTCTTCCGGTTCAAGAAAAGATAACTCTTCCCGTCTTATGATAACAATTCACAAAGATGACTTTATTTTGTTTGACACAAGGCCACAGTTGTGGGCAGTAAGGTAGCGTGGGCGGCACCGGAGAGTCGAATTCACCAGGTGCTAAATTTTTAGGACGTAAAAAATCATTAGGTTGAAAGATATACGAATTTAGAATTTATATCACCTCATTGCTAAGGAGGAGTCGCAATACTCTTCTAGTCTTTTTAGTTTACCTTGGGCTTTGAATATACCACTTACGCCATTGGCTGTAGACACCCAATCAAGACTGAGCCCATTGCACTACTTTACTAAATCTGATCAGCATGACTAGTTCACTAACAAACGCTCTACACTGACAGTAGGCACTGGTATAAACATTAATTGTGGTCTTTTGTGTAATGTACTGGTGTACCGTGTAATTTTTAGTTTTAATGTAATAACACAGAATTGAGCAATTTTATATAAATAACCATTTCATTTACTTAATTACTGAGATAGCTAAATGTTAAGAAGCTAAATATGATTCTTTGAATCAATGAAACTTATTAAGGTTTTTCATATTATAACTTTTTTCTCTTAATTTAATTAAATGAAGATTTTATGAAGTGATCAGTCAGTCAGTTAAGCGCCATATGTGATGCACACTTTGGGCAATCATGTCTCGAAAAATACATGACTGACTGGGCAGAAGATTATCACGCAGTAGGTTGCCATTGCTTTCTATGGTAGACTGGTTGTCAGCCAAAGCTATAGAACCCAATCTGTCCTATTATTTAACCCATAACTGGAGGGAAGAGACAGATTAATACCTTTCTCAAAGGTATTTGTATGTAAGTAAATGCAAGGAATTCAACTGGAATTCGAACTCGGCTCCCCGATTTGTCATTTCGAGTTGATCAGTAAGTATAAATGCCAAACTTGTATAGATTGGTATTATTTTGAAACAAAATTAAATGCCTCAAAAAAGATTTAGATAAAATTGATTTTGAATGTTACCTTTTTCGAGAAACAAAATCTAAATTCTATTATTCATTTATAAATATAGTATACTGATTCTTTTTTCCTATAATTTTACTACTTTTTGCTGAATATTAGGAAAATATTTATTTTCTAAAGAAAAAATTGAAAGATATTAAAACTGCAAATTTTCCATGTTTAACATAGAGAGTACTCCTCTTAGTCATATGTGATAAATTTTGTATATATATTAATAAATACTTTTACACTATATCTTATAGTGGTCATTGTTAAACTTGATTGTTGGTGTAACAGCATTTGTTGTTAGTACCTTGGAAAGCTAAGTTGATATGAATAAAGATTTCTTAATGACATTAATGCAAAGCAAACTTGATTTATATGTATGATGATAATACATAAAATAACATTTGTTAAGAATTAACCATCCGCTAATCTCACATCAAACAATGGACAACTTTGATGCCATTTAGAATTTATTTAAAATAAAAGTCCCACTTTGTTGTAATCTTTCTGAATTGCTAAGATATAATTTATTTTCTAAAAACTATTTCTTTTAAGATTAGTTTAAAATTTAGGTTTTGAAATATTGATGTTTTTCCTTCTAATTCAAATGAATAGGAAAACTTTGATTAATTCGAGCTATTTGAAATTTGTCAGATGATGTGTAGTGATTAGCAACTTAGAAACAGTAAGCTATGTTTAAATTTTAGACAAGTTTGTTACATTCATCTTTACACAAATACTCTTGGGAAAGGTATGGATCTATCTCTTCACTCTGAATTAAATAGCAGGGTTGACTGAATTTTTTGGCCTTGAGATGCTAACCAGTCTAGGAAAAAGAAAAGTTTGAATTAAAAAACAGCCTCTTGCCCTAGACACACCACTACTGCTATGGCTGCAGTACATGTGGTGCCACTTTAACCCTAATGGGATACAAGACTTATGATATAACATTTTAAAGGCTACCAATTTAAATTTTGAAAACCAAAAAAATAATCTTGTCATTGCAAACTTTACCACTTCTGTTATCTTTTATTTTTTCTTTAGATTTTAAAAAATAAACCAATAAGTAAATATATAAATACTTATGATATTAAATATGGACATATAAATCAATAAACCTGATACTCACAGGGAAGCAGTGCATAATGTACTTGATGAGCTTAAGCCAATGAGTGGCAAAACAAGGTTTAGGAGAATTAACAAAAAGACAATACTTATTAAGAGCTACAAGAGACAGGAAGATGTGAAGGACCATGATTGACTACATCCTGAATGGACAGCCAATCAGTCAGTTAATTGTTATATGTGATACATGCTTGGGTGATCATATCTCTTTCAAGACATGACTGACTAGGCAGATTCTCCTGCAGTAGGGTGCCATTACTTTCTGTGGTAAACTGGTTACCAACCAAGGCTATAGAGTCCAATCTGTCCTGCTATTCATCCCATAGCTGGAGGGAAAAGAGATGGATTAATACCTTTCTCAAATCTATTTGTGTGTAAGTGAATTAAATGAATTCAAATGAAATTTTAACTCCGATTTCTCATTCGGAGCCAATATCAATTATACTACAAACACACATCCATCTGAAGGAACACAGCATAAGAAGAAATCAATAAAAAATCAGCCCCATCATACAAAACAAATACTAGAAGCTGTGTTAGGAGTTATACAAATTTAAACTTATTTGTTTACATTTAGAGATTAATTTAATTTTGACCACAAACTTTAATCTTCAAATTTCATCATGCATTGAAAATATTTTGCAAATAAAAATATTTTAAAAAAATCATTGATTGATGCATACAAAATTTTCACCAATTTCATAAATAAGACTTTCAAAAACTTTTTCATATATACTCCTAAATAAAGAGTTTAAATGTACCTGTTACTTACATCAGATAATTAGATTAGAAAATGAAGGAGACAGATGTTTCTAGACATAGCTGTCTCAACTTTAGATTCCACAACTAAAATTTGACTAACAGAGAAACTTAAATTTTCTTTTGAAGTCAGGTTGTTAGTAACTGATAACAAAAAACATTCATTTTAACTTA
Source organism: Ascarosepion bandense (assembly GCA_037127315.1). Lineage (NCBI taxonomy): Eukaryota > Metazoa > Mollusca > Cephalopoda > Sepiida > Sepiidae > Ascarosepion > Ascarosepion bandense. Next base: position 1,112,201 of record JBBBDQ010001371.1, read on the forward strand.
CCATAAAGGAGATTTCAAAGTATTTGACAAACCAACTGTAACAAAAAAATCTTTAAACAGTACACACTTTTCATCTGTGTTAAGTCCTCATATATTTATTCAATCTGGATAAGCTTATTTACAATTAATATATTATGCTTGATTTTGCCCTCTGCGTTTTCCTAATCTAAACTTATTTATAAATGAAACTTTGTCTGTGTGTGTGTGCATGTGTGTCTGTGTGTGTGTGTATCCATTACCTATAGACTCCGAAACGGCTGAACCGATTTTCTTGAAAATTTACACAGTTGTACTATAAGCGTCTACGAGTGTTCTTAGCTAGGTTTTGTGTCGCGGTACCCCCGATAAATATCGAAAATGGATAATCAAAAAAATTGGGTTATAGAAGGAGTGGTCCGATTTTAATCAAATTTGATACACTCATAGACAAAGACATAAGAAACAATATTCAGAAGTTTCAAGGTTGCAGTTCTTACAATAGTGTAGAAAATCGATAATATATATATATATATAAAAGGCAAGATGTTTGTGTGTGTGTCTGTTTATCTGTCTGTATGTCCTTTATACAAATCCACAATTTATATACGATTCTCACCAAACGTCACACAAATATTCTTTAGGCAATGTCTGAGCTCCAAGACTATGGATTACTTTTAAAGCTTTCATTACATCCCAGCATCACCAGGTTATACTGCTAGTTTGCAATAAGATATAATGATATTGTCTTCAAAAATTCAGTCATCTTGAAAAATATTTTTATAGACAGTTGTGGTACATTGTAATCAAGCATTTAAAGCAACAGAATCAGATATATAGCCATGCATTTCACCAGATATTAAACAAACTTTTATTTCATCTCCATAAAAAGAAAAAATAGGCAAATAACTCATGCAGACAGTAATATACCAAAAAGAATCCAACATAGAGTTGTTAGCTTTGTTATATTGTACAGTAAAATGAATCAAGTAATTTATGTTGAAATTTAAATATACTGTCATCATCATTTCAATTTGATAATTTAAAAATATTAAGCCGTCTTTCCTGGCAATTTAAGCATTTGCATTGTGACCAAATTTAAATCCAGCTACTATCTTCTCATTTTTTCAGTGTCACCACTCAGCTCCAATTGCTATGAGGTGCCTAATACAAGGTGGAGGTCTTAATAATCAGTGGAGGTCAGACATTTTCTCAATATGCAATAAATTAGGGGAGGGGTCTTGATAAAAGTAGCAGGTAGAAAAATCATTTAAAGACCCCAAAAGTGCCTAATTAATAAAGGGGTTGGTTTTAATAAGTTCAGGAGAGAAGGATTGAAAATCTAAAAAAAATATAAACATCCTCTATGCCTATTAGGCACTAAGAATAAATGTTTGCTAATTGTGCAGAGAGACAAAAACAAATGCTGTTTTGGACCAATGAGAACACGTCGAACTTCCTAATTTTCTGAATCTAGCTGAGTGACCCAGATCACATAAAAAAGCAAAATAAGATCCAAAAAGTCAGGTACATCACAAAAAGATGAAGTTACATACCACTCCCAATGCATCTAATGTTCTGCCCATACATCCCTTTTGATTCTGTAAAATTCTTATTATCACTCACATAATTAGCAGTAGTGGGTAGCTCTTTTCTTTTTCTTACTCTTCTTTTCTTCTATGAAAACACACCACACAACAAGGGCTATAGTTAAAAAAAAGGACTTTCATTAGGAAACATAGTGAACGTTTATTTTATCCACACTCTCTTTAACAATAAAGATATTTTTTTTAAGTATGTCAAAACAATGTATGTACCTGATTTTTTGTTCTTTACTTGCACATTACTTGTTGATATAAAAATTATTTTATTGTTTTTTAAATACTGGGTCACCTAAGTATATTAAATTCATGTTATTTTTTTTCTGAAAGTATTTTCTTTTTTCTGCTCAAAGGTTTGATATATATATTTTGATTAACTACTCTTGTGAATTTTTATTTAAAAAAATCTCTGTAAAAATAAATTGACTGCAGTGGAGAGCGAGTTTTAAAAGTTAAAACAACGTCAATCAAAATGACTGAGAAAATAATGTGAATTTTACGTGAAATGACTTTTTTGGCTGAAGAAAAATATATACTACTCTTTTCATATAAATATTGTTTAATCTTCTTCTTCTTCATGTGCCGTGTCCCTTCAGGACGTAGGCAATCATGGATTTCCACTTCGCTCTGTCTTGTCACTCTCAATAATTTTTTTCTTGGTATCTCTTCTAAGCCCCACTCCGTCAACCATATGCTCAGACCTAACAAGTACGTCTCACACTGCTTTCTCCTATCTCTCCTTCCATTTATTTGACCTGTGAGTATTAAGTTCTCCAGGTCCTCCCTCCTCATTACGTGTCCCAGGAACCTCATTTGTCTCTTCCTGATATTTAGTATCAATTTTCTTCTCATTTGCATCCTTTCCAATGCTTCATCGTTGCACACGTGCTCCGATGTGATATCCCCAGCATCCTTCTGTAAAACCAAATTTCTGCTGTCTCAAGCCTCTTCATCTTTGATGAGATCATCCAACATTCACTTCCATACATAAAGACAAATATCATATAGCAATCCATCACTCTTTTCTTTGTTTCTAATGAAATTTTCCTGTCTTTCAGTACCCTGGTTAGCTTCTGAAATGCGTCTTTGGCCATGCCAATGCATCTTTGGATCTCCATGTCGCACTTTCCAAAACGTTTTACCGCCAAAATGGTTGCGTTTTTTTTTATTTCTTGCAAAATTAAAAAAAATAAAAAATGTTATCCCCTGTTTTATACAAAAATACAGAATAAACTGATTTCAATGAAATTTTGAGCACTTATTTACTAATGAAAGAATTGTATATACTGCATAGGTTATTTTATTAAATATTTTTAGTGCTCCTCATTTTGACAAATATTTCAACATATATGATTTATAATTTTATAAAGAAAAATCCCTGAGAATATAATTTCAGTAAAAACTCTCTACAATATCAAATTAGAAAATCTTGAAAATTTCTCCTGAAAATTTAAGAAAAATAATTTAATAAAACTCAAAAAATAATTTTTTTGCTGAGAGTTAGTGTTGCATAATTTAATAAAATATGATTTTCAATGAAATACATAATTTCCTTTTAGATGGGACAGGGGAAAAACTACATTGAATGAAATTTACTTATAATTTTCAGTGCGATTTTTTTATTCTTCCAGTTGCTCATGACACAGCAGATATTTTTTTATTAAATAAATATGTTTGAAGAATAAAAAAATGTAGTTTAATTGCATATTTGCATAAATATTTCTTAAAGAAATTTAATTCTTTATTTACACTATAGCAGGTATCTTATCTTATTTTATTTTTTCTTTTCTAGTAGTAGTAGGATTCCGTTCTAATTAAGGGTCGGAAGATAACCCACTATAATTCATAAAATGATTATAAAATCAAGAAAGGCAATTTGAGTATAAAATAACATTTATATATACACATTTCAATTAATGTTTTTACAATTAAAATAATACTTGAATGATAAATAATGATGAGTTGAAAGAGATTAAAGGCTTAGGAGTGTGGAAACATCTTGAAGATAAGGGGATGTTCATTTTGAAGTTGCCGCTCCTAAAGTCAGTAAGTCACTAAGTACTTTGAGGAATGTCTTTGAAGGGGTCAGTAAGTACTTATGAGACAGGGAGAAAGAAAGAGTAACTGCTCGACTTAAGTCAAGGGAAGGCACTGATAACTCCATCCTATCACCGGCTGTCTAATGATGCTTTGTCTCCGCTTTTTATATCTGCCTTTTGGATCAGAAGCTCGTTTGGAGTTTCCTACTTGAATTTGATTCTGGGTTTCCTATTGGCTGGTAAATATTCAAGAAATGGTAATTTGATATTTGATTAATTTTTATTTTTCAACCAGAACATCTGCGCAAACTCGGATGTGCATGACGAGTTTTATTCATTTGCCTTTTTGTTGTGAGAGAGCCAACATCCAGTTTCTCGCTTTTGTTCAGTCGGTATCACCACATAACTTTCGCCCCAGAAAACGGAGTGGTTTTTTGTTATCTGTTGTCGCTTTTTTCAAATAGTTTTTTGTTTAGTTTTGCGGTTTTCTTTTGCTTTTTTCGTTTTTATTTGAAATAAAAATATGTGTTTTCTTTCTTCCATTTAACCGTTTTACTGAATTTGTTTCCTCAGTATAAGAGTGGAATATTCGAATCCCGTCTTTATCCAAAGGAATGTTTTGGTTTTTGGTTCTTGTTGAAAGGGCTTGGTATTGAATTTTTGTGGGACTAGCTATGGGTTAATTTGGTTTGTTGTCATTTTGAATTTGTGTTGAAGGGAAATATTTATATTTCGCTGAAAGTCCAAATTCTTTTTTTGTGTGTGTGTGTGTGTGGGAGGGGGAATAGCCCTGGGTAGGTTAGTTCTGATGTGTTGAAGTTTCTTCAGCATTTGTTGCCATTTTGAGTTTGTATTACAGAGAAATATTCGAATTTTGCTGAAAGTCCAAACAAAATTTTTCGTGTGTACATATATATAGGTGTTGAATTCACGTCGGGTAGTCACTAATTTTATGTTGGGTTTATCGTTCTTTTAAATTCACACGTGACTATCTGACTGTTTTTTTTTTTTTTGTTTTTCTCTTTTTTGTTTAATGTTTTTCAGTTGTTTTTCCGTTTTTTTTTGTCCTTTTTGTTCTTTGCGTTCTGTTTGTTCTTTTTGTTCTTTTCGTTCTGTTTGTTCTTTGTTCTTATCGTTCATTTTGTTCATTACGTTTTTTTTTGTTTTACTTTTTTCTTTCTTTCGCTTTTTTTTCTTTTTTTTCCTCTTGTTTTTTTTTTTTGTTCATCATTTTTCCTTTTTTTTTCTTTTTTTTTCCTTTTCTTTTTCTTCCTCATTAATTGTTTGCGCCGGGTGCCTATTTACTCTATGACAACGTGCTTGAAGCACGTGGAGTTTTTAGTTGTTTGTCCGTTAGGTTTTTCTTTTTGGTGCCGAAATGTTGGGAAGAATGTTCATTTTGAACTTTCCGTAAAATATAAATGTTGAAAGAATAATTTGGCTTACTGTATCAGTTGTTCATTTTGGTGCCGACGGATGTTAAGTTTTTCATTGCCATGGTTACTGAAAAGATGGGTAGGTGCGTTGGCATGAAGAAGATGTCTTTGTGTATATATATATATGTTGAAAATCCACGTGTTGGTTACCAGTTTATCTGGGGTAACGTCGGGGTATGCCAATTTATTTGGTGGAAATATCTTTATTCGTGTTCTTCTCACGTCGGGGTAGACCAGTTTATAGCGAGTTATTCCGACGTGATCCGAACACGACTTTAAAATTTGTTTATGGCAAAGACAAAAGTGCTTAGATTGTGTACAACGGCCAGGTTAAAATTTGTGGCATGGCGAATAATAATGCTGGAAGGGATAATTAGTGCTTAGGAGTGTGGAAGCGTCTTGAAGGTAAGGGGATGTTCATTTTGAAGTTGCCGCTCCTAAAGTCAGTAAGTCACTAAGTACTTTGAGGAATGTCTTTGAAGGGGTCAGTAAGTACTTATGAGACAGGGAGAAAGAAAGAGGTCAGCATAGTAGCCGCTCGACTTAAGTCAAGGGAAGGCACTGATAACTCATTCCTATCACCAGCTGTCTAACGATGCTTTGTCTCCGCTTTTTATATCTGCCTTTTGGATCAGAAGCTCGTTTGGAGTTTCCTACTTGAATTTGATTCTGGGCTTCCCATTGGCTGGTAAATAAAATTCGCGTAGACTCGCGAAATGGTAATTTGATATTTGATTAATTTTTATTTTTCAACCGGAACATCTGTGCAAACCCGGGTGTGCATGACGAGTTTTATTCATTTGCCTTTTTGTTGTGAGAGAGCCAACATTCGGTTTCTCGCTTTTGTTCGGTCGGTATCACCACAACACAACTGTTATTTTTTGTACGGCAGATCAAAAGATTATCTTAGTATTATGTTTATCATTTTCCCTTATGCTTTTATTACTCCCATTAGTTTAAAATTATTAAAATCAGAATAATTTAAGGACCTCATTGAGTGCAATTAAACATTTTGATGGAAAAAGTTCGTTTTTATCAAGTTTGGGGCCTTTTTTCTTCATACTATGCTGTTTTTTCAGCGAATTAATGGAGGCACATGAATTAAATATTTTATGACATCAAAAAGGTAAGAAAATATTTAAAAAAAATAATACTAACACTAACACTAAACAGTAATGAATGAGTATCATTTATTTAACTGGTTTTTAATTAATTTCTTTTAACAATAAAATTTCCTCTATTAAATTTCATAAAAACGTTTAAGATAAAAAAATATATTCTTAAACTATTGGTTGTATCAGCTTAAAGATAATTAATTTTTAGACAAAAACACTACCAATTTCTTGATTATTAACTATTACTGTTGTTGAACTTGATCACAACTAAATAACGTTTACTTACTTTAAGCAACAAAGAGTAATTATTACTTTAACAAAATCTAGTTAATTCTTAAATTTATTTTGAAAAATATCTCTAGGACAAATGTTGAATTTTAAAACGATTTTAAAATTTGTTTAGATTTTTGGTCTATGGTGGCGCTTCGATGAGTCAGTGAATGACGAGTGAACATAAAAAATGTTTTAAAAATGTTTAGAACCTTATTTACATACGGAAATTTATTTTTCTTTTCATAGGCTGTCTTTCAAATAAAACATTTTTACTCAACACAAAAGTCGGTCAGTCAGTTAAGTGCCATACGTGATACACGCTTGGGCGACTGAGCAGAAGATTTTCTCACAGCAAGTTGCCATTACTTTCTGCGGTAGACTGGTTGCCAACCAAGGCTATTGAACCCAATCTGTCCTGTTATTTAACCCATAGCTGGAGGGAAAAGTGACGGATTAATAACATTCCCAAGAGTATTTTCGCGTAAATGAATGCAACGGAGTCAACTGGAATTCGAACTTGGTTCTCCGCTTTCTCGTTCTGAGCCGATATCCACTGCACAAAACCAAAGTAGTCAACTAAATTATTTACAGTATTTTTAGCTTAAATTTTGGCGGTACCTACTTTTTATTTTAAGTAAGAGAATGCATCTGTAAATTTTCTTACATCATGTGAGTTGATGCTCATATCTTCTCTCGTAGTTAATTCACCTTTGCAAGGAAATAGCTGAGTCTTCTGCCTCCATAAATCTTTGATGGTACTGTTAACTTAATGATACCTGGCAAAACTTGGGCGTTCACCGCCATCGTCACCACCACCACCGCCACTTGGATATCCATTCGAAAGATGTGATTCTTCTTCATTGATTATCACTTTTTTACTAGGAATGTCAAATCTCTGTGGAGTGAACATTGTTTGTGGATTTAAGGAGGTATAACTGAAGAAAAACTTCTGAAAAAAATGTTTCAGATGTTTCACTGCCTTTTCTTAAAACAGAACATTGAACATATTTTATCTCGGGACATAAACAAGGCATTATTTCTTCTTGTAATCTGTAGTGATAAAAGAGCTGTTTTTTTTTATTCGTTCAATATTTTAATTTCTATGAATTGTTATTGATAGCCTTCCTGTGAGATACTTCTCTTGGGGAATTATTAAAAAGGATATTGCGATGAGTGATTATTAAATTTAATGTAAAAATAAGTTAGACGCTGGCATAAGGTCAGGTTTTTTGTTTGATAATGGCTTTATTTTGCTTTTATGATTTCTATTTCGAATTTTAATTTTTATTAATTAAGAAATAAATTAAATTCATATTTAATTTAAAAGAAGATTATCAGGGCTAGATTAAAAGGTCCCTGGGAACCCTGCATTATATCATATATATTCGCTTCTCCTCTGTGTCTATAAAAAATCTAAATGGGTCTCATTATTCAAGGGGCTCCACCGAATTTGAAAGATCCACTCCAACTAGATGGATCCAATACTCTCTCTAAAAAGTTTAAATTGTTTCAAATTAGTTCAAAGAGGCCTCATTAAATCTGAAAATAAAAAAAAAATCTCTGTTCTTTTAATTTTTTTTTTTAAACAGTGACTCAAGGTTTGGGAGCCCTCTAGTCTTGGGACTCCTGGGTTGCAGTGCAGCCCATATGTAAATCCGGCACTGTCGCAGCCACAACGCGTTGGGGAGGATGCTTTTTGTTTTGTTTGAACCGAGAACTTAATAGAAGATTAAATTTGGCCTCAGTTTTACGACTAAGCCGTTTCATTTGTCTAAAGAATCGTTAATTAGCGCTAGTTATTTTTAAAAACAGGAAAACTTCATTTTTTTCAACGTATTAGCTTTAAAAACTTTTATATAAGTCTTAACTCTTATCTGCTGAAAAAGGCTGTAAATGTAAGTCAAATTCAAGAAAATAATTTCAAGCGAAAAGAAAAAAATTGAGTGTTTAAAAATTGGGGAAAAAGTGTTTTTTTGTACTGTAGTGTAGGATATCCATGAAAATATTCATGAGATGATCAGGTAGATTAAAAAAAAATCTAAAACTCACAACCCTCACTCCTACACGTTTTTTTTTTTCATCTAATTGAGCCCCCTACCTCAAACTTTTTATTTTGTTTCGCTCTGCTTGTAAAGATACCAAAAAAAAAAAAAAAAGAAAAAAATTAATATCAGTCAAACAATATCCATTTAGATGCCTGAAATTTATAAGATAGTAATAAATCTGCTAACAATGTAGATTTTCTTTGCCAGACATAAAATTCCATCCCTCCTCGATGTTATTGTTATGACAGGATGCTGTTAAGATTTTGTGATTATACACAACAACACGGTTTATGACTAGACTTAGGTTACTCACCTTTTGAGTACATTTAGGGTGCGTGTCACCGTCCAATGATTTTGTGACGTATAGCAAAATGTTGACAAGTGGACAAATAATTTAATTTTTGATGTGACACATTGTAGACAAGTTGATGCTTGCTGAGAACTGAAGGCCACACTCGTCATGTTCTGTTTTTGGCAAAACGGTTTCCAATATGAAGTTAGGATTAGGGATATTGTACGAAGACAAAGGATTTAAAAAAATAGTGCATTTAAAAATATGTGGAGACATAACTAAGGAGTTACCAAATTTCACACTGATGTAAATGTCACTGATTGAGTCTAGGTAAAAAAACAGGTAATCTCTCTCAACTTGGAAATTAGCCTAATACATTCCTTCTAATTCGCATTATCACGAGACTTATACCATATGCAACTAAGCACTCGTTTTAGGTCAGTCAGTTAGTTAAGTTCATACATGATACACGCTTGGGCGATCATGTCTCGAAAGAGACATGACTGACTGGGCAGAAGATTATCCCGCAGTAGGTTGCCATTGCTTTCTGCGGTAGACTGGTTGCCGACCAAGGCTATAGAACCCAATCTGTTCTGCTATTTAACCCATAACTGGAAGAAAGAGACGGATTAATACCTTTCCCAAGGGTATTTGCGCGTAAGTGAATACAATGGATTCAGCTGGAATTCGAACTCGGCTCCCCGGTTTCTCGTTCCGAGTCGATATCCACTGTACCACAACGCACATAGGTACCTCAACCAATTCGATAAAAACAGTATAGCATTAAGAAAAAAGGCCCCAAACTTAATAAAAACAAAGCTTTTCCGTCAAAATGTTTGTTATTCTTAAGAGGAAAAATCAAAGTAATTTTTAATCATTTCAAAAATTTTAAAATCCTTTCTAATATGTTCGAAATTTGGTAAATCTAGCGAAAAACACATTAATTTGAAAATTCTTGCAAAAATCAAATAATTGTCGGAATTAAGTGAAACTTTCAGGACTTATTCACAAATAAATAAAATTATATGTGAAATTATTATTTTTAGAAAATCTTGGTAAAACTATTTTTTTACATCTGTTACCCACTTACTACGTAATTTCATGAAATTTCAAGAAATTAAATACTGTTGCTAAAATTTGTTTTATTAATTAAACGCAGGACTCCTTGGGGAATGTAAATCCTATATTTTTTTAAACAGTTTTCTTTTCGAAAATCTGCTTCGAATAGACAAATAAAAAATGCAATCAAAGTTTGTCATTATATATATTATTCATATGTCTTTCACTGACATTAACTTTTGTCTTGCTTCTTTGAAAGGTTTTTCCGCCATAGTACAGTTACTCCACACATTCTTATGAGCTCTAGTATTTTGCTTAGTATCGGGTCTTGTTGGGTTTCTATGCTGAGTGTTTTGCGGGATAATACGTCTGTTTCCACCCATTGTATAACTATCATCCATATATCTATATATATATATATATATATATATATATATATATATGTGTGTGTGTGTGTGTGAGTGTAAGGACATTATAGTCTAAAGGAAAATATCGATAAATAATGAATTGTCTTCATTTTTTCTTTTTTTAATTATAATATAAATGTTCCAAAATATATTTTTGGATACTTCAGAATCTTGTTGCAATTAGGTTATTAAGTTTTTAATATAAAAATTTTTCTATATTTACTTATCGAGAATTGAAAAGCCTAATACAAATCTTTTAATCAAAAGTTTTCAAAAATAATTAATTTTTTTGTGTGTAGAAAGGTTGATTTTTAATTATAGTATTTTGTTTGTGACGTTAAAAGGTCACGTATTTCACGGTTTCTTCCTCTTACAAGAAAGAAAATTGGACAATTTTGTCAATTCTGGTCAACCATACTTAGCTTCCATCAATCGCTTAATGCGTCAGAAAAATATGACCTCTTTTATTAAGAAATACTGGTATTCTAAGTTCCATGCTATAAGCAAGTAATATTTGCTTTCAATCAGATTTAATTTAATTTTCTTTAAGTAATGTGCCACATATGTATATTTTATTTTTACAACACTTTAAAAAACGAGAATTAACTTTTGTTTACAAACATGCCGGTAGCGTGGTATGCAAATGAGATAAATGCTTAAATAGAGCTAACCTCAGGCACCAAGAAAAATAGAAATCACGTAGCTTCTTACGAGATTTACACATCACAACAATGGCGTTTCGAATAGGATGTCTGACCACGTTCAACGATCCGGGGTCTGTGAAAAAGTACAGCGCTGGTCACGGTAAAGAAACTGAGAGAAAAACGAAACGAAGGAGAAAAAAAACGAGATTATGGATATGTTCCTTGCAACAGTAGAATGTGAAGCAGTAAAGAAAGTTTCGATGATGGCATACCCGAAAAAGTTAGAAGATCTAGCCTTCGAAGAAATAATAAAAAAGAATATTAGACCAACCAGGAGGTTAGTCATCGCTGAAAGAATAAAGTTCCTTGAGACAAGACAACAAACGAACGAGTCTATCATATAATTTTTACACAGATTAAAAGAAAAAGACAAGCAATGGTAAAATAACCACAGAAGATGAGCTGAACCAGTTACGTATGATAGAAGGCATGAATGACTCCTCGTTTAAACATAAGATATTGCAAAGGCTGCAAGGTGTTAATTTGAATTTAGAAACCAGTATAGAAGTCGTGCAGCAGCTTTCGGTAAAACATGCTTAATCTGCCCCCCAAAAATAAAAAAGATCACTTTCAGAAGAAATGTAAATACAAAAGGAAAGTTGAAAAAATTGAAGACACGCGAATTACTACAGAAAAGGCGGACATATTCGTAGTAAATATACCGACGAAAACCAGGGAACGAGTAAAAATAAATGGGAAATATTTTCAATTGCAGGTAGATACCGGCAGTGACGTTACACTAATTTCAATGAATTTTTGGCAGGGCATGGGAAAGCCTAGGCTAAAATGTCTATCTTACAATTAAAAAAATTCGATGGAACCACAACTGAAGCATTGGGCTCGTTCCAATGAATAATTGAAACAAAGAATCGTTTCGAAATTATGCCCATAACAGTGGTAGCATGTACAAAAGATCACGGATTGCTAAGAATAGACGAAATAGATGCATTGAAATTGATCAATTCGATGTAATCTGAGGTACAAAAAATAGGATTACTAAGGGATTATAAAACGAGCATTCGCTTGAAGGATCATCATCCAAGATATATCGAAGCAAGGAATTTACCTGTTGTGGTGGCAAAGTTAAAAAGAATGATTAAGAATGATTCAGTAGGGCATTTTGGAAAAGATGACTTATGGGGGGAGCGATTGGGCTCCACCAATATTTGCCATTAAAAAGGCCGACAGAGACATTAGAATATGCGGCAATTACAAGATTGGGATTAACCATCAGATATGTTTGAGTTCATTTCCTCTAACAAGTATCGAAACCGAATAATGAATTATCAAACATGAAGCATTTTGCCAAGATTGACTTAAAATCAGCACATACCCAAATTGAAATAGAAGACAAATTTAAGGAGGTTACCATAATAAATACACCGTTAAGATTATTAAAATAGACTCGCCTGCCGTTTGGAACTAAAACGGCAAGTCATATTTTTCAGAGAGCGATCGAGAAGATTTTATTAGGAAAAGTGGAGAACAAAATTTATCAAAATGAGATATGCGTGGGAGCGTCGCACCAGGGACGAATTGAAGCATAAAACAGAACAAGTCTTACGGAAATTAAATCAGGCAGGCATGACGATAAACAGAGACAAATGCGAGCTAGACTGAAAAAATATTCTATCTAGGGTATCAAATATCTAAAGAAATATCCTCTGACGAGAGGTTAACAAAAAAAAAAAAAAATGCGAAAGTAGCGAAGCCCACGAACAAGAAAGAATTGGAATCTTTCTTAGGATTAATTTCTACAGCAGATATATTCCTAGATATGGCAAACTAATGGAATCACTTGCGAAAACGAGTAAAAAAAAAAGAAAAAGAAAAAAAACTTAGAATTCACATGGACGCAAAAGTAAAATATTAAAAATGGATTTGACAAGTAATCCGGTAATAAAAATATTCGACCCGAGAAAAGTTACTTAAACGATTAACGAAAGTGAACATGTTATAGCGGCTATTGAATCACAAGAGGGTCACCCAATCATGTATTTTTCCAGAAAATTGTCGTCGGCAGAATGTAATTATTCAAATACAGAAATGGAAGCATTGTCCATAATCTTGATTATGGCGAGAGCATAGAATTTCTTGTTAGGTAAATGTTCCCGTTAAAATAAAATCACAAACCTTTGAAATTCCTATTCAATCCGCGAAAGGAGTTACCAAGAGTAATGTCATCAAGAATTTTAAGGTGGGTCATAAAAATCATGGCGTTTGATTTTGATATTATGTATGTTAAAAAAAGCAACATTCTACTTGTGGATGCAATACTAAGAATAAGATTTCGGACTGAAAATGAAGAAGAACTTGAAAAATTGGATGATAGTTATACAATGGGTGGAAACGGACGTATTATCCCGCAAAACTCAGCATAGAAACCCAACAAGACCCGGTACTAAGCATAAATACTAGAGCACATAAGAATGAATGTGTGAATTAAATGCACTATAACAAAAAAACCTTTCAAGGAAGCAAGACATAAGTTAGCGGCAGAGAAAGACATACGTAATGCAAATACAATAATGTCTCACCAAATTTTAAGGAAGGAAATAATTAAAAGTGTACACGACGATTGAAATTGCGGCGTTACAGCGACGCAAAGAAGGTTGAGACTGCAAATTTGGTGGGCCGGGATATTCTACAAATATTGAAGAACACACAAGATGCACCAAATGTACGGAAATTAAGATATTTAAACAAACCAAATTACACACATGGCCTAAAGAGGGTGGGTGGAGCCATGGACAAGAGAGAGATATTGGTTTATTTTAAATCTTAGCAGACCCATTCTAGGGCTGGCCAGAAGTAATAAAGGTGATAGATGGGAAAGCTGCTACCGTGAAACAAATGTTGAGAACATTTGCAAGAAACGGTGTGCCTAAGACTATTGTCACCGACAACACACAGAAATTCTGCGATAAAAATTTAGTGTCTTGGTAAAAAAAAATATAGGTAGTATACCATATAAAGCGTCAACGTATCACCCGCAATCGAATGGCATAGCGGAAAGGATGGTCCAAACAGTAAAAAATGTGACAAAGCGTTTTCACCTTTAAATGATAATGCAGAGGCATATCTCCCTAATTTACTTTTAAGTTATCGAACGGTTCCTCATTCGGATAGAAAGCAAAGTCCATCAACAGCCAAATTAGAGCGCCAATATCCATGTTATTCACCACAGTGAAGAAAGTATAAAAGAAAATGGAGCCAGAGCCAGAAAGAGCAAGGTTTGTTTTACAAAAGACTTACACGACTGTACTAGAAAAGAGGCAACCGATATTAGTTTACACTGATCAATTCAGAACCAGGTTCGAGCCTGAAGATGTAGAAATATGAAACGAGGAACAAGAGGAGACAGAGGATGGGGAAACCGAAACAGAACAGAGCACGGAGGGAAGTGAAAGAAGTTAACAGACCTAGAAGAGGAAGATGTATCTAGACGAAGATCTCCATTAAAAAGGACACAAGAAAAACGAACAGAAAAGCGATGAAATGAATTCAAACTCGACTCTCCGATTTCTCAATCCATTACACCACAACGCACATCCACAACGAAGATTACTCTTGCAAAAATCAATTTATCACTATTTTTGTCAGTTGATTGTGACGTTTTGTAAGAGGCCGGCGGAGAAATGTTCATTTTTAGTCTGTTTCTGTGCTCATAAGAGTCATTAGGTGTGTATGATGTGAATGTTATCGATTAGAAGAAAACCTAATTTTCAGGTAACTCTAGGTGCATATGACTTTTTACATTTACTTATTTACTCTGTAAATAATTCTGTGTATAATACAATAATTTCATTTCTTTTACATTTGCATATTAACTACTCCCATTAAAAAGCATATGGATATATCATGATATATGTAAAAAGTACTGCTCAAAAATACGGGAAATTTGGACAGGGCATGTAAACTGAATGTAGTACGGATTTTTGCCGCAACCCTTTGTGAGCAGAAACACTGGTGAGATTGATACTGGTTTTATCGATGAACAATGTGTATGTGTGTGTGTGTGTGGGGGGGGGGGTGAAATGCAACAAGCGCTGCTTATTTTATCCCCTCCTTAAATTTCATAAAACCATTAATAGCGTGAAGTAGTCCTTTTGAAAATTTTTTTCATTTTGTCATTCATTTACTCACTGTTAGCCTGATATATAGATTTGCATATCAAGAGAGAGAGAGAGAGAGAGAGAGAGAGAGAGAGAGAGAGTTGTTCTGTAAATTTGGCATGTCTCGGATCAATTATAGAGGTAAAACAAACAAAAAGATTTATTAAATTTCTGTCCGATAAAGAACAGAAAAAACATCGTATTTCACATCATTGGCTTGTTTTGTTATCATATAAAAACATCTTCGCAGATCGTCATTGCCAGGTCTCGTCTGTTCTTGTCCTATCATGTAGAAGATATTGTAGTAATTGTATATTTTTCTATACTTATTTATATGTCGGTGTTTTATTAAACTGCTAATGAAAAGGTAGGAGAAAATTTATGAAGCATACTATGTTGTGCTTGAAAGCAAACGAAAGAAACAAAAAGAACCTGCTTTTTTTCTTCTTGGAACTTCTTCTTGGAACATATGTGGTGAAAATGCATATATTATGTTAAGCGCTAATCTTGTCTTAAATCCCGTGATTATGGCTTCTGATATCACTGGTCATTTTCTTGGTATTTTCAAACGGAGTTTAGGGTCCGTGAATTTGCTGGTCCGTAAGTCTCACACTGCATTGAAGAAACAGACCGCGTCATGGACAGATTTTCACTGCCCAATATACTGTATGCCATTACCCCCACTCATTTTCGATACCTAACTTTTAAATTGAATTTTTAAAAATTATTTAAATTTCTACTTTAAGTGAAAGCTAAATAATTAAATTTACTATTTTCAGTAATCAAAATACTCTGGTGTATTTCAAATAGAAATTATATTGATTGAAATCTAAAAATTTCAATTTTTAGAAATTCAAGTTTTCGGCCATTTTTGAACGATCTACACATTCGTAAACAAAAGCTAATTCTCGGTTTGAAAAATCTTGCCAAACTAAAATATAGATCTGTGACACGTTATTTTTTGAAAATTAACACATTTAAAGTTAAATTAATCTGATTTACTCAAGTATTACTTGCTTATAGCATGAAATTTAGAATAAAACTTTTCTTAATCAACGAGGTGCGAACTGAGTAAGGTGTGAATGATTGATGACAGCTAAGTATGGTTGACCAAAATTGACATAATTTTCAAATTGATTTCTGTTAGAAGAAGAAACCGTGAAACACGTGACCTTTTAATATAACACAGAAAATATCATACTTAAAAATAAAATGAAGAAAAAAAAAACTTTCTATTTATGTATATGTATAGGCAAAAATTATCTTAAAAGTCTAGTGGCTCGATAATTTGTATTAAACTTTTTAGTTTTCGATTAGTAAATATAGTCCTCACTTAATAACTTAATAAACTAACCGCAACAAGCCTTTGTAGAATTAAAAAAAAAAACAACTGAAATTTTATAAATTATTATAGTTGAAAAAGAAAAACTGAAAACAATTCTTGTAAAAATTTTAATCTGAAATTCATCTAAAATTTGTTCGTCATTTCTGTCCGTCAAATTACCTATCGATAAAGGTGAATGCGGCTGTTTTTGTTAATGTTATTGTTAATTGTTTGATGAAATGATATTTTACACCTATCAATTTTATGTACACTCGTTCGGTACCTGTCAGCAAGATGATTAAATTACAAAACGAAATTGCTTGTTCGTTTAAAATACTACATTCATTAGAAAATATATTCAGTTTAAGTCATGAAAATAACCTCAAAATATCGCACGTTTCAGTTTATCCTGTTAGTGTTAATCATTGGTTGTGCCAGACAGAAAGCAAAATTAGCATCCGCAACACAGACATCTCTTTCAATTTCATTCAGATTGTGTGCATGTATGCTTGTATATGCCCTTGTCTGCTTTAATTCAATACTTCTAAAAAAATTTGAAAAAAAAACAACTTTAAAAATAATCGTTAATTACCGAATAATTTCCGAAAAATTCAAGAAAATCCTATATTTATCTGATTATTTTTAGAGTTAAAAAAATTAACTTATTTCGTCTCCTATTTATCAATTTATTTCTAAATGACTCAAACTGTGTATGTCTGTGTGTGCGCGTGTGCTTGTCTGTACATTTAAATGACACAAGTATACGTAAGTCACTCTTATACAACAGTCATGCACATACATACGTGCATTCAACGTCATACACTTGCAGTGCGAGACAGACAGGGGATCAGCTCTCTTTTTATGATATTAGCTTATCTAGATTCTTTTCTTTTGCGACTTATCTAGATTCGTATAAAAGTAGTCGGTTCCACCCTAAAATACCTTAAATTAGCTATATAGCTGGGTCTACTGGCGTAAAGCAAATGATCTAAACTTTGCATCGTTGAATAGCTTCTTAATTTATGTATCTGCAATGGCTGATTTTCCGATAGTAATAATAAGTGTCCATTCAAAAGAAGTAATTGTGCTTTTTAATTCATATTAATGCATTAGAAGCAAAAGTAAGTTAAATTTACATCAAATTAGGTGAAACGTTTGTAATTTAATTATGTTTCAAGCCAATGGCTGATAAATATAATTTATTTGCATATCGTGTAAAAAAGCTGTTTCTGAAGTGAAATGTCGGTCTTTAAACAAAATCTGAAGGCATGTTGAATCGGAATTTTTGTTCAGTAATTTCTAAGAAAAATGATATAATTGATATTATCAAGGCACTAAAATGATTATTGATTTATTTGAAATTTAATTTGAAAGAATTTTATTTTTGCTGTGATTAAGTTTTGAGAAAATTCACAGTAAATAACAAAATTCGTTTTAACAATGCACGTTTCTGGAGTATGTTTAAGGCAGATTTTTATTTTATTCATATGTATTTCTTTTTATTACGAAACCAGCGTCTTTATTTCTCCAAATTAGTTTAACCTCTTACCAAATAAAAATGATTTTCTTTTTGCTATAATTGCTTGAAATTACGAGAACTAACAAAATTCTGATATGCTTTTAAGATTTCGCACTTATAAAAATATTTACGCATTTATAATCCTTTTGCCATATTTTAATTAAATTATTTGACTTTTTAAACTTTTTTTACAATGAAACACGTTTTTCTTTTAAACGATGGAAATGGGTAACAAATGCAAATGGCAGTTCAAAGAAAAAACTTTATCAAATCTCGTGTCTACATTATGCCGCTACCATTAATAAAAACTGGCAATACGAGCAAAATGTATTTTTAAATTCTTTTATCTTTCATACTTCCTTCTGTTCTTGTCTAGGTAATATTGTTTCAATGAACAAATTATTTCTAACACGAACTAAATGAAAACGACAATAATATTTCAGAATTAATTTTGGCAAGAATTGAACGCATTGTGACATAACGCTTAAGCTTCAATCAAAATTGTTGATTTTGTTTGATTGATCAAATCCAAATGTCAAGACACTTTCATCCGTCTTTCTCAGTCACTCCATCCCTCTCTCTCTCTCTCTCGCTCTCTCTCTCTCTCATACATGCAGTTCCTTCTTGACAACTAAAATATAAAAAGTCTCTGATGTTCGAAGTTGCATATATTACACTTGTGTAGCTGTTTCTTTATGTGATTGCGAAGTATTCATGAATAAACATTAAACATTACACGAAAAGTCGTGTAGATTAGATGAAAAATGATCACTGAAAATCATACAAAATGAACATTTCATAAACGTTTACTCATATTGTAATATTTTATCAGATGTACGTAGATAAAAAAAAAATGCATTTTAATTTAAATGTTCAGGCGGAAAAATCACGCGCGTGCATGTTCACATACGTTAACTTAGAGGCATGCCATTCAGACTTAGAATTATCGTATATATTCACCGGATAAATCTTTAGTCTTTGTTCGTTAGTGAGATCATAGCAAAAAAAAAAAAAAAAAAAAAAAAGAATACATAATCCGAGACAGTCACAAAGAAGTTATTGTTCTCCTTCCCTTCAGAAATATCTACTGCATCACTAATGCTTTTAAAGAAGAGAAAAGCAACATTGTGAAAAAAGAAGCGAGGGAGTTTGATATTTACTAACTAAACTTAATAAGTATTGTAATCTTATGTGTGTGTGTGTGTGTGTGTGTGTGTGTGTGTGTGTGTGTGTGTGTGTGTATTCGATTTCATGTTAATACTTTAAGTAGTAAGGTAAACTTATTAATCATAATAATAATAATAATAATAATAATACATAGATAAATTTACTAAAATTATATGATCGGTGCTTACAATTTTATCCGTCGTATACAAATAATTATCTTAAAAAGAAAAAACAATAAAGCTTAAAGCAACAACAAGAAAAAGATGTCACAAAAGAAAAAAGCGATGTATATTGTCTCTAAACTTATTATCTATTTCTAAACAGGTATTGTCAATGTCCCTGACTATCAGTCGTGTGCACAGTAAATCTGATACTCAAAATGGATTATGAAAGTAAAAAGAAAATTTGGAGGTTTCGTACAGGCATTCATGCTTTGTAAATTAATAACACATTTATTTATCATCCATTATTCAGAAAAATTTGTATTCCCTCCTGGGTCGTTTAAATCCTTTTATTCATAAAACAAAAATTGCTAATCATGTTTTTGAGCCACAATCGGAGACAAAGATTTTCACAATTCAGTTAAGAATGCTTATGAATTTCACACCTGGAGACGAACCGATTCTTTTTTAAAATAAAATACTAGCTAATATGAGATTAGTAGCTCGTTTTGTAAGATGTTATCAATTTTAATTAACTATTTCTAATTTGTGTTAAGGAACACATTTATAATCGTTTGTCGTTCATTCGTGTACTTACAAAACCTTCCCAGTTCAGATTAAATATATTTTTACGTGAAAATTTGCATCTTGGTAAGGTAATGATTTAACCAATACAGGTTCAAGTCAAATAGTCAAAACAAGTGATGCGGAAAAGGTCTCGACTCGACCCAGAAGACGTTAGAATGTTTTTTGTCATTTGTGCCGAGTTGGCTGATAACTTTCAACACCACTTCGTAGAACATCAGTATGCAAGTATACAGACCAATAAAGATTTTATCGCTATGTATGCTTGTAAAATACCATTGTTTTGTCATCAAATGGGCATGAAAATAATTGGGAAAAATTATTCACAAATATCAAATCCAGCCAATACTAAAACGGAAATTAGTTTCATACAAATATTTCTTCTGAAACTATCGGTGGTTCAGGATTAATATTGATCACCTTTTTTTTAATTACATATTTGGAAAAGTCTAGCAAGGGTGAATTGCTCCTTCGAATAGCTGAGTTCAATCGAGACTCATCTTCACACAAACTGGAAATGTAGCAACAAATGTCTTTTTTTTTAGACATATCTATATGTTCATAAAAATCATTCTTATCTGGTCTGATGTGTCCATTGTCACTTCTGAACGATCGATGCATACTTTTTTGGCGATCTACCGAAAATCGCTTCAACAGCTCATTTGTAAATATTTCTTCATCATTGATTGCTGTTACCTGATTGCAATTCGTACATTGTCGTGAAGGATTCGAAAACGTCACATCCTTAAAAAAGACAGGGGGTACTGAGTCCTCAATATGACTACCTTCGCTACACGTAAACAATCCCGAATCATTGCTCGTAGAGGCGTTCTTTTTGAAATAGGTGAAATTTCGCGGGATAGTGCTAAATTTCAGGGAATTAAAACCTGTAGAAGGGGTAATTTTAGTAGTTAAATTATCTTCACTTGGATGGATTTTGCGATGCAGAGGTTGTTCCTTGTAACAGACATCGAAAGGGTAAACCCCATTTTCCGTAGTATGAAGGACAACAAAGTTGCCGTCTGGATCGGTCATCCAGTAACAACCCGATCCAATAAATTTTGCTTCAACACCGAGGGATGTCTTGATATAGTTCACGTTGTTCACTTCGAAGAGCAACTGAACATTCTGAAGCGGATAAGGATCGACGTTGTTAGCGCATTTCAAACTAAGACGTATTTCTAATCCCGGTTGAGAGTAAAGGAGAAACCAGCAAAAGTTATCTTTGTTTGTCTCCATTTCAACTCCAGTGATGATTCGATAGAATTCAATCATAGCCGGAAAGTTTCGAGCAAAAATATTTATTCTTAGGTGTTCATGTCCAGCATCGACTGGGCACACTGCCCAAAGTGGCGTATCTATGTGGGCTTGGTAAAACCATTGATCAGCCAAGGTCAGATCTGGAGAATGAACATTCACCAGTTCGATACGATGATGTAGCTTCCAAGGTGACTGATTAAATAATTTTTGGAGCTCCTTGCTTCCAAGTATACCGTTTTCCTGAAGAAATAGCATGATGCTAATAGCAGGACAAGGATAGCGAACTGTTTGTGTTGGTCTCTTTTGATGCGTATTATGGATCGGAGGTGAAATAATCGGTTCCGAATTACATGAATTTTCATGGTGACTTGGCTTAGAAGATTTACACACCTGAATCAATTTCAAACATGGATCGATCCAGGTCATTAGTGGAATGATAGCTTTCCTCAGTTTTTTCTCCTCTCGTCGACTTGTCGTCTTTATGAGGACAGAACAGGAAAATGGGTGGATAGTCATAGAATTAGTTTTCGGTATGTGTCCGTGTGAGGAGCAACACAAAATGGAAGGGATCATCTTTTTATTTGGGCGCCATAAAAATATTCATCAAATAATAAACTTGTTTTATGCTAAATATAATTTGCATATAAAATCTTCTTGCTGTTTGCAACAGTTCCATGACATGACACAGAGACGTAAATAAATATTTGCGTCTATTGTGTTCCTCATACATGTAAATTTTGTTCTTTTTCGTTTTTAATTAAATGTAATTTGCAAATGTTTAAATCTTTCTACAAGCGTCACTACCCGAAAATGACAAGTCCTGGTCACAGAAAAATTCAAGAAAGATCATCATTTAAGACAGAAACTATTAATTTATAATACACTTTAAAGTAAAATTAATTATCAAATAAGTGCGTAAAGAAGTGATTATAAAACGGGTGCAGTATGTTTGCTATATTTGAATTGAAAAGGGTGCGTTAATTTTTCGTTTTTTGTTGTAATTTTGTACAATTACTGCTTGAAACAAAACATGAAACATACCTAAACATGAAACATACCTAAACATGAAACTTTTTTCATTTGCGCCTATTCATGTATGATTTTTATCTGATGCAAACAATGTATTTTAAAGTATCAAAAATTTAACCCTAAAAAAATGTCGTTTCTGTGTCAATAGAATTACTAAAAAACAATAGGATTGAGCTAAAATATTTAAGGGTTAGGTTCAATATTTCTGTATCAGTTATGTGTATTAAACATGACCCAAAGACAGGAACATTTGTCTGAAATCAAAACGAATGGATCATCTTTACAGCAATTAGTCATGCACTATATTCATAGCAAAATTGATTCACAGAAAATCAAACCAATTCTTGAAAGCTTATTCAGTGAAAATTAATTCATTAGAAAATTCAGTCCTCTAGAAATTTACATTAAAACCCAAAAAGTTATTACTTCAGATTGGCATTAAAACGTATTTCAAAATACTTAATATTTTCCATTTTACGCTTGTTTTTAATCTAAAATTATAATATTTCTGTTATTGCATCCTGAAGAAGATAAACCAATTAGTCGAGTGTCTGAATTTGAATAAAATGCTGATGATAGCGACTTCTGTCGAATCGGACGAAAACAATTGCAAAATTTGAAAACTAACTCATGGAGGGGCGATTACAAACAATGACACGAGCTGAGAATAAGTACACTGAGAGCTTTTTTTTATATCATTTCATAAGTCCCGCGGAAGTTCAAGATGTAAGTTGTAAAGTGTAATCCAGATTCGTTATGTGTGGAGTTGGGTCATTAATCAGTGGAAAAAATGCAAACAACTTTCGTCAAGATAAATAATAATTTTTACAAACGTTATCCTTTCTTGAAATAGAAACTGGGGTAAACTTCCTCTGAGTAGAATGATTTTGCAGATGATAAAAAAAGCGATGCCAATGATTCAGTTCACTCGGGCGTCATCAGATCGACTGACTGGCATATCAACCGTTTGAAATAGATCGGTTTGAGGGTTGGCTTTGAGAAGCTTATAAATCGGATTTTTCCGTCTAAGCTTTGACCTAGAGCGAGTTCTTTTGTTTAATGTCTTTTTCTTATGTAGGATTAGTGCAGAATTACAAAGCTTGGCTTTAGGGATTTATCGTCTTATTTCTCGTGTGTCTAAATACCTCCTTTATCACTGCCT
This sequence comes from Ascarosepion bandense, assembly GCA_037127315.1. Classification (NCBI taxonomy): domain Eukaryota; kingdom Metazoa; phylum Mollusca; class Cephalopoda; order Sepiida; family Sepiidae; genus Ascarosepion; species Ascarosepion bandense. The sequence goes on from JBBBDQ010001371.1 coordinate 1,135,470, forward strand.
AATCATGTGTCTTAGTATTCAAATTGGTACACGTTTATGTGTGCGTATGCGTGAATGTGTTCATCTATATGTTCATATATGTGTTATTGCAGATGTATTGAATACGAGATCTGAATAGTTGTCCCTACAACACGTGTGTATAAAAATAATTCTGATTAATGTTTGTACATCTAGCTTCTAGGTAAAACTTAATTTGTGTATTCATAGGTGCCCATAAATGTATAATGAATGTATCTATGTGAGCAATTCTATTTCTACTTATAAAATTCCTTAGTGTAGCCATGATTTCTTCTGCATGTCACCGCAAAATTAATGATGTTCATATCGAAACGACTGCATATGCGATATATATATATATATATATATATATATATATATATATATATATAACAATAAAAAAAAATAATAAAATTATGTGGGAATAACCAGCTTTTAAACCAACGAAATGAAGTGATATTTAAATTTCGTTACAAGAATAAATTTAAATTATCGGATTTGTAAGATTAATATAATCTTTTAGCAAATTCACTTGTTATATATTTCTTTATTGCTAATCCGATCCTTTATTTTTATTTTATTAATTCTCTGTAAATTATTATGATTATGTCATTTGTTCATCATATTTCGATTTCTGCTTTGGTCTCACTACCAACTAAGTCTGCGAGGAGACCTAAGGCAGGTCGTGGCGTGTTGTTATGACGCCATTTCATGTTTTTCTATCTTCCCTATCATCCCTAGCATTACATAGATAAAGTTTTCCTTAGTGTGTGGGCTGTACTTAATAAGACAATTTTTTGTATATCTCTTAAGCTGGGGTTTCCAGGGATTCTTTCAATGTGTTGTTTTGTTCCATTTTTTATCATTCCAAGTGCACCTACTATCACTGGCACAACTCTTGTTTTCAATTTCCACATTTTTTCTATTTCAATTTCCAGGTCTTTATATTTTGACAGTTTTTCAAATTCCTTGATTGCTATGTTACAATCCGCTGGACAAGCAATATCAATTAATAGACAAGTTTTCTCCTTCTGGTTTTTAACAATAATGTCTGGCCTGTTTGCTTCAATTTTTCTGTCTGTGTAGATGGTGTAATCCCATAGAATGGTTACATCTTCTATTTCTGTAACCGGTGCTGGGTGATGTTCATACCAGTGTTTGTTTACAGCTTTTCCATAATGTTTGCACATTGCCCAATGTAAATATTGCCCAACTCTATCGTGGCGATTTTTATATTCATTTGGAGCAAGCACAGAACAGCCTGAGATTAGGTGGTCTATTGTTTCTTGGTGTTTATCACAAAACCTGCATTTTGGATCCATATTATTATGCATAATATTTGCCTGAAAGTTTCTAGTGAAAAGACTTTGGTCTTGTGCTGCAAGAATAAAGCCTTCAGTTTCAGACTTTAATCCAGATGCACGTAACCATCGATGAGTATTAACTTTGTCAACATTGGATTTATTGGCACGTACTGGATATTGGCCAAGCAGAGGTTTGTCTTGCCAGCGCTGTTTCATCTGTTCAAGAGCTTTATCTTTGGCTTTCATTTTCATATTTTTTGCCGCAATAGTTGGTTTTTGGCTTCTGTTTTGCTTTTCTACAGAATCTACTAACTGTAAATCTTGTTTGTATTTACTGCCTTCTTTTATTATTGAATATTTTTTCTTTCTTTCTTCATGTTGCCTTACTAATTGTATCATCCAATCCTTTGTTGTTTCTATGTATGTTAGTAAGCCAATAGTTGTTGTCTTGTATGACAATTCCAGCTGAATAAGACCTCTTCCACCTTCTTTACGGGGTATGTATAGACGGTCTACATCAGCCTTTGGATGATGCATCTTATGCTTAGAAAGAAGCTTTCTTGTTTTAGAATCCATTCGCCTGATGTCGTTTAGAGTCCAGTTTAAGATGTTGAAGCTATATTGGACAACTGGGATTGCAAGGCTATTAATGGCCATAACTCTGTTCTGAGAATTCAATTCAGTTTTTAATATCATTCGTAGCCTTCTATAGTACTCTTTACGCACTATTTCTTTCATTTTTTTATGGTGAATGTTTTCACTCTCATTTACACCTAGGTATTTATAAGCTTCTTCTGGTTTCAATTATTTTATTGTTACAGCAGGGTCTAAGCTAATTGAGGATGTTTCTTGTATTGATCCACGTAAAACTGTAGCTTTAACACATTTATTCAAATTGAATTTCATTCCAATGTCTTCGCTGAAGCATTTTACAGTTTGCAGAAGACCTTCCAGCTCATTATCATACTTAGCATATAACTTTAAGTCATCCATGTAAAATAGATGGCTTATTTTCTTTTGGCCTATTTTATAACCACATTCTGTCTTAAGTTGACTGGTTAGTGCTATTAATGATATGCAGAATAGTAAGGGAGATAAAGAATCACCTTGAAATATACCTCTTTTGATGTTTATTTCATCAGACTTATAAGTTCCATTTATATGATTGAGGTAAAGGGTTGTTTTCCATATAGACATGCACTGTTTGATGAAATTGATGATGACGAGTGATATCTTGTATATATTTAAAGTCTTTAAAATCCATGAATGTGGCACACTATCGAATGCCTTTCGGTAGTCTATCCAGGCAGTACTAAGATTTTTCTTTGTACTGTAGCAGTTTTCCAGGATCATTTTGTTAATTAGCAATTGGTCTTTACATCCATAACAGCCACGTTTGCACCCTTTTTGTTCAAGCGGTATCATGTCATTTCTTTCTAAGAATAAATATGTCTGTTTTGTTAAAATAGATGTTAATAGTTTATATGTTGTCGGAAGACATGTAATTGGTCTGTAGTTTTTCGGGTTGTTTGTGTCACCATTCTTGGGTAGAAGAAATGTAATTCCTTTGGTCATGCATGCAGGAATTTTAGTGGGATCGTCAACCATTTCTTGAAGTTCTTTGGCTAGTTTTTTATGTGCTGTATTTAAATAGTATAGCCAAAAGCTAGGAATTTTATCTATACCTGGGAATTTCCAATTGTGTGCTTTTTTTAGTGCAAATTTAACATCCTCTTCTGTAATTCCAGCCCATGTCTGTTCTGGTTTATTTTTCATTCGTTCTATCTCTTGTGCAATCCAATCTACTTCCTTGCTATGTTCTTTAGGGCAAGCCCATATCTTTTCCCAGAACTGTGTGACTTCTTCCATTCTGGGGGGGGGGGGACTGTCACTTCAATTCTTTTTTTTACCTATTTCCCTGTAAAATCTCTTTGTATCGGTTTGAAAAATCTTGTTTTGTCTGTAAAATCTTGCTCTTTTCTCAAAGCGCCTTATTCTTTGAGCCTTCAGTTGTATTTTTTGCTTTATTGTTTCTTTAGTTGATAAGACTTCATTTTCATTTCTAATGTTGTATTTTCTTTCGGCTCTTCTTCTTCTTCTTCTTCTTCTTCTTCTTCTTCTTATTATTATTATTATTATTATTATTTTCATCTATGCATTTCCTTTTTTATTTTTGTACTTAAATCTGTTAAAAACCTTTCCTGTTTTTATGATGTTAATCACTTGTGATCGTATTTTTATTTTTACTATATTGTCTACTTTGTCATTATATCCATTATTTTTATGAACCGCTTTTCTTATTTCTGTAGAATATCTTCTCTTGTGATTTTCTTTATTTTTAAAAAAGCCTTTCTTTTAAAACATTTTTGCAAAAATTATTTTACAAACATTCTTATTTTCTAAACCTTTTTTGTGTTATTTATTTGTGCTTGTAAGTCTATTATCTGTCCCTTTTTCTCTTTCTGTTCTTTTTTCTTTCTCTTTCCCTTACTTTATTTCTCTTTATAATTTTGATTTACCTTTTTATTTTTTGTGTGTATGTGTCAGTATTGTGTGCTTATATGTTCTTTTTTAAGTTTGTCTGTATATCTATTTTGTGTATATCTATACTTATGCTCCCTTTTGTGTCTATATATTCTCTCCAAAAAAATGTTGTGCGTTTTTGTGATTTGATGTATGTATTCTTTATTCTGTGTGTCTGTATTGTGTAGATGTGAGATTTGATGTATGTTTTGTTAAATTTGTGATAGTTCCGGCTTAAATGATACAATGTTCATTTCATTTAACCTATCTAGTCTCTGTTAAAAACAGTTTTTAGAATATTCTAAGTGAAATTAACATTTATTTATTTATTTTTCCACGGCCTGAAAGAAGTAGGTTGTAATTTTTTTACAACTGCCGAAATAAATCCTGGATTTATAACCGTTTAATTATGTATTGAGTTTTGCTCTCAATATATATATATATATATATATATATATATATATATATATATATATATAGCTCCACTAATTCGCTGAAAAAGTAGCATAGTATGAAAAAAAAGGCCTCAAACTTAATAAAAACGAACTTTTTCTATCAAAATGATTATGTTATTGTTAAGAGGAAAATCAAAGTATTTTTTAATTATTTTTTAAAAAATTTGAATCCTTTGTAACACGTTCTAAACTTTGATTAAAAATCTTATTTTGATTTTCGTCAGTGGATAACTAAGTCGTTACGAGGATTTAAAATGGATAATGTAATATTTCGTACCTCTGTTTTTTTCTGGTGAAAACATCAATTTGGAAATTCTTGCAAAAATCAAATCATTGTCGGATTTTAATGAAACTTATTCACAAATGAATGAAATTACTTTTTAAATTATTATTTTTAGGAAATCTTGGTAAAAATCTATATTTTTTACATCTTTTACCCCTACTCCACGTAAATTCATGAAATTTTAAGAAATTATATTTTGTAGCAAAAATTTGTTTTATTAATTAAACGCAACACTCCTTGTAGAATGTAAATCATCTATTTTTATTTTCATTTTTTTCCTTTTTCCGAAAATCTACTCCGAATAGTTAAAAGTTTATCTAATTAAAAAATGTCATAGTTTTATTGCAATTTTTTTAATGTAATAAAACAAAATGACGTTATTTAATTAGATAGGCTTTTAACTGCTTTTATAAATAATATATATTAAGGACATTATAGAATGAAGAAAAACATTTTTTATGGATAATGCAATTTTAAAAAAATTGTTTTGATTTTTTTTCTAATTATAATGATTTATAAAATTTAAAAAATCTAGAAAGTCTTGTGGCAGTTAGGTCTTTAAGTTATTAAGTGAAGACTATATTTACTAATCAAAAATTAAAATTTATTTTGTGGATTCCGGGTGAGAAAACACACAAAATAATAAATAACAAAAACAGATATGAAGATAGAAAATGTAAGTTATATTGAACAAAATATACAAACCGGAACACGGGTTAGTCAATTCAGGAATACTATTAGTAGAAATCAATATATACAGTCATGCCGTGAAATAGTCTGTCCTGATGAGTTTATATCCAAACAACTCCAACTAACTCTGCACCAACTTACTGACCAACTAGGCAACTGTACAGCTCTACAAAAGTATTTAGTTGTCCTTCCTACTTAAGGCAACATGTGAGACAAGGTCATTTTTATGTGGGTCTTCCGGGCCATATAACCCAGCCAAAAATATCTGTCTGTTATTCCCCAGTCGTGATTCTACCCATCATCGGAACCACGACTGGGTTAGTGCTCTCTGCTTGAAGACAGAGAGCGCTCCCCGCCCGAAGGCAGAGAGCTGACAGTGTCAATAGTAGCAGGTTGCAAGTAAACGCTACGACGGTATTTACCCACCTTCCCACTTAAGGTAAAATGTGACACAAGGTCTTTTTAATGTGGGTCTTCCGGGCCGTATTAGCCTGGCCAAAACTATCTGTCTATCTTTCCCCAGCCGAGATTCTACCCTTCAGCGCAACCACGACTGGGTGAATCATGACCAAAAATCTGAATGAACTATAGAAATCTTCTGGGACTTTAAAATTCAAATGAATTACCAAAACTGAACCGAGAAACTGTAAACAAAAATAAAAGGATATGTCAGCAAGAGAATTTCGCTGTTTCTACAAACACAGAGTAAATCTTAAGAAAAATGAAAAGTTAAATAAATGTCTCTGCTTTGCCAGAGAATCGAGGTTATTCTGGGAAATGAGGATAACAATCGCATAAAATTGACCACCCAGACAACAGCGTTGCTAAAATCCACTCGCATAGTGAGGTGAGTTCTGGAGTATTGAAGAAATTTGCAATCACTTGAACCCCACTGCAAAGTGGAAAATAATAATAATAATAATAATAATAATAATAATAATAATAATAACGATGGTTGACGATCCCACTAAAATTCCTGCATGGATGACCAAAGGAATTACATTTCTTCTACCCAAGAATGGTGACACAAACAACCCGAAAAACTACAGATCAATTACATGTCTTCCGACAACATATAAACTATTAACATCTATTTTAACAAAACAGACATATTTATTCTTAGAAAGAAATGACATGATACCGCTTGAACAAAAAGGGTGCAAACGTGGCTGTTATGGTTGTAAAGACCAATTGCTAATTAACAAAATGATCCTGGAAAACTGCTACAGTACAAAGAAAAATCTTAGTACTGCCTGGATAGACTACCGAAAGGCATTCGATAGTGTGCCACATTCATGGATTTTAAAGACTTTAAATATATACAAGATATCGCCCGTCATCATCAATTTCAACAAACAGTGCATGTCTATATGGAAAACAACCCTTTACCTCAATCATATAAATGGAACCTATAAGTCTGATGAAATAAACATCAAAAGAGGTATATTTCAAGGTGATTCTTTATCTCCATTACTATTCTGCATATCATTAATAGCACTAACCAGTCAACTTAATAAGACAGAATGTGGTTATAAAATAGGCCAAAAGAAAATAAGCCATCTATTTTACATGGATGACTTAAAGTTATATGCTAAGAATGATAATGAGCTGGAAGGTCTTCTGCAAACTGTAAAATGCTTCAGCGAAGACATTGGAATGAAATTTAATTTGAATAAATGTGCTAAAGCTACAGTTTTACGTGGATCAATACAAGAAACATCCTCAATTATCCTAGACCCTGCTGTAACAATAAAAGAATTGAAACCAGAAGAAGCTTATAAATACCTAGGTGTAAATGAGAGCGAAAACATTCACCATAAAAAAATGAAAGAAATAGTGCGTAAAGAGTACTATAGAAGGCTACGAATGATATTAAAAACTGAATTAAATTCACAGAACAGAGTTATTGCCATTAATAGCCTTGCAATCCCAGTTGTCCAATATAGCTTTAACATCTTAAACTGGATTCTAAACGACATCAGGCGAATGGATGCTAAAACAAGAAAGCTTCTTTCTAAGCATAAGATGCATCATCCAAAGGCTGATGTAGACCGTCTATACATACCCCGTAAAGAAGGTGGAAGGGGTCTTATTCAGCTGGAATTGTCATACAAGACAACAACTATTGGCTTACTAACATACATAGAAACAACAAAGGATTGGATGATACAATTAGTAAGGCAACATGAAGAAAGAAAGAAAAAATATTCAATAATAAATGAAGGCAGTAAATACAAACAAGATTTACAGTTAGTAGATTCTGTAGAAAAGGAAAACAGAAGCCAAGAACCAACTATTGCGGCAAAGAATATGAAAATGAAAGCCAAAGATAAAGCTCTTGAACAGATGAAACAGCGCTGGCAAGACAAACCTCTGCATGGCCAATATCCAGTACGTGCCAATAAATCCAATGTTGACAAAGTTAATACTCATCGATGGTTACGTGCATCTGGATTAAAGTCTGAAACTGAAGGATTTATACTTGCAGCACAAGACCAAACTCTTTTCACTAGAAACTTTCAGGCAAATATTATGCATAATAATATGGATCCAAAATGCAGGTTTTGTGATAAACACCAAGAAACAATAGACCACCTAATCTCAGGCCGTTCTGTGCTTGCCCCAAACGAATATAAAAATCGCCACGATAGAGTTGGGCAATATTTACATTGGACAATGTGCAAACATTATAGAAAAGCTGTAAACAAACACTGGTACGAACATCATCCAGCACCGGTTACAGAAATAGAAGATGTAACCATTCTATGGGATTACACCATCTACACAGACAGAAAAATTGAAGCAAACAGGCCAGACATTATTGTTAAAAACCAGAAGGAGAAAACTTGTCTATTAATTGATATGGCTTGTCCAGCGGATTGTAACATAGCAATCAAGGAATTTGAAAAACTGTCAAAATATAAAGACCTGGAAATTGAAATAGAAAAAAATGTGGAAATTGAAAACAAGAGTTGTGCCAGTGATAGTAGGTGCACTTGGAATGATAAAAAATGGAACAAAACAACACATTGAAAGAATCCCTGGAAACCCCAGCTTAAGAGATATACAAAAAATTGTCTTATTAAGTACAGCCCACACACTAAGGAAAACTTTATCTATGTAATGCTAGGGATGATAGGGAAGATAGAAAAACATGAAATGGAGCCATAACAACACGCCACTATCTGCCTTAGGTCTACCCGCAGACTTGGTTGGTAGTGAGACCAAAGCAGAAATCGAAATATGATGAAAAATATCATAATAATAATAATAATAATAATAATAATAATAAGATTATCGTACGGCATTCGATAGTGTGCCACATTCATGGATTTTAAAGACTTTAATTATATACAAGATATCACTCGTCATCATCAATTTCATCAAACAGTGCACGTCTTGGAAAACAACCCTTTACCTCAATCATATAAATGGAACCTATAAGTCTGATGAAATAAACATCAAAAGAGGTATATTTCAAGGTGATTCTTTATCTCCATTACTATTCTGCATATCATTAATAGCACTAATCAGTCAACTTAATAAGACAGAATGTGGTTATAAAATAGGCCAAAAGAAAATAAGCCATCTATTTTACATGGATGACTTAAAGTTATATGCTAAGAATGATAATGAGCTGGAAGGTCTTCTGCAAACTGTAAAATGCTTCAGCGAAGACAGTGGAATGAAATTCAATTTGAATAAATGTGTTAAAGCTACAGTTTTACGTGGATCAATACAAGAAACATCCTCAATTAGCTTAGACCCTGCTGTAACAATAAAAGAATTGAAACCAGAAGAAGCTTATAAATACCTAGGTGTAAATAAGAGTGAAAACATACACCATAAAAAAATGAAAGAAATAGTGCGTAAAAAGTACTATAGAAGGCTACGAATGATATTAAAAACTGAATTGAATTCTCAGAACAGAGTTATGGCCATTAATAGCCTTGCAATCCCAGTTGTCCAATATAGCTTCAACATCTTAAACTGGACTCTAAACGACATCAGCTGAATGGATTCTAAAACAAGAAAGCTTCTTTCTAAGCATAAGATGCATCATCCAAAGGCTGATGTAGACCGTCTATACATACCCCGTAAAGAAGGTGGAAGAGGTCTTATTCAGCTGGAATTGTCATACAAGACAACAACTATTGGCTTACTAACATACATAGAAACAACAAAGGATTGGATGATACAATTAGTAAGGCAACATGAAGAAAGAAAGAAAAAATATTCAATAATAAAAGAAGGCAGTAAATACAAACAAGATTTACAGTTAGTAGATTCTGTAGAAAAGCAAAACAGAAGCCAAAAACCAACTATTGCGGCAAAAAATATGAAAATGAAAGCCAAAGATAAAGCTCTTGAACAGATGAAACAGCGCTGGCAAGACAAACCTCTGCATGGCCAATATCCAGTACGTGCCAATAAATCCAATGTTGACAAAGTTAATACTCATCGATGGTTACGTGCATCTGGATTAAAGTCTGAAACTGAAGGCTTTATTCTTGCAGCACAAGACCAAAGTCTTTTCACTAGAAACTTTCAGGCAAATATTATGCATAATAATATGGATCCAAAATGCAGGTTTTGTGATAAACACCAAGAAACAATAGACCGCCTAATCTCAGGCTGTTCTGTGCTTGCTCCAAATGAATATAAAAATCGCCACGATAGAGTTGGGCAATATTTACATTGGACAATGTGCAAACATTATAGAAAATCTGTAAACAAACACTGGTATGAACATCACCCAGCACCGGTTACAGAAATAGAAGATGTAACCATTCTATGGGATTACACCATCTACACAGACAGAAAAATTGAAGCAAACAGGCCAGACATTATTGTTAAAAACCAGAAGGAGAAAACTTGTCTATTAATTGATATGGCTTGTCCAGCGGATTGTAACATAGCAATCAAGGAATTTGAAAAACTGTCAAAATATAAAGACCTGGAAATTGAAATAGAAAAAAATGTGGAAATTGAAAACAAGAGTTGTGCCAGTGATAGTAGGTGCACTTGGAATGATAAAAAATGGAACAAAACAACACATTGAAAGAATCCCTGGAAACCCCAGCTTAAGAGATATACAAAAAATTGTCTTATTAAGTACAGCCCACACACTAAGGAAAACTTTATCTATGTAATGCTGGGGATGATAGGGAAGATAGAAAAACATGAAATGGAGCCATAACAACACGCCACTACCTGCCTTAGGTCTACCCGCAGACTTGGTTGGTAGTGAGACCAAAGCAGAAATCGAAATATGATGAAAAATGACATAATAATAATAATAATAATACAGGGACCTTGAAATGAAAATCTCAAATGTGGCACACGAGGATATTAACAATTCCAGTTGTAGTTGGAGCCCTCGAATAGATTGGAAAAAGTCCCATAGACTCATTGAAAGGATTCTTGGTAGTTTAAACCTTACAGAAATGTTAAATATTCGTTGGACGATATTTTTGAGAATCATGAATTTTTTACAGTGAAGTGTATTTGGCATATTTTGAGATTTAAGTGAAATGTATTTTGTTAAAAAAGGTCAGCCAGGTGCGCGAAAAAGGAAAACATTCTCGCATTTGGATTTTTATTTTGTCTAGTGAGGTCAGAGGTTCATGCCCCACATTTAAGTTTGTACCGCAAGATAGCTGTCACTGATGCGGAAGTGACGTCAAGCTGACAGAAAATCTTTAGTAGTAATTTTGATTTTGAAGAGTCTGGACGCAACCGTTGAAGCGTACGGTAGAGTAAAATCGGGGTCTCCCCGATGGGGCGTGCTGACAACTCTGATCAAACAACCTCCTAACCCATAGCATGTCACCGAAAATGTCTTTTGTATGAAAAAAGAAGATAAAATATATTTTACATTTTATTTACATTAGGGTCTGGTCCTATTGTTTTAGACGGAGGCGTTTGTTGCAGATTGTATTTGTTGTTGCTGACGATGACGACGAAAGGACAAAGAAGATGAAGAAGTTTATGAAATGATTATGTGAAAATGATTTTTGTGAAGAAGTCGCGTTGAGTGGTCCCCGACAAAGTGATTTATGATTTGAAAAGTTTAATCATCGCCCCGAATTTGTTACGGATTTTGAATTTTAATAATCTTCCGAGAAGTTTGAGTATGATCGCCGTAGAGGTATCAGTGAAAACCGCAGAGCTTATGCAGTTCGTCACCAGTCCAACATCGTCGTGAAGCATTCGTCGTCGTTTGTTCCAGCATCATTGGTTCAGCACCGTGGACCCAGAATTACATCCTTGTATTTTCCAGCATTATGTTAGCAGAATTATTATCATCATCTCCGTCGTAGAGAGAGAGAGAGAGAGAGAGAGAGAGAGAGAGAGAGAGAGAGAGAGCCGAATATACAGTAATATTACAGAAGAATTATATACCACGAGATATATAACAGAAATACAATAAATTTTACTCATAAGTACAACTCACCCATTACAGGGAGCTTTATCCATGTAAAATTTGTGTGATCTTAGGGTTTTCTTTTTCAAAAATGGCTCAGTGAAAAATGTCATGATGCTATTTCTGACATTAGGTCTCTCGTTGGAACCCGGAAAAAATGAATGTTCACAAAAAATCAAAGGAAAAATTGTTTTGACCCCAAATGTAGATTATGTAATAAATATCCAGAAACATCTTGTATCTGGATTCGCAGTGTTAATACTAACCGAATTCAAAACTCGGCATGACAGAGTGGGCCAATATCGGCACTAGAAAATATACAATTTTTACAGGAAGGAAACAACAAGAAACTGATATGAACATCACCCAGTCTTGGTTAGAGAGATAGGACCTGTTACACTATTATATGGGACTTTACACACAGACAGAAGAATCAAATCTAAGCACTCAAACATCGTGATCAAAGACCCCAAGAAGGAATGTGTTTTCTTTGTTCACGTAGCATTCTTCGAGATTGTAATGTATATTTGAACATGTTTAAAAAAAAACTATCAAAATACAAGGATCTTGAAGTGGAAATCACAAACATGTGGCACACGAAGACAGCAATAATTCTAGTTGTAGTTGGAGCCAACGGCTTGATTGGAAAAGCTTCTGATAGATTAATTGAAGGGATTTCTGGTAGCCCATGCCTTAAGGAAATACTACAAATTCTACTCCCACGTACAACTCACACATTACGAAGAGCTTTATCTACGTACTTTGTGTGTTTTTCTTTACTTTTTTCTTCTATTTTTTTTGCAAAAATGATTAGTGGAAAATATCATGAAGCCATTTCTGTCCTTACTTAGATCTCTGGTTGGGATCCGGAAGGAAATGTGTATGCAACAGAAATCAAATAACAAATATCCTCGATTGCGATAATTACAAAAATGAATTGTTATTTCTATAAATTGTCGCAATTAAAAGGATAACTCCTTTTAAATTGCATGATTTATTTTACCACTCATGACCAAGTTCAACAATTAAGCGTGTGTATGCCTTATATATTCATGTGCATTTATATAAACGAAATGGTTGCATTATTATTTTATTGGCATATCAAATAAAACTTAAATTTGTCATATATTTCCTTCTGCTAGCCTAAACAGAAAATAAATTAATGAAAAAATATTACTAACGCATAAAATTCAATTTCTTCCTAAAGTTAATTAATTCAAGATAAAAGAAATCTACTAGCAGCTCTCATGACGTCATGTAGTTCAGGTTAGATTTTAAATTGGCTCTATATACCATCTGGGCATAATTTTAGTTTCATCTGATTGGTTATAAATTATTGAATTGTTTTTCATAGAAAGCGCTGGAGAATTAACGCTCTGTATTGATCAGTTCTTGATATTGGAAGGAAACTGAGACATTTGGAATAAAACTGTTTATACGTTATTCATGATTATGAGAACTAAACAGTTTTCGATACTGCACGACCATTTGACAGCAGCTGATATAAGAAAATACATACATTTGCGTCATTTTAAATAAGGAATGCCGAATTTCGTATGGTTAATTCAGTAGAGATGAATAAACGAACACGATGAGATGTTAAAAAGCTCGTGGTTCGATCAAGAAACTATTAAAAAATTATTCTAATGTTTGGTCATTTGGTCAGAATTTAGAAACTGGTTCAGCATAAAGATCATGATTGGAACAAGATTCTTCAACAAACCCTTAGTGTTTGGAAATATTCGAGATTTTTCGATGTATATCAATTCTAATTAATTTATTACTGTTTGAGAATAACTTTATTTTATAAGTAAAGATCTGTTATATACCATTGTTTCTGTATGAAATTATGTAAAAACGTTAACTTGCCTGAACCTAACGTAAATATAAATATAAATCGATGTCTACTATTATGAAGCAACATTTGGTCATGAGATAAAGATGTTGCTTTATAGAGTAAAATCGAAGAACTGGCATCAGATTTTCATATGTATAACCAGTGATCAATAGTATAACTAGTAATAAGTTATATAGTATGAAGGAACAACTATAGATTTTATCATTCTAATTTTATCTAATTCAAACAGCTTTTTTTTAAACGAAATACTACGTTGTCTTTAGTGAATTTACGTGTTCGAGTTTTTCAAAGTGTCTTTTTATTTTTCGTAGAAAAGATACATTTTTTAATTAATACGTTTAATAAGCAGACGCTAAATGCAAGTGTGCTGGTTTTAGAAAATATCCATTAAACGTTGTACACTTATTTCTAACATTGTTTACGACCGTATCCGGAGCATTAACGTAGTCAATCAGAGGATAAACCAGTGAACCCAGTTACAACAATGTAATTTTCCTTGAGTTTAAAAAAGTGAAAACAGATGATGAGACATAAGCCAATAAATAAACAAGTAAATACGTCAGTGGGCGATCCTGTCTCTTTCGATACATGACTGACTTGGCAGAAAATTTTCCCGCAGTTGGTTTCCATTTTATTTCTGTGGTAGACTGGTTGCCAATCAAGGCTATAGAACACAATACGTCATGCTATTCAACCCATAACTGGAGGGAGAAGAGAAGGATTAATACATCTCTCAAGGGTATTTGCGCGTAAGTGACTGCAACGAATTCAACTGGAATTTTCTGATTTCTCATTCCGAGTTGATATCCATTGCATCACAAAAAAAGAATGCGCGCACACACACACACACACACACACACACACACACACACACACACACACACACACACACACACAGAGTCCCCTCCCCCCACACGCACCGGAGTAACGATATGCATTTCCGCGTCAGAGTTTGGCTGGTCGTCATAGCCTACCAAAGATAAAATAGAAAATCAGTCCTTGTGTTTTTCTCAGTACAATGCAGTTAAGAAATAACGAGTCGACACTTGCAAAGAGAAACGTTATTTCACGCCGGAGAATAGGAACAATATGTCAGTAACTTTTCTCTGTTAATGCTTTACTGGTACATTTTAATTTTTGAATCATTTTATAAATTTTTTTCGTTGGGTTAACTTTTAGTTTTGGTGTATTTTCTGTGCAACCATTACCCTCAAGGCTATTCATTCAATTTTTTAGACCTCTTTTGTCTCCACGAGAAGACTGCTTATTCTCTAGTCTTTCTTCCTTCAAAAAAGATTTTAAACAACTGCAATCCCATGAACCCTTGTCCTCACTTTGAGTTATGCGTCATCGTCTACTAACGTGACTGACTTTCAGTCTTCTAATATTACTTAGCTTCCAGTTTGGTTGTTCCTCGACATTCCAAGTGACTCTCTTTTCTCTGCAAACCCCGATGACTCTCAAAATTCCTACTGTCTTAACCTTATTTACGTAAGACAAACGTTTCAAAACAAGGGGCCATTCTTGTTTTCTCTGTTGCAACTGCTTTTAGTCACGTGTCAGATTCAGCTTCCTTTTGATTTTTTTTTTCACTCGGTTTCACTTTTCTCGTGAACTCCATACCAAAATATTGTCCACTCAGTCAACAATACAGTGACAGCCCTAATTTCGTCTAGCATAACAATCTATAAGAAAATAAATAAATAAAGTAAAACAAAACAGAAATTGTTAAACAGGAGCATAAAAACTCATTAAAAACCTTGCTTGCGTCCCAATTAAGCATTACTGCAGTTCTCACAGCTTTTGAACAGAGAATTTAATCTGACCTGCTTATTTGCTAGAGAATCTAAATGTCAGATTTTTTGCTTGTTTTACAAAAAGGAAAAAAAATGTGAATTTTAAATTTTATTTTTATCGGATCTTTGTCATAAAATGTTTTGTTTACTTATTGCCGTATTTGAAGGCATATGAGACGCACCCCAATTTCAGCAGTGCAAATCAAGAAAAAATTAGTAATTAGTAAAATTATTAGTAAATGGTACAGCCTAAATGAGACATGATTACAATTAAACGAAAAATAAATTAAAAAAAGAACACGAGCCTATAAAAACTTTATTATATCTGAAGTGAGACTAGAGAGAGGGAGAAAAGCACAAGACGAACAGGAGGCAGATAGAGCTTTAAAAAATCAAGCAATTATTTACATGAGCAAAACAGTAATGACCATTAAAATTTTATTCATCTTCAAATCTATAAAATTCGTTGTCTTCGTTATCAAAAGTCCGATACTCATTTTCAATACTACTATCATCAACTATTTCATAGTTGGGTTTTTGTCAAAATGTTTTTAGTTTTAGTCGTTTTAATCCGATTTTGCGGGTGTGCAATTTTACTTTGTGTGTTTTAGTTAGTTGATGGATGATATAGTATTTGTATTTTTCTTATATTCGGCTGAGTAAATAAGAATTTTGCCAATTAAATATTGCTTAGATTGTTTTTTTTTATTTAAGTTCGAGTAATGAATAAATCATTAAAAACTAATTTAACAATTCGTTTTCAACAGTTATTTGATTTGGTATACATTTTTACCATTGGTTTCCCAACAGATGACATCTGTCGATTTTTTTGCTTACTTTTTGTTTGTTTGTTTGTTTGTTTGTTTGTTTGTTTGCACGTTGAATTGAGTGGAGGAATGTTTATTTTCTCAAATAACACAGAAGTATGCAATTGATGAAAGAAACCAATCGTAGAATGCGCGGAACAGCTCCTCAGTAGATGTCGGTTTTAGTTACAGCGCTAACAGGCAATCCTTATGACCAATTTGAGGTGTGCTAAGATTAAAAAAGCTTGTACTCGTTGAACCTAACGTCGTGAAGCATAGGCTACTAGCAATATTTCATTAATCTATCTACTGTAAAATCAAGCAAAGTTGAAAGATAAAAATTAAGAACGAATATACAAAAAGAAAAGAAAGAGAGGGAGAGAGACAGACAGATATATATATATAGAGAGAGATAGATAGATAGATAGATAGAGAGAGAGAGAGAGAGAGAGAGAGAGAGCGGTTGGTGAGAAAGGAACAAAAAACAAAAGTGCGTAAGAAAAATATATAGAGATATGTCTATGTATTTCAGGGTGCATCTGTAAGTCTTAGTGAAAACGGAAAAAACAAGTCGGTTTCATGTTTTGGCAAGCTATACAGCGTTCGAAAATCTTTCAGTAATATCTTAAATAAATGCAGCACAGCATGTTTGAAAACTATGCCATAAATACATATAATTAATTAACTAATTTTTTTTATAACAAATTAATTCCCGATATCTTATAGTTTTCTTTCTTTCTTTCTATCTAGCTAGCTATCTTTGAATGTGCGTTGTAGAGCAGTGGATATCGACTCGGAACGAGAAATCGAAGAGCCGAGTTCGAATTCCAGTTGAATTCCTTGCATTCACTTACGTGCAAATGCCCTTGGAAAAGGTATTAAGCCGTCTCTTCCCTCCAGTTATGGATTAAATAACAGGACAGATTGGGTTCTATAGCCTTAACTGGCAACCAGTTTACTGTAGAATGTAATGGCAACCTACTGCGGAATAATCTTCTGTCCAGTCAGTCATGTCTCAAAGGAGACATGATCGCCTAAGCGAGTATCACTGATGGCACTTAACTGACTGACTATATATATTGATGCATCTATCTATCCGTGTACACACACACACACACACACACACACACACACAGTTGAGAAAACTCAACATATCATTAAACGGTTATAATTCCAGAATTTATTTCGGTAGTTGTAAAACCACAAGTTGCCTCATCAGATCCGAAAAATCAAATAGTTTAACTCAGAGTATTAAAAAAATATTTCGGTTAGCACAGAGAGGAAATATTGAGGTTCGGTGAAGGATAAAGAAATATACAGTTTAACATTAAAGTAGCGACCGTGCCGGAAATGTCACAAAAATTAAAGAGCCCATACAACAACCCGCACATATGCAAAAAATCTTTAAAACGGTGAAAACAATATAATATGCAAGAACAAACAAGTGAAATTAAAGTTACAAGTAATAAACAGTTGCAAAAACAAAAAAAATTCAAAATAAAAACAAGCAGTAAAATAAAAATAAGAGAGCAGATTCACAACAACAACAACTGAATTTGCTAGAAGATTATTAGTAGGGAAAAAGTTAAGCGGGTAATCTAAATTTATTTTTGTGATGGCATTTAAAAATAATTTCATTCCTTTAGTTCAAAAGCTGGTTATTTCCACTAAATGTAATTGATTCAATCTTTCTACTCAAATCGTGAAATGTAAATCGCTTTGAACGGCTACTCTTCTGGATATTTTTTGCAGTAGTACAGGCGTTCCTCTTGATCTTAGGTTGTTCTTAATTTTCATCGACGACTTTCCAGATGGCATCAGTTCTCAATACGGTTTCTATGCTGATGATGCATGATATTACTTATATCAAGTCAGTTGATCGAAAAAAATATGCCCTACATTTTGTTGTTAACTGGAGCAAGAAATGGCTAGCTAATTTTAACACCTGCAAAACATGAATGCTTTCTATTAATCGGCCGAGAGAACTCTTTCTGCCTTTCTTCAGCTTGGCTAGTGTTAATCTCCAGGAGAGTGACTCGCTACGGCTTCTCTGGATAACGTTGTGCGCTGATATGAAATGGAAAGATTATATGGAATCAATTGAAAAGTTTGTTTTCTATGTCGTGCTAGACATTTTTCTTATCATTCGTCCATGCTTAGAATATTGCTGCCACATCTGGTTTGGTACTTTTGATATATATATATATATATATATATATATATAGTGATCCTTATTAAAATCCAAGGAAAAATCCTACAATGTCATTGGTCCTGACCGGGCATCTTTACTTCATTCACTTTCTCACCGCCGTAATCTAACATCATTGTGCCTTTTCTAGGAACATTTTCATGCTAATTGTTCTAATTAACCCTCCTTTATAGTACCTCAACTTCATGAATTTTAGCGCAGATTGGCGGGAAGACCTCATCATTTTACAATCGAAATGGCTAGATTTTACCGTAAATTCTATGCTAATAGTTTCTTTTTTCGTATTTCTCGCTTGTGAAACTCTCTTCCGGTTTCTTTCTTTCCAGTTAAGTTTGGTCTTCAAAAATTTCAATGCAATATCAAACGTTACCTTCTGTTTTCTTAATTTCTGTTCTTTTATTCTTCTCACTTCTTCATAAAATGTTTCTTATATACTTTTATACTCAGTAACCCATTGCATATTTGTGGCTTTGTTGCCTTGCTTGTGGTGAAATGGTTAAAAAATTAGATGATTATAGAATACTTTTCCCGGAAGACACGGAATTTAATATAGTATAATACGAGCAAGTACCTGCACCAAGTTACAAAATATCTTGATACTGTTAACATTTTATTGCTTGTTATGATTTATTTGCAATATACTTTCATCTAACGACTAGCATGTGGAAATGGCAGAAAAAAATATTAAATCTTTGCGCAGCTGGCTCCACGCAGAAGTTCCGGAGGTAAATCAAAAATAAATAAATATCAAATTCCTTTTACAGATCTGTAGCGGAACTCTGGATTCTGGTTGGTCATCAAATTGCAAAATTCAAAATACGTCAGGAAACGGTTTTCAATAGCTAAAGAAAAATCGTTTCTTTGAGCCACCCCCACGTGACTATTCAATATTTAATGATAGTCTCTAACCAGTCACAGCGGTCATTTCAGAGGAGGCAGGTTGCTGCCACACATCAAAGATGTAACTCTCAACTTCAAGTGACCCGGGCATTGTCCTCTCTCTCTCTCTATCTCTCTCTCTCTCTCTCTCTCTCCTTCTCTATCTCAACAATTACTGCAACAAACATTTTGAATGAACTCTTAATTCTTCAACCTCATCATTGAATACGAACTCTATCATTAACTTTTAAATGTTCCTAATTGTACATTAACTCTTACCACTTGTTATTCCCCCTTATAATAAATTTCTATTTTAAATGTAAAGTGTATATTTTATTATTCCACTCTTCATCACTAATTCTGACTGCCGACATTCTGACTGCCGACAACCAACCTTCTGATGAAAACCTTCTGATAATAATTCTGATGAATATCAACCCAACATAAAACTCCTAAGCTGTAGGGAGTTCGGTTAAGAAAGACACAAGGCCGAACAAAAGAAACATTAACCAGCTCCCCACGCTTCAAATGTAATTGAGTTAATTTTTTTCTTGCACTGTATTCCTTCAATACTTATTGTTTTAGTTGCAGTCGTTGGGATCAAAGTATAATAATAATTATTATTTCATTGAATAGCATTCACTTCATTGTATGTAGTTTTGTAGTTGTCTGCTAAAAAGGTTATCAGCTCTTTCGTTCATGTGTAGGAGAGATCGCATGAGTTTATGGATCTAATCTGGGAACAGGGTATTGCACAAGCTATTGATGGCTTATAATCGTATATAGAATATGTTCTGTTGGAGTTCGTAAGGACTACTCGTGAAACTGAAGACTGTCTCGAATGCTGTGACAAACACAGATTTTATTGAAAACCATTTACATCCTTTTTTTGGTCCGCAATGTTTCCTGATAATGATTGTGTGTTCTAGTAAGATAATAGCGCCGACTACCATCGTACAAATTTTTCCCATTCCAGCAGCACTCAGTTTACATTAAGGTACTTGCACGCTCACCAGATTTAAACATCACTGGACATGTATGGCACATGTTGCAAACCTCACAAAATTCCATGCTGACAACTAAGAAATATAAAATACAAATGCCTGAGTAGATAAACCTGTACAACTACCCCAGCACCTCATAGACTCAATGTCGCGTCACGTAGCCACCGTTATTCACGCAATGGGAGAAACTACATGTTAGTTGACAACAATTCAGTTTATAATTCATTTGCAAAATAAACCAATAATATCAGATTCTTTTCCACTCGAACTTAGCTTCATCGGGCTTTCTGTCTCCGGGCGGAGAGGAACCCAGGCGAGGCTATGCCAAAGGACAGAGTCCCGTCTGGGGAAAAACAGACAAGAGACCGACCCAGCCTTATGCAAGGTCTACAGGAAATTTTTGCCCGAGCAAAAGGGCGCGGAATAATCACGTTCAAAACCGACCTTGTGTCACATCCTGCCTCAGTGAGAAGCTTCCAGGTAAATATCCAGAATCGTCTTTAATTTTCTAACGGGATAATAATATTTAATAAGTAAATGAACTTTTATTAACAATATTTTTCTCGACAGTTTTCATTATACATACTTCATGGATATAATTGATATGGAAGTGACACTCGTTTCAACTCAGTTTTTCTATCATTATTCTTTTATCCCTACGTCTTTTTCTCATGTCTCATATTATTTATTTACTTTCACATTTTACTTTCCCAAGTGAAAGTTTGTTCGTATGACGAATAAAGAGTTGCAGGTAAATGTTGGAGGAATAAGAAGTAATTAGATTAGCATAAAATTACAAATGCAAGTAAAATTAATAATACTAGAAAAATATTGAATTTGTGAAATAACAGAATATTTTAATTTATTTGAGTATTATTTTCTTAATTTTCAGCCCGGTGTCAGTACCTAAATGTGTAACCGTTTTGGTGTTGTAAACTTGGATGTGCAGGTGGTGTCATGGATAATGGAAAGGAATTCTTAATCAGAGAGCCGAGTTCCAATTCTAGTTGGGTTTGTTATACTCCCTTACATACAAATACTTTTGGGAAAGGTGTAAATCCAGCTATTCTCCCCCAGCTATGGGTTAATTAGTAATTTATGTATCACTAAAACCATTATTATCTATAAAAAAATCTTACAATTTAAAAAATATTTCCTGATTTTAAATAATCTGGAAAGTGTTAATAAGTCATAGGAAACGAAAAAAAACATTATTTGATTTGTGTTTTTCAAATTCTGTTTTGATCTATAGGCCCAATTTTATTCTCCTCTTTTGATCTATTTTCATCTCAAGTAAGGCAATAACGCCACTAAGACACAATGGGCTACTGGATGTAAAAGAGAAGGAAAACACTTTAAAAGGAACAGGATGCCTAATAATAGTATAAATTTCATAGTTTAGGCGGAGATGTTATAAGTATAATGTTGAAGTAGAATTTACAATGAAGCGGAAACCCAATCCTAAACAGGATACAAAGAATAAACCTCTACTCCTGTTCAAAAGACCAAGGAGGTGTGTGAACTAGATGATGGAAATGAACAATAATTAACTTTTATTTAAAAAAAAGGTGGCATAATAGTTAATTGAAATGCACGAATAGGAAAATAATTTACTGACAGCAAATACTTAATTATTATTCATCGGGTGCAAGGAGAAGACACCTACAACGCCATTAATGGAAGAGGACCGAACGTAATGTTATGTAGCATATGTCAAATTTTAACTTTCTTCCTGTGAGCCGTAATATGGCAACTTCCAATCTGACGCAAGAAACTGGAATGAACGCCGTGCTTGGGCCCAGTCACAACAAAAAGATAAGGAGAAACGACAGGGGGCTCTGAGCAGACTCCATAGCCGTACTCATGGTGATACGCACCAAGTTCGCGTCTATGATGATGAGCAATGAAGATCATATCATGCTACCACACCTTTTCTTCCAGAGCTCCAGGGTCAACGCCACCGCCTACATCGAGATTCTGGACACGGTGTTAAAACCATGCATCAAAGGGGTGTCCGTAGGTGCTCCAGCAGGATTCTGCTTCCTCCCACAGTAGTGGCCGGGCAAGAATTTTTACGATCATGTTATTACCAACTTGTGTTCTCCTAACTTTCCTGACTTTAATTCTATGGACTACTATATATGAGGCGTTATCAAGATGGAAAACAAACCTACTATGTCTCAATACTAAGGATTTGTTGAAGGTCACTATCCTCGACGTGATGGATAACATAAACGAGAACCACCTGATCTGGACATGCATCAGTTTCCGACACTACTCTAGGCGATCCTGAAGAGGAGGGTTTTCTTGAATAAACTTTTACTGTTCTCCTAAGATGAATATATGCACAAAACTTTCTAAAATATACTGATTTTTTATTGACTATATTTATTTCTATTTTATTATAACTTGTTCTGAATGATCCGGCCTGACCACACACGCAGGCGTGCGCACGCGCACACGCACATACACACACACACACGCACACACACACACACACGCGCACACACACACACACACACAATACACTCTCTGTCTATCCATCGCTCTTTCTCTTTCTTTCTTTAATGCCGTCAGAATTGTGTTCATAGATATTGATCATCACTTCCTTTTCTTTCTGTAACCCTTGACTCTTCCCTAGAAGACTCGGTAGTAAGTCCATTAAATTATGGTATAATACGGACACTTAAACCAAGTAACTTCACTACTCTGTTCTTTGGTAGCAATGCCGATAAATGCTGTTATTGTTATATATACTCATTATAGGTGTTGTGTGTGTGTGTGTGTGTGTGTGTATATATATATATATATATATATATATATATATATTAACATTATTTTATGCATAAATTTATTATATTTTCTCGCATCGTATGCATCTGTTTATTACATTGTCTTGGACATGCACTTGTAATACCTTGTGTAGGCATCAGTCGTATGGTGTACATATTTATTTCATTGTCTTTTGTATATTACAAAGTTTTATGTATTCTTTCTTGTTATGTTTTACCTTTTGGTTAAGAAACAAAAAGAGACGAATGTCTAGTTCCAACGGACCCGTTTTCTCAGGCTGCATCACTCCGTTGCTTGCCAAAAAGAAAAAATCCAAGGAAACATTGAATTCAATCCTGTGGTTACATTTTAACTTTGTACGAAATGGGATAACTCCTATCTACATTTATTTCTCTGTTAATAAACTGGTTTTCAGAGTAATTAATGGAGTCGAACCGTTTATTTTACTGAAGAATAAAATAAAATCAATAAAAAATAATATTAAAAATAAATAAAATGAATTTCCCCATAATGCAAGTTATAAAGTAACCTGGAGGGGTTTCTGGTTACAAGTACGGTTTTATGACGCCATTTCCGAAAAGGACAGAATCTTTTTTCCACTTTCCAATGAGATCGTTTGGACATGTTTTCAGCCACCCTACTCATGAAGTACAGATTAAGCCATGCTTATTCAGTGCAAAGCTGACTTGAGCTCGACCATCTTTACCCGTTTTTATTCATAAAAAAATTCTGAACCTAAAAGGAAAATGAACAATACTCAAGAGACATTTAACTTTGTTTCAATACAGTCAACATAAAAGAAATAAACGTCTTTAGAAGTTTTTGTATGTTTATTTTATCTACTTTGTTTATATATTGAACACGGCGCCTTCACCTAAAAAATACACGCAAAACCCACGACCTTGTTAATAGCCACAATTGCAGTTGGTTGTCAAGGCTTTACACTTCAACATAGAATAACACATAAACTTTTGTCATTTTCGGAATATTTACATTCCGTTCAACATTCTATATTGCACACTGAATATAAATTCATAATTTTTCAAATTCACGGGGGAAAATTTTATCATGCCATTTATTGCGTCTGGGAATACAAAACAAAAATGTAATGATTATTTTTAATGTAATCTTGTTTTTCAATCAATTAATTAAAGACAGTACGACAACTGTTAGCGGGAAATGTATCCAGAGAATTGAAAGGAAGAAACTAATAAATTAAAATGTTCTTGGGCAATTCATCTACAAACGCAAGAAAACCATTTATATTCTTGATAAACTTTATTTAAATGCCTGGCCTATTTTATTTTATATAGTATATGAAATAAATAACGACTGCACTTACCAGGTGCGTTTTCGTGTTCATGTGACTTGAGATTCCGTCAGATGTATCGCAGTTGACAATCAAATTTCTCAACTTTGAGCGCAATCAAGCTAAATATTGACAATAAACGTCATCCTTTCGTTTTGAACAACCGCTTATTTGTTGAATATGAATTAACAATATACTGTTTTTGTTAGTTTGAAACTAACTTGACTTTACAGAGCACGCAACATACAATTCAACTATATTGCTGACATGGAGATGTTTATTGCGATAACAAAAGGTTGAATGCCGAATTTTATAGCATAAAATGTTTAGGTTTTGAGGACAAAGCTTTCTTGACGAACATCTGTCTATCTTTCATTTAATTATTGATGTTATTTTGAATAACTTTCAAGGTACTGGGATTTGCGGCCATCCATGATGTGTTTTTAAGTATTAGTGCATGTGAACGTGCGTATGTGTGTTCACATCTATCAATATGTACATGCAGACTTTCTCTCTCTCTCTTTCTCTCTCTCTCTCTCTCTCTCTCTCTCTCTCTCACACACACACACACACACACAAACATACGCAGTCACTAACATGTATAGACGCATACTTTTCAGCACATATTTTAGGATTACGAGCATAATAAATAAATACTAAACACATTTCCATGTGTTGTACTTTACGAACCTTATAAGAAGTATTGCATATGCATATATACCCACCCTTGTACAGGGCGCGCACACATACATACATACATACATACATACATACATACATACATACATACACGCACGCACGCACATATCTCAGATGACAAAATTGGGTTTCAAGGTTCTATTTATTTTCAGGTTTAAATGCAAAAAAACAAAAAAACAAAAGCAAAAACCTCAAAAAACTAACAAACAAAAACAAAACTGGCTAGATTTCGCAAGTGTTTCTAACAATAGCACAACTCCAACTATAATTTCCTACCAGATAACATTCAACCAGCTGTGTAAAGGGAAATCATCGGGGAAGCCCTAAACCTGTATAATTTACAAATTGGAAACAAATGGTAAAAATGGCGTAGAATATGTGCAAAGTTTGAAGTTAATGATCATACTGCTCAAAAGTGATTCATGAAATTTCAAATGAGTCACTCGTAACACAGTGGGCTCAAGAGTAGATCATTTTTTTTAAACATTTCCTGTTATATTTAACCTGAAAGTAGGCATTCTCAAGATTTAAAAAAAATTGTTTAGCTTCAAGTATTTGTGATGTTATAATCGTTTGAAGTTAATTAAAACTTGTTGATGTTTAATCATTATTTTGGATTTAGATTATCGGAATAGTTTTTAGAATCTTCGAAATTTTAGCTAAGAATGTTGTTTCTCTGGTGTCAACGTTGTATCATAAATTTATCATAGGCATTTTTAGCGTCAATATACGTTGCAAAACACACTGGTTTGGAAATTCTTGCAAAAATCAGAAAAATTGTCAGATTTTAATGAAACTTTCAAGACCTCTCCACAAAGAAATGAAATTATATTTGAAAGGTTTCTGTTTTTAAATCTTTCGAATTCTATTCTTTAAAAAAAAGTATTTTTATATTTGTTACCTCGACTTCACTTTATTTAATTTTCTGAAATTCTTTTTTCTGTCAAACAAGATCCCCAATTACAGAAAATCTTCTCTGAATTGTAAAATAATAATACAATATTTAATTAAAAATGATTTATTTACTTTTATGTTTAAAATATACTATGTTTTAAGAAAATAAATTTTGCTGAATTTACAAGAATTCTTTACATTTTTTAAATATTTTTAATTGAAATAATTAAATCTTATTAAATTTTTGTATTAATTTATAGAATTGTAAATTGGACGTTTATTCTACTCTTAGTTAATTTTTTGCTATTTTTTTTAATTCTTATAATTTATTATTGCGATTTTAAATAGCATAAGCAGAAATAATTTGCATTTATAATAATTTATGCATGTATGTATGAGAATGTATCATGAATACGCAGTTATTAGCCGAATTTAAAACCTGAGATTTTTACTGTATCATGTTCATTTTATGTGATGAATATTCACCACCGTATTAAGTGCATTGAAAAGGAAATAAATTACCGAAAAATATACAGAAGTTTTGCAAAATAAACGCGTTTATCAAGTGATTTTGTTAAATTCCATGTTTCAAACAATAAATCCGTAAGTATTTGTGGGAATTTTCAGTGATCAAATTGAATTCAGCACCCCATTCCTCACAAAAAAAAGAAGAAAAAACAAGCATATACTTTTGGTATCCGGCATATAGTGTCAAAAGCGGGTAATAGCCAATTCCATTCATGAAAGAGAAGAGACTGAGTAAATTTTAAATCTACAGGTTGCGATGGATAAATTGTCGTCTAGATTACGCAAAAATGAAAATAACATCCCATTTTAACATATATATATTTACCAAAATGACACAAAAAATATTATGAAATACTATAGAACAAATTTATTCAATAAAATCACCAACAACTCTTTTGAACGGTCTCTTTGTTTAATTTAGTGAATGCTGTCATAATCCTTGAAGTTTTGTTGCGTTCTCGTTCAACTGTGCTCCACACATAGTAATCAAGAGGTTTGCAGAGTTAGATGGCCAGATGTAAGAGGTGATGTGGTCACAGAAATTGACAGCCATGACTGTCAATCTCCTGCTTGACACCCAAACACTCTGAAATGTTCGTATTGGAGCTTGCAGGGCAAATGCCAAGTAGTACAGTATGCAGTTTCTAAATTCCTAGCGGAATGAATTACGTCATGATGTTCGTTTCTCTTATACGGTGCCCAACTGATCCTACTACACTGCGCTGTAGATATAAAAAAAGCTCGCGCATGCGAGAAATTAAGATATAAAATGACAATTTACTCATCGCGCCACACACACACACACACACACACACACACACACACACACACACACACACACACACACACCCTTGTGCAAATTAACTGAAACAAAACGAATAATGTCTTAAGATCTTTCACACTTTCCCTGGTCACGTATACGTTGTCTCTTAGTCTTGTTTTTCTCTTTCGATCGCATTTTACAGTTTGTTTCATCTCTTCGATAATATAATTGACAGTAGAAAAGCTGACACCAACAATATCCGCGATCTCTCTGTAAGGCTTACCAGTGTGTTCATGCAGCTTTACAATTTTCGTACGCTTCCTTGGAGTAACGTCCATCGCAGACAATGTCCGTAGGATAACTAATCAACAGTCGAAACGATAGTGTCTGTGCGTGATAAAAATCTAATGCAATCACAGATGACGCAATATTTTTCAAGGTCAAACAAATTTCATCATACACCCTGAAAATAGATTCTTATTGCTGCACATCACTGGAATTGGCCGACTCTGAGGAAAAAAATAAAAATCGATTCCACCCCGTAACTCTAGTAGGTCTAAATCTGGCTGTATGGCGAAAGGAAGCAAATTAAAGCAGTTGTTTCAATAAATTTCTACAAAGGTATATATACATTCATACATAGACACTCTCACACACATATACATATTATAATATATATATATATATATATATATATATATATATACCCAAATGAATAAGAGCGAAGAAAATAATTGCAGCGTTCAAGACATTAATTTAAAACAATGCTCAATATAAAAATAGAGCAATGAATATTTATTATTAATTATGTTAGAACGTGAAGAACTACAAACTACTACAAAATTGTACATTTTGGTCGTAACAAAATGTACAATTTTGGAATTTTTTTTAGTTTTTCGCATGTTCTAAACGTAATAATTAATAACACGCGCGCGCACACACATATATATATATCATGGCCTTCATGGCGAACATGACTTACAGCGTATGACATGTATGCAGACTATAATGAAGTGATTGTACCGATTAATGAAAACACGCACGCACTTAATGAATATCTCAATGCGTGAATATTTTACATATTGCTTATAAACTTTGATGCAACCATGAGGTTGCACTATTATGCATCGGCGAACGGGAATAACCTCTGGCCGACTCTGCATCTACCTTCCTTGATTCGGTGTGAATTTGATTGCAGAACCTATTTTGGCACAATACTACAAGTAGATGACGTATATGCAAAATATGACATGCTTACAGAGTATGGCCTGCATACGCAAACTGTTTAATAAATGAATGGAGTATCTAATGGCAAGTAAAAATAATATCCTGTTTGAATGAAATCTGTGCATTTCGCCGCTGTTTCATATCACCAAATGATAACGTCATATTTTGAATAAGTGTTTATATCAAACCCCACTCATGCATGTTCTATAATATATCTATGAGGCATAAATTAAACAGTAATTAAGCAAAAAACCAAATAAATGATAAAAGACCAATAAAATGATGAATCTATATAAGAAAGAAACGCCATTTCCAATACAATTGCATAACCACATATATGCCATATTTAAACACGCCTCAAATTTATTTTCTATCCTATAACACTAACAGTGAACAGACAATATTACAAATATGCCAAAAAGATTTCACAATAAAATACACACTGTTTAAATGAAAGTGTCTGTTGGTTAGAAATTAACATCATCACGTGAAATATTTGACCAATCAGAGAAAACTAAAACCCTATTTTTGTCGTTCCTACTTTCGGGAAAAATTCTTATAAAAGCCCACGTATTTCTACTTTCAAAAGCAGAGATGCAGCTGCCTTCAAACCGAAATGAAGACGTGGCTATTTAACATTTTTTTCCCTGAAATAAACATGTGTTGGCGATTTCAAATGAATCAGCTATAACAATAGCAGGAGCGGTCAGTGAATCTATGCTGACGCCCAGTCAGTGGCTTCAAACGAATAATCCTCAACAACAAAGACGACCTGTGAATTTTCGTTGACGATACAAAACACCTTTTCTCAATCATTGTTTTTTTTAAATTTTATCTTTATTTTCAATTATTGAAAAACATTTTCTAAACTACAGCTCTTTCTGTAAAGCATCTAACCAAAGATTTTAACTTAGCTTTTTTTAATACATTTTAACACTTTGTAAATATCTATGTACATAAAAAATATTTAACAGACAGACACATGTTTTCTTCATTTTTATTTTAATTACTCTTTGGAATCCGGACCTTTCGGACTTTACATAACAATGTGAACAACCGAATTTTCTCCAAGCCTGTTATGACAAACTCATTAAAAGTAAAACTAATTTAAAACCGTTTTACAAAAGACCAATTAATTTTCCTGTCAACCGCGTGGAATCTATGATGTCAAAATGATATTCAGTCGTCAACTGCTAAATGTTTAAACTATGACTTGATTTCTGATGCCACTTAAATAAAAAAAAATATTTAAATCTGGAATAAAGATCCTTTTAATTGTCACTTTTGTGTTTGAAAAATATTCTAATCAAATGATCTTCTTCAAGTGATAAGTTAGACATTTATTTCTTTATTTTTAGAATTTCTGATTTCTATTTCTGATTTCAACACTAAAAATTCTTGAAGTCTGAAGCTAATTTTAATTAAATACAAAATTGAAATAAAGTAAACTTGATCGATTTTTGAATGATTTTGAAAATTCCAGGGACTTCAAACAGAAAGTGTTTGTTCTTACCGAGTCAATAAATAATAATAAAGATTTGGATTAAGTTCATGGACTTAATTGAACTCTTGTATTGTACATTGACTCGAGTGTTGTATGTCGGTAAATGAAGCCGGTCTTATGTGATTGGCATCATTTACCGACAAAAAAGGTTCTTCCAAGGAAAAAAAGAAAAGTGTTTGAAATGTCACTCCTGAAAACAACGGCGTTTGTGAATATGATTTTAAAAAGCCATTCACGTTGAATGACAGGAAAATATAAATGATCCTGTTTGATTTTTAATAGAATGACGTTAAAATAGAAACCTGAGTAAAGTCTTTTCAAAATGATAGCCATTTCTTTCTTTCTTTCTTTCTTTCTTTCTTTCTTTCTTTCTTTCGCAAATTCAGTAAATAAGAAAAGACAATGTTTTTTTTTCTACGTACATCCGTATAGTTGTATTTTAGGTACACACTACTTTTTACATTTACGTGTATATGAGAGAGAGAGAGAGAGAGAGAGAGAGAGAGAGAGAGAGAGAGAGAGGGAGGGAGAGAGAGAGAGAGAGAGAGTTAGTAAGTTCGTAGCCTGACAAAATTATCAACTGAATTTTTATCGGAAAATGTTACTGTATGAATGTTAGAGCTGTGTAATCATTGAGAAATACTGGGTTAAAAATGTATTGACAATGAAGGGGATTATGTTGAAAAATATTTCTTATTTAATTTAATACTCTTCTAACTGCGTCCCCCACCTCACTCTAAATTCGTCGTTACGGATTAATTTGTAATTTGCCGTATCGTTGTTTGAAAATCTCGCTCAAATTATGCAAAAAACTTTTTTGCAAAAAGGGTATCCATTATTTTGAACATTTCAAAGTCTACATTAGTTTTCTCGATTGAAAAGTCGTTTTTACAAACTACGTTTGTATATTGAAAAAATATCAAATTTTACTGTTTCTTGTCTATGAGTGCAAAAAGGTGAGCTGCAGAATAGTTCCAGAGACAGAAAAAGACATTTGTCAGAAAGTGGATGTTTCGAATCTTAGTGACCAAATACTTTATTCATAACTAAAAAATAAAAATAAATTACGAAATGCTTTCACAAAAATAAAATCAGTAAATTAGTAAAAAATAGTATCATACTTATTAAGCAAGAACTATACTTCTACCAAATTATCCAATCGACACGGTCCAAATCATTTGAGATTTCTTTTTGTTTCGTTAGTCATTCGATTATTGAAATTATATAGTCAAATCTGACCCAGGAAACTTCTGGGTTTATGATCCACTTGGTTTGCCAGGTTTTCCAAGACGTTTAGTAACGTTGTTTAGAGCGCTATAAAAACAGGACACTTCCTGTTTTTTCCTATTTTTTCTTCTTTCCTCCCGACAAGCCATGGTGGCAACACCAACAGGGGACTTGTTCCCGACTTGAGGATAATATTGTTCCCCGGATGTTCTGAATTATTTCACACACGCATACAGACACACACACAATTTCTAATAACTAGATTTTAATTTTTTCTTTCTTTTCAGTTATTTTTGTATGCACACAAGTATATTTTATTTCTTGTTAATCATTTATCAACCATATATAAAATATATGAATGTATCGCCTTGTTGAAATTTATTCCCTTTCCTTTCACCTTAAGTAACAATAACGACCCATCATTTATGTTTAAATTTTGTTTGCCATTGCTTTTAGTTCAACCAGGTGCACATATATATGTGTATATATATGTAACAGAAACGAGTCTCAGTTTTCTCCTTCTATTAACAGAATATGGATAATTATATGGATTTTTTTTAATTTTACCACTATTGCCTTGATAGATTTAGTTGGGTAAGATGTTAATATACTAGATTAAAAGAATAAAAGGCAGCTGTAAAACGTTTTCGACATAAAGTTTATCAAAAAACGTATTTACCTGTATGCTCGACTACCATCAAGAAAAAATATAATTTTTGCCAATAACTTTAATTTCTCAACAGAACTGGCGTTTTTTGCAGTCTTCCAGGTAATTTTTCATTAATAATTTTGTAATGACCATAAGAAATGATGATATGAAGAGGCAATTTTTACTGAATGCAGCAGGTGAGTGAACATTGACGCCCCCATCTCTGTCAAAGTTTTGATCAAAAAAATGAAATGACCTGATATTACGCCCTTTCTTTTTTATGGACGGACACTTTTTGTTGATTGATAACTTATAATAGTACTTGTTAGAATCAGTCATTTCCATTTTTAGTCGGAGATTTTTCCCTATTCACGTCATATACATGGTATTATATTGTTTGGATGAATATTGAATATCATCTTTTTGTTACTGTTGGTTCATTTCATTTGACCAACGATTTCTTGCGCTTTACGTTGTCGTAAAGTTTCATCGCCCGTCAGAATTTGTTAGTTTAAACAGCGAATGGTAGACGGAAATACGGATCAGTCGTGGCTTTCCGCTTAACATGTGGCAGCCACATACCAAAACGACTAACACAACACGTGCAAACGATTTTTAAAGCTTGACAGGTATTTTGAGTTTTATGACTTTCTCCCTCATCATAGTATAACATTTAATGTTCTCAAATAATGCCATCGTTTGATCGCTATCAACTGCGATTAGTTTACCCGACCGTAGAGCGCTGTTCAGTGATGAATTTACAAACTACTTTACAAACTAATTTTGACACACTCATTCATAGTATTTTCTCCCCAAAATTGTAAAAATGATTGGAGTAGCATTTTTACTTTTCTTACCGTTTCTTATATATATACATATATATATTGGTGAGTCGATGTCCGATAGCTTGGTGGGTGAATTTACAGTCCCGGCTCGAAGTGAACGGTTAATCTAGCCGCACTGATGAGCTGCGAAACAGGCTTGTATGCGGATTATATATATATATATATATATATATATATATATATATATATATATATATTAAAAAAGGATTAATTCAAAGATGTTGAATGGCCATTTCGATATGAAGATCCCCACGGGGGACGACACATCACCTCAGCAACAGAAAAAACCTTTCAGAAACTGGAGAAAAATTAGTCTACTTTTCCTTTTTAAATAGATTGCAAAGAAATTAAAAAATAAATAAATAAATAATAAAAAATAAATAATAAAATAAAATAAAATAAAAAAAAGGTAAAAAAAAAGAAAAAGAAAACGAAAAAGAAAAAGAAAAAGATAGAATAAAATCAAATAAATAAGAAAAGAAAAAAAAATTGACATCGTCTGGGTTCGCAAAAAAAAGGGAGAATGTAACTAAAAATTAACAGACAGCCGTGTTAAATCGACGTAAGTTTAAGCAACACGGAAAAAAGGTGGTAAGAGAGATAAAAGAAGGAAGGGAGGGAAAAAGAAAGAAACTAAAGAAAAAAAATTTTATGTGTCGTCCCCCGTGGGGATCTTCATATCGAAATGGCCATTCAACATCTTTGAATTAATCCTTTTTTTAATATATATTTGCTCTGTAATATTTTATTACATGGAGCTCTCTTCCTGTATCATTTTTTAATATTAAAATAATTTTTAATATTAATTAGGATCGGGTTTTTTGGAATTTACCTTCCTGCTTTTTTCCCTTGGATTGAAGTATCTGAATTAAAATATATATATATATATATATATATATATATATATATATATATATATATAGAGAGAGAGAGAGAGAGAGAGAGAAAGAGAGATAACTGCATTTCCCAAAAATCAACATCGAGTTAAGCTGCTTGGTAAATTTGAATTCAAACAACAGACCATAGCGGGGAGGGGTAACAAGTAGCTGCTGATACCTTGGCCAGAATAGCTTCGCATAACAGAATAAATAAATAAAAATCCCAA
Source organism: Ascarosepion bandense (assembly GCA_037127315.1). Classification (NCBI taxonomy): domain Eukaryota; kingdom Metazoa; phylum Mollusca; class Cephalopoda; order Sepiida; family Sepiidae; genus Ascarosepion; species Ascarosepion bandense. The sequence continues at coordinate 1,169,244 of JBBBDQ010001371.1, forward strand.
ACTTTTTTTTTTCCAAATGAAGCATGAACACCAAAAAGTGAGGAAAAAAAAAACGAAAAATACAGATTTAAGAAATAATTCGTAACATACCTCAGAGTTTAACACAGGGAATTTGAATTAAGAAAGTTTTCTAGCCGTTTGGTGGCAACGGCTCTTCACTGTGAGGGTACCGGGTTGGCAGTTTCCTGGCTGCTGCTTCCGACTGGTAGTTAGGAGCCCTAACTCTTGCGTAGCGTCAAGAGTGGCTGCTCTGATCAACAGTTGTATAATATCGGGGTTCTTGTAGTGCCATGTCGCGCATGGATAGCTGTCCCTGCAAGCCCTTTCGGTGAGCAACCCCGAGGCCACACCTTGTTGCAGCCCTAGCCAGTTTCCCTCCCAGCACAGATCGTGGATAATGACCGCCTGTATCCTCTACCCTTGGTCCCTTTCTACAAACAGAATCATGACTAAACAAATCAGAAATGACCCTAAACCAGTTAAATCCAAACCACCTAAACCCATTAACCTTTCCTTCACTAATATCCGAGGCATTCGTACTAACTTTCCTAGTGTAGAAGCGTTCCTGCATGAAAAGTCCCCTGACATCCTTGCGCTCTGCGAAACTAACCTCAACTCAGCTATTCCCTCCTCTGACCTCTTCATCCCTGGTTATCTTCCCCTTTTAAGGAAGGATTCCACTGTCCACATGCATGGGCTGGGTGTCTATGTCAGCGAACACCTCCCCATAGCTAGGGTGACTTCACTCGAATCTACTGACCACCAATACACATGTCTCCGCCTGTCACTCCTCAGTTCGGTTAGTTACCTATTCTTTCTTTACCGTTCTCCCTCCTCTCCTGACTGCTCCCTACTAGATAGCATTGCTGACGACATAGATAAGGCTATTTCCTATCACCCATTCGCCCACATATTTGTATTTGGAGACCTCAATGCCCATCACATTACTGATCCAGCGGGCATTCACGCCATGAACTTTGCTATTTCCCAATCCCTTACGCAAGTGGTGGACTTCCCCACTCGCTTCCCAAGCACTCCCTCGGGTCATTCCTCACTGCTAGATATAGGTTTCACCTCTGCGCCTGACGCCTGTCAAGTCTCGCAGCTTTGCCCTCTCGGCAACTCCGACCACGCTGTAGTCTCTCTCAGTATTTTTTTTCCAATCTCACTCTCCCCAGGAGCCCCCTACCTATAGGACCTCCTACCTCTACCAAAAAGCTGACTGGGATGCCTTTCGCGATTTCCTCTGCGACGTCCCTTGGGGAAAAGTGTTCGATCTCCCAGTTGATGACTGTGCTTCTGAGGTTTCGTCATGGGTGAAAGCTGGTATTGATGCCTTCATAACCACCAGGAAGTATTGCCTAAAACCTCATTCCTCTCCGTGGTTCTCTCCTGCCTGTTCAGCCGCCATTGCCCACAGGAACCATTACTTCTGACTATTCAGGAGCCAGTCATCTGATCACAATAGGCGCCTATTCACATCTGCTTTCAATAAGTGCAAGAGAATCCTGAATGACGCCAAACAGTTGTTCGCTGAGAGAATGCAACAGCACATAGCTGACCGCAAGTTCGGCTCCAAGGACTACTGGCGGATATTCAAATGGGTGCTTAAAAACTGCAAATCCTCTATACCTCCTTTAATCCATGAATTTGAGGTTCTCACATCATCTGCGGACAAAGCAGAGTGCTTTGCCCTCAGATTCTCATCCAACTCCACGTTTGACTCATCTGGAGTATGCTCACCCGACTTCTTCATTAGAACTGAGGCCAAACTGCATGACGTATATATTACTCCAACAGTAGTATCTAGAGTAATTTCAAAACTCGACCCCCATAAGGCGTGTGGAGACGATGGAATCCCAGTGATAGTCCTTAAGAGGTGTGCTCCTGAACTTTCCCCTGTCCTCTCTAAACTATTTAACTACTGCCTTTCTGCTTCCTGCTTTCCTGCATGCTGGAAGTTCTCTTCAGTCGTTCCTGTATTTAAAAATTGTGGTGAACCCTCGGACCCATCCAACTATCGCCTTATCAGTCTTCTACCGATATTCGGGAAAGTATTCGAAGATATAATCAATGCTGAAATAGTTCATCATCTCACCGCTCACAAACTGTTCTCCGACAGGCTCGGGACATCTCCAAGGCTTTCGACAGGGTTTGGCACTCTGGCCTCCTATGCAAACTACGCGGTTATGGTATTACCGGTCGCCTGCTTGACCTAATCCAATCTTTCTTAAATAACCGCAAAATGAAGGTCGTTCTGAATGGGCGTGCCTCTTTGTCCTACAGCACGAATGCTGGTGTTCCACAGGGCTCTATCCTGGGCCCGACGCTCTTCATTATTTTCATCAACGACCTCGCAGATGAGATCAAGTCCCAAGTAGGCATCTACGCAGATGACACTACAATATACTCCCGCACCAGTAAGAAACCTGTCGAGGCGGACAGACATAATCTCGCTGCTGACCTTGAACGGGATCTACACTCTGTGGTGAACTGGGGCAAGAAGTGGCTTGTCAACTTCAATTCATCTAAGACCAAGCTGTTGTCTGTCAACCATTACAGGTAACCTCTCCTGCCTCCCATAAGCATGGACCAAGCGATTCTCCCGGAGAGTAATATACTACGCCTCATCGGACTTACCCTGTCCTCAGACCTCAAATGGAACCACTATATTGAATCCATAGCAAAATCTACTGCTAAGAAGGTTGGGTCACTATGTCGATCCAGGATGTTTTTTTCCACCTGAATCCATCCTGCATATATACAAGTCAACCATCCATCCGTGCATGGAGTACTGCTGCCATTTATGGTCAGGTGCCCCTGCCGTTCTCCTCAGTGTTCTTGACAGGCTCCAAAGGAGAGTCTGTAATGTGATAGGTACTGATCTGGCGGCTCGACTGCAGCCACTTCCTCATCGTCGAAATGTAGCCTCTCTTTGTCTGTTCTATAAATACTTTCATGGCTTCTGCTCAGACGAACTTAAGTCACTGGTGCCTCCTCAACAGGTGTTTACTCGTGCAACCCGACTAGCAACTGGGTCCCACCCATTCACAGTCAGGTTAGCCAAATGCAGACGACAATTCTACTCCTGCAGCTTCTTCTCTCGCACTTCCCGCCTGTGGAACTCGCTCCCGTATTCTTGCTTTCCTGACGGCTACAACCTCCAGAAATTTAAATGCAAAGTCAATACTCATCTACTAACCACTGGACTCTAGCTCTCTCCCCACCCCCGTATATCCTTCCCTTTCTCTCCACCTATGTATCTGTCATCGCACCTGCTTTCTCAGCTTTCTATTGTTCCTTTCTAACTAGTTTGTACTCTTCATTCTTTTCTAATTAATCGTTTTACATTTATGTAGCCCCCTGCACATCAGTGGCGTTTCCGCTTTGCTCGGGGTGAAATGATTAAAAAAAAAAATAACAAAAATTCTCGGGATAATGCTTTCCGCTCATATAAAGTCAGTCAGTCAGTTAAGTGCCATACGTGATACACGCTAAGGCGATCATGTCTCGAAAGAGACATGACTGACTGGGCAGAAGATTATCCCGCAGTAGGTTGCCATTGCTTTCTGCGGTATACTGGTTGCCAGCCAAGGCTATAGAACCCAATCTGTCCAATTATTTAACCCATAACTAGATGGAAGAAACGGATTAATACCTTTCCCAAGGGTACTTGTGCGTAAGTGAATGCAACGAATTCAAATTGGAAAGATCATATTGAATTAACTGCTACTGCTGCTAGGAAAGTTCGTCCACTGTGTCGTGTTAGACAATTTTTCTCGACAGAATCTATCTTACAAATTTAAGTCTACCATTCGTTCATGTATTCAATATTTCTGTCACTTCTGGTCTGGTGCTTCCGCTTTATAGTTAGAGATTCTTGATAAAATTCAAAGAAGAACCTGTAGTGTTATTATTTCAGACACTTTCATATCGCCTTAACGTAGCTTCTCTGTGTCTTTTCTATAAATATTTTCATGGTAATTTTTCTGATGTGCTTTCCTCTTTGGCACTTAGACTTTATTAATTTAAGTGCAGTACTAGATTGGCGACATGGTTTTATCATTTTACGATTGAAATGAATGAATGTAACCGTAATTTCCATGCTAATAATTTATTCTCTCACACTTCTTGCTTGTAGAACTCTCTTCCGGATTCTTGCTTTCCAGTCAACATTGATCTGCAAAAATCTAAATGCAATGTCAATCGCTATCTTTTGTCTTCTTAATTTCTGTGTTTTTTTATTGTTCCCTCTTCTTAAATTTTTTTTCTTTTGCTCGTATTATCTCACATTCAGTAAACTCTTGAATCTTAGTGGCGTTATTGCCTTGCTTGGGCTGAAATGACTGAATATATATATATATATATATATATATATATATATATATATACCGTAACTTTAAAAAAATAGAAAAAAAAAAACTTTGGCGAACTCTATGACCATTTATTTTAGTTTTCGATAGAGGTCAGAAGTGTGTGGAATGATAACCGGTTAGCGACTCTTTTTCTTTTTTCTTTACCGCATTACGGTTAGTCAGTCAGTTAAGTGCCATACGTGATACACGCTTGGGCGACTATGTCTCAAAAGAGACATGACTGACTGGCCAGAAGATAAATCCCGCAGTAGGTTGCCGTTACTTTTTACAGTAGACTGGTTGCCAGCCAAGGCTACAGAACCCAGTCTGGCCTGTTATTTAACCCATAACTGGAGGGAAGGAACGGATTTATTACCTTTCCCAAGGGTATTTCCGCGTAAGTGAATACAAGGAATTCAACGGTAATTCGTTTTTTAATGTTTGTTTTTATTGCAATGATATAAAATAATTATTTATTCAAAAACGCCTATTCCGTATCTCTTCAGAAAATGAAAGCGAAATGTCTGGTTCTTTTAGTTAATTTTTTTCCTTCAATACGTCTTTAATTGACTGACCGATGAAAATTCCTTTGCATATGCTTTACGTCATTATGTGGGTGGTCAACTCAAAAGTCATAAAACGGTGACCCCCCCTCTCTCTCTCTCTCACACACACACACACAAATATAGCCATCAAGGCATGTAATGTATGTATTGGGGTATTTTTTCTTTTTTTTTATGCGCGAAAGATTGTACAACCAAGAAAAAGCTAACATTATACGCTTTCAAATGCGTGTGGATATTTATTTACCCCACACCACCCATGGTGGTACGATGTGGCACATGGTCGGTTTCACGTGGGGCTTACAAATGCGTGTGTATACCTGTGTAAACTGGTTCCTGTTACTCCTCCTCCACGTCTCGGTCTCTCTCGTTCACACACACACACACACACACACACACACACACACACACACACTCTCTCTCTCTCTCTCTCTCTCTCTCTCTCTCTCTCTCTCTCTCTCTCTCTTATTCCCACCTTTCACGCTCCACCCCTACCTGTTAAAAGCGTAAAGCAAGCAAAACAATATGAATCCTCTACCACCTGTCATAAAGGCTAGTTGCCTCCATTTGAGTACGAATCCAACCAACGGAACCACAGTGAAGGTAAAGAAGTATTAAAAGTAAAAAAAAAACTCATTCGGGTAAAAAACTGTGACAAAAAAAGCCAATTCTATTTCAAGTGTTGTTTTGAGTGAATGAGAACAAAATCTCTGTTCAAAATCTATTGTTTTTATATAAAGAGTAAAAAAAAAACGTCAATATGTAAAAATGCTAATCGAGATGCTTCTTTTCTGTTTTTTATCATTATGATCAGCTGTGAATTGTGTGAATAAGGGACACACAAAGAAACGGACCCTAACTCCACATGCGTATATGAATCACAGGTGTAAACAACAACGAAACTGAAAAAAAAAAAAAAACTAAAGAAAAAGGAGGGAAAAAATAACGGAGGCATCTACAAAAAAAGATCGTGAAAATCGGAGGAGAATGATGATGAGAAATAGCTTCCTATAGTAACAACTTTCAAATTGTCACTCTCGATCTAAGATGGCAAGATGCGATGCTAAGGTATGTGATGTGACATTATTGATGTTGAAAAAAAAAAAGCGAAATTTTCCTTGTAATTTATATTTTTCTTAACAGTGATACGATTTATGTAAATTGTAGTGTACAATATACTTTCAATTAGCAAAATATAAGAAATTCAAAATTCTTTAAGGGTGCCCTCATTGACTCTACCAGGGGGGAAGAGCCTCCGCCCTCAAATCATAGACCCATACCAATTAGCTCCACTGCGACAGTCTATAGGGACATGGAAGTAGTTTTTTGCCGTATTCAGATAATTCACGAATATTTTCCTTTCTTAATTCTTCCCAACTTGATTGTTGGATGAGACATGTAATTTCTAATATATTGATAAAACTAAATATTTTGTGTAAATTCTGAAAAAAAAGAAAAGAAAAAAAAAAGACCTTCAAACAAGTTTCATGAAAACTGTAGAGATTTTGCTCCCAGGACAATTCCAAAACGAAAAGGTAGCACATATGCTGAAAAACAATTCTGACTTGAGTTCTCCCTCTCTCTCTCTGTCACACACACACACACACACACACACACACACACACACACACACACACACACACACACACACACACAAATAAATCAAAATTATTCATCCACTGTTTAATGACTAAACTTTAACTTTACAACAGTGTTGCCATTTAGCATCTTTGCAACAGTCTTTCGTTCAAATTAAAAATAAATTAAAATAATTCTGTTTTTAATTCCAGTTGAATTCCTTGCATTCACTTACGCATAAATACCCTTTGGGAAAGGTATTAATCCATCTCTTCCCTCCAGTTATGGGTTAAATAATAGAACAGATTGGGTTCTATAGCCTTGGCTGGCAACTAATCTACCGCAGAAAGCAATGGCAACCTACTGCGGGATAATCTCCTGCCCAGTCAGTCATGTCTCTTTCAAGACATGATCGCCCAAGTGTGTATCACGTATGGCACTTAACTGACTGTTTTTAAATTAAAAACAGTTAATAGCCATAAAAATTTTAATGGAATCTGTAATTATTTCTGATTTGAAGATTGTATATTCTTGTTTAAATCATCTTAGAGGTTAGAGAATCGGACAATTTTAATCAAAATATAAACACTAAAACAGTAAGCATTTTTTTAATAACCATGTTGAAACAAGAAAAAGTTTGGTTTCAAGATATCACAAAAAATAATTTTGATTCTTTTTTTAAAATATATTTTTTTTGTTTCCTAAGAGAAAAATATACAATGATTTTTTTTTTTTTTGCTTTTTATATAATCATATAGGAGTAGTAGACAGATTCGGCTGCTCCCAGGTCTTTTGAACAGCAGTAGATGTTTTTATCCCTTTTTGCCTGTTTACGATTGGGTTCCCAGTTCCTGCTGAAGTTTTATCATTCCTTTTCCACACTCTTAGTGACATTATCTCCATGTTTTTTTCTGAGTGGATTGATTAAAAAAAAAAAAAAAAAAAAAAATTGTTTCCTTTCCGTTTTTTAAAAAATTTCTTTATCCTTAATGTTTAAATTTACCAGGAAGAGCAAAAAATGTTAACAGTAACACTAGTAATTATTTTATGATCGTCGTAGCAGAAAACTATTGGCAGGATTGACGCGGCTTTTTTTTTATTTGAAAATGTAACTTTCTCAATACCATTTAATTTTGTCTTCCTTTTTTTTAAATGTGCAAATTAGATACTGTGATAAATTTAATTCTATTTTTTTTAATTAAATATAAACTGTTAATATAAATATAAACTGTTAATTAAATATATAAACTGTTTATATTTAAAACATTAGTCTTAAACTATTTTGACGTTTTATTTCTATGGTTGCACATATACATCATTCTTTAGAAATAAATTTTCAAATTTCACAATAAATTGATAAAGAAAAATATTTTAAAACTTAATGCACACACACACACACACACACACGCGCGCGCGCGCGCGAGCACGCACGCACGCACGCACGCACGCACGCACGCACGCACGCACACTTCGTTAAGCCAAAAAATGAAAATTGAAAATTCTATTATTGAATGATAAAATGATATTAACATTTTTTTTTATCCGGCCCTTCAATGGATGTATGAAAATAAATACGGAAACTCATCACTCTTTTTCTTTTTCTTTGCTCCGTTGCTGCTTTTTTAGGTACCTTCACTAATTCACTAATTCAATGAAAAACAACATAGTATGATGAAGAAAAAAGGCTCCAAGCTTAAGAAAAAATTTTTCCTTCTAAATGTTTATGTTTTTATAAATAGAAAAGGTCAAAGTATTTTTTAA